>JALMGJ010000002.1:40391413-40936413 GCA_023362775.1 Charina bottae
GGGCAATAGACGGGTTGACTCCTTCGCAGATCCTCCAGGACTATTTCCAGCTACATGTAAATGTATCTGCCTTGTACCAGGGTTGGTCTTACGTTGACTCGCACTTCCGGGAAGTAGCCGTTAAATTCCCAGGTAGGTGAACTAAGAAATAGCATTGGAGAGTGATGTATTGCTGTGGGGAAAGCACATGTTTTTTTACATGATGAAGAGAGTACAATATCCTAATTTGTGCACGAGCACTTATTTTCAGGAAATAGAAGCATGTGATGTTTTGTTTTGTTTTTAATCTGTTCAATCGTGTCCGAATCTCGGAGACTGCCTGGACAAGTCCCTGCAGTTTTCTTGGGAAGGTTGTTCAGAAGTGGCTTGCCATTGCCTCCTTCTTCTTCCCAGGGCTGAGAGGGAGGGACTGGCCCAAGGTCACCCAGCCGGCTTTCACGCCTGAGGCGGGACTAGAACTCTCAGTCTCCTGGTTTCCCATTGGCTCCTTCCTAGGGCTGAGTGGGAGGGACTGGCCCAAGGTCACCCAGCTGGCTTTCATGCCTAAGGCGGGACTAGAACTCTTGGTCTCCCGGTTTCTAGCCTGGTGCCTTAACCACTGCACCAAACTGGCTCTCCAGTTCATGTCCATGACATCCATGTGATGTTTTGTTTAGTTAAGAGTAATTGACCAGCAGCAAAGCTGTGTCTTATGATATCAAGAGTGCATGATTTCTCATAGAATCTGATGCAGGGTTAGCATTCTTAAATGTCTTTATTTTTATTCATTTTAGGGAACAAACATTGTCCTTGTCTGGCAGAGGGAGATTTGAAAATGGGCAGATAAGTGGGCTTTCTTGTCCAGAGATCCCTCTGCTTCCTGCATGGACATCTAGCTCTTACTGCTAGTACTATGAAGATCGAGAAACAGAAACCACCCTATAATTCAGCACCAAGAAAAACTAAATCCCTCAGTTAGTTTAGACATAAAGTACATCACTGGTGATAGGAAGATAGTAGTGAGGTCTCAGAACCATCCCAAATCTTTAACTCAGTCTCTCTTCCCTCCCCGCAAGGAGGTTACTTCTGAAATTTCATCTTGTACTGCCTGCACATTTGTCAGCTTTTTAAAATCAAGTTAGGTGCTTTTGATTTTAAGTGAGATTCGCGGGAAAATAATTCTACAGATGAGGAACCTGCAGGGCCTCAAATGGGGCCTCTCCCCCTCCTCCAAAGCCTTTCCCTTTCTCCTACTCCAAGTTGCAAGAGTCTTTCCCCTTTTGAAGAGAAAGGTGTTGTTGGAGCAAACCTGCCCATCTCGGTCGCCACTGCGCTCAGGCAACAGCAGGTATCTTCCGTGCAGGAAGAGGCAGCAAGCGTCGCTCATCCCTCCTCATCTCCTGCACAGGGGAGTCTGATGGAACTGGGGAGTGATGCTTCAGCCCGGTGGGGAGAGCTCCTGGCCCAGGGCTGCGTCCTGGCATTGTCCAGCCGAGGTGGAATGCTGAATCTGCTTCTCAGGTCAGGTCCAGCGTCCCAGTGGTGCTCTGCCCCAGGAATGAATCCCACAGAGTGCTGGCAGTGCTGGGCACTAAGCTCTCGTCCCATTGAATTCGAATAACTGCAAAGCCTGTTAGAGCTGACTGAGTGCCTGGCTGGCTCTTTCTTCCCCCAGGCGTACGGGTGCTGCGGCAGGACCCAGTGGAATGCCTCTTCTCCTTTATCTGCACCTCCAACAACCACTTATCCCGCATCACCAACATGATCCAACACTTGTGCCAGGCCTTTGGGCGCCGCCTCTGCCAGCTGGACACCAAGACTTATCATGCATTCCCCTCTCTGCAGGCCATGGCAGGTAAGGGCTTAGGCAGCTAAGTTGCTTTGTTGCCTTTCCCTCAGCAAAGCGTCCTTTTCCGCGTCTAACTCCTCCCCTTCGTCCTCTCCTGTTCCCAAAAGGACCCATCAAAAAGAAATGCTCTTCTGCTCCCATGTCAAAAGACCATAACTGTGCCACAGAAATTTATCGTGCGGTGCTAATGTAACCATGCATCTGTTTTGCACAAACTTATGTTTCAAAAAAGTTGGGTTTATCGTTACAAAAATTGCATTTTTCTCCATTAATTTCCTTGCCTTTTTCCTACCGATGACACGCGTGGGAAAGACAGAACAGTATGGGAGGCAACAGAGGAACGCTTCTGTGCTTTGGTCGTTGAGCACGCAAGAGGCTGGCTTGGCCATTGGCTGAGAGCAAGGAGATCTGGAGCACTCTCAGTTTTTGACAGTGGACCCCCTTGGGTGAGGTTGCCCAGCCCCACTCCTGCTCCCAAATAATCTGTGCCTTGGTAGCTATGCCAAGTAGGATAACTTGGGACGACGCAGAAAGGCATAGTGTGGCAGAGACCCTTCTAGACAGAAAGGTGGGGAGGTAGTCCAGACAAGAAGCACACCCAGAAGAGCTAGCTCTACTTTACTGTAAGGTTACATCAACAGAATCTTGCAAGTCTGAAAGCACATTCCCCCCCCCGTTGTCTTTTACAGCCCAAGAAACTAGGGAGGGTCCCTTCTGAGATGTTTGCCATGCCCACATTCCTGCTGCGGGCTCAGCTGTCGCTTATCCAACGTTCCCCTGGCTGCAGCTCTTCCCCCTGTCTCCCAAGGTCATCCCAATAAGTCTTCCAGCCTCAACTGTGGGTGTATAAGCACCTCCCTACTTGGGTTAGACACACAGAAGGATGGTTTGAGAGCTCTCTGGCCCCTTCCTTTCTGCTGAGGAAGGCTTTTCAGTAAGCGGAACCGTCTCTCTTCCCTGCCTGGGCAATGAGCTGAGTGAAGAGTGGCGGAGTTTATTCATACAGGCCTGATCAGGTGGATGCTTCCTCTGCAGGTTTCTCCTTATCATCCCCTGGCATCTCCCAGCTCTCCCACCTGTCCTTTCTTCGAAGCATCATTTACTGTATGCTTATCAAGTATTGAGTCTGCAGGTACTCATACTCTGGGTCTGGAGCTTTTTCACACAGAAGCTAATGTTCTCCCTTCCCCACACATAGGGAAGCTCTTAGCTGATGTCAAGCAACAGAAGACACACACCCTCTCAGCAGCTATAAACACCAATAGGAACACACACCCTCCACTTGGGCACAGAGAGCATCTTCTAGCTGTGCTCCTGTCCTCTGAAGATGCCAGCCACAGCTACTGGCGAAACGTTAGGAACCAAAACTGCCAGAACACGGCCACACAGCCCAGAAAACCCACAACAACGAACTTTTGGAGTGTTTGCAGAAGGCCAGAGGGGAGAGTGTGGGAACACTGTTATTAACCTAGGACAGCCTTTCTCAGCCTTTTGACCCTGGAGGAACCCTTGAAATATTTTCCAGGCCTCGGAGAACCCCTGCACATTCAGGCTCAAATATAGGCCGGAAGTTACAAAAGTATTATATTTGTTTCATGGGTAGGCCTGTATATATGCATGAACAGTGTTCTTAAACTAAAAGTAAAGAATGAAACTTACCTCTTCAATGTGAGGTTGCCTGAATTTGAAATAAAATTTGAAATAAATTGTGATCTCCCAGGGAACCCCTAGTGACCTCTTGTGGAAGCCTAGGATTCCACGGAACCCTGGTTGAGAAACCCTGACCTAGGAGGTGATCTTCCTGTTTCAGATGACCTGTTTCAATATGATTGCGACTTCCTCCTTTCACACTACTCCCTTCACACTCTAAGGAAGGACAGTTGTCTGGTTTCTGTTATCTGTCTCCACTCCAGGGTCACAGTGCTAGCTGATTCAATGTGCAATTTTGCTACAGTTCTGCTTTAAATCATGAAGGGGCTATTTCTGAAATAACAAAGAGCATAAATAAAGAATAAAATAAATTAAACCTCCACATACCTTATTTGTAGTCATAAGTTCTTTCCCAACAGGACTTTTCACTTATTATACTTCATATACTACTGAGTACCAACGTCTCTCAGCAATCTTCAGCTAAGAAAACCCTAATAGCAATGTATTCTGTACACCATCTCGATATGACTCTCTTAAGAGCAATTCAGTAGTTATTTAAGTTCTCTTAATTTGTTGTAGGTCATATAGCTGAAGAAATGTTAAGTGCTTGGGAACACGACTCAGCAAGGATAAGGAAACCATTGGCAATTCAGGCTTGTAAAAGATGAATACACCCAAGTGGACAGTGATCTGAAGGAAAATCAATGTAAGATTGCACATAGAAGTGCTGAGGGCCTAAAAGAGCAATTGTCAACTGCTGCGAATGTAGACAGCCGCAGTTGGTTTTCGACACTGCCTAGTCTTCTCACCAACAATCAGTGGTATAGAAAGAATGAATGGAACTGGGAAAAGGCACCATTCTCATAAACTCATGCCTAACAAGATCTTTTGAGCCTTTGACTGGGCGGTTCGTACAAGGATACTTGCAGTTTTGTTAGATGTGTAAAGACATTGCGCCAATGAAGAGTGATATGATCCACTGTCCATTAACACCATTGCCTAATAGTTCTTACTCATTGCTTGAACTGAACTAGGTAACTGGTAACTTAGGTAACTGAAACAAGTTATGAGAAAATACATCCCAGAGATGAGCTACTAAGGTCCATCCTGCAGCAAAAATTCTATTTGCTTGCTAAAGGAAAATTCTGAATTTATTCTACTTTAATGAAGAGCTGGTGAACAGTCTGTTGGGAGACTTGGTGAGAACAGCAGCAGATGCTAAGGAGAGGACAAAAGTGCATAGGACTGTTCCTTTGGGGATTAAATTCTTACTTTGGAGTAGGTAAATCTGTTAAAAGGATGGTGTTGCTCTGTTGTTCCTTCTGTAGCTGAACTGTAAGCTGTCTATTTATCTTCGTTAGGCAGTTGACTGATGTTGCACTGCCTATTTCCTGTTGAACATTGAATTATTTCTGGATTTGGTTCCATATCTTCATTTCTTGGGGCAAACTGTTGCAGGACCAGATACAGAGGCTCGGCTGAGGGACCTGGGGTTTGGTTATCGGGCACGGTTTATTAGCGAGAGTGCCCGTGCTGTCCTGAAGACTCTTGGTGGTGCCGCTGGCCTACAGCAGTTGCGCACTGTCCCTTATGAGCAGGCTCGGCACGCCTTGTGCACCCTTCCTGGAGTGGGCGTCAAGGTGAGCATGAACCAGGCCCCCTCCCCAACTGTTTTTCTGATTAGCCCAAGTTTGTGGGGTTGGCTGTGCCTAATTGTGGGGACATGTAGTTGTGGTTTGTGAGAAAGGGCTTGAGGTAGCTTTGCTTCCACTGTGGGAGGGGACCAAGGCCTCCCTGAGATCCAGAAACATCCAGGCCACTTCCAACTTTTGAGGCCTTAGCTGTAACACAAATGAAAAATGACCACTTGTGAAACAAAGCAGTGGACTGTAATTTGACTATTTTTTAAATTAAAAACATAGCAAGTGCCTAAATTTGAGGCCCCATTTGAGCTTAAGGCCAAAGCCGAATACCTCTTCCCTGGCCCTACATCTGATTATCTCCGATAGTCAAACAGTGACAGCTGTATTTTCCAACCAGAATAAACCTGTTGATTTGTTCATCCTGGGAAAAACTGTTGGTGGTTTCCCACGTTCATGAGGCAAGGGCAGTTGAGGCCTGGAGTCATGGTAATGACCCCCTATCCTGTGGGTCAGCCTCCCCCTAGAAGCTAGATTAGCCTCCCCTTTAGTAACTTTTTAGAAGCTAGCAAGGATGGAACTCTTCTGAAGAACACTTGGGGTCTAAGTTGGGGCGAGGTTATCTGTGTTTATTATTTATGTTTATTGTTGGTTGCTGTGATTAAAATGGACTTAAATTATTTTAATATGTCATATGGTATTTTCATTATCACGGACATTTTTGGAATTCTTATTTACTGTTGATTGATTGATTTATCTATCACATTTATATGCTCTTTGAATGAGATGGGTGGTGACTAAATTCAAAATATAAATAAATATAAATATATCAACAATATAGAGAATATGGTGGCATGCAAATTCGATAAACATTCCTGTGGTGCAACGTTCTTCTTCTCCCCTGCAGGTGGCCGACTGTGTGTGCCTCATGGCGTTGGACAAAGCTGAGGCTGTACCGGTGGACACCCATATATGGCAGGTTGCCAAACGTTACTACGGCCAAGAGTTGGGGATGGGGGCCCGCAGCGTGACGGAGCGTGTCCATCGAGAGATCGGTGAGGGTGCTTTGGGACAGGTTCTGCTTGCTTGTGAGCCGAAGCGTAAGACCATCTTGGGCTCCCCTTTCACACTGGGAATCGGTCTCATGCTTTCCTCTCTGTGCCAAGTTTCGAACTTTCGGATTTATTTATTTACAGGACTTATATGGCCACCTATCTCATACAACGACTCTAGGCGGCTCACAATAATCCATAAAACATTGTTAAAAACATACCCTTCCCCCCCCCAGGCACCAGACCAAACATCCCCACAGCTCAGCCCCCCCCCCAGACCAATGCTTGGGGGAAGAGCCAGGTCTTCACAGCCCTCCGGAAGGCTGAAAGGGGAGGGGTCCCTCTGATCTCTGGTGGGAGGCTGTTCCAAAGGGCTGGGGTGGCCACCGAGAAGCACGCCTCCAAGGTCCCATATCAGACGGCAACATTTAAGGGAGGGGACCTGCAGCGCACCCACCCTATCTGACCTAGTGGGATGGGCAAACCCCGCCCCCCCCCCCGGTCTGCGCGATTGGCTCCCGCCTGCAACCCACCCACCCCCTGGTCCGTGGAAAAATTGTCTTCCACGAAACCGGTCCCTCGTGCCAAAAAGGTTGGGTACCCCTGTTTTACTGCACCTGCCTCCAGTTATAGTCCAGCATTTGGGACACACTGAGGTTCCTGGAAAACAGCTCCTAAAAGCATAGACTGAATGAGCTTCAGAGGGGTAAAGTTAGAGGAGTGTTTCTCAACCTCAGCAACTTTTAGATGTGTGGACTTCAACTCCCAGAATTCCCCAGCCAGCATGCTGGGGAATTGCCAAGGATGAGACCTAGTGGGATGGGCATTTACCCTCAGGGAGAGGCGGTCGCACAAGTAACCTGGGCCTGGGCCATGTAGGGCTTTAAAGGTGATAACCAGCACCTTGAATTGCACCTGGAAAGCAACTGGAAGCCACTGCACCAGTGAACCACGGGACTCCCAAAGCTGCATGTGCCACTGCATTCTGGACCAGTTGCAGCTTCCGGATGGTCTTCAAGGGCAGCCCCATGTAGAGTGCATTGCAGTAATCCAAATAGGAGGTGACTAAGGCATGGGTGACTGTGAGCAAGGCCTCCCGATCCAGGAATACACTTCCAAAAACATATATAAGGAAGTCAGAGTGGCTGTGCTGAGTCAGATCTATTTCAACCACATCTTATTTCCCATAGTGGCCAATGATAAGCTCTAGGAACCCCCCAGCAGGACAGGAGGGCATTAGTCTTGCAGGAAAGCAACATACACACAACAATTATAAATAGCAGTTTCTTCAGTAAACTTCATTTCCATGAAGTTTCCTATCCATCAGGTAGCATTACAGAGGGTGGTCTTGGTGGAAGGGAGGATAACTCTGGTCAGCAGCTAAGCTAAGTATGGACCACCATACCTGGTCTTCTACTGCAGGGGTCCCCAACCCCCGGGCTGCAGACTGGTACCAGTCCATGGCCTGTTAGGAACTGGGCCGCCATGCCGGTCTCCGAACCCCGCCTCTGGTCCACGTGATTGGCTCCCGCTTGCAAACCCCGCCCCCGGTCTGCACGATTGGCTCCCGCCTGCAAACCCCGCCCCCCGGTCCGCACGATTGGCTCCTGCCTGCAAACACACACACACACACCCGGTCGGTGGAAAAATTGTCTTCCACTACTGAGGTTCTTGGAAAACAGCTCCTAAAAGCATAGACTGAATGAGCTTCAGAGGGGTAAAGTTAGAGTGTTTCTCAACCTCAGCAACTTTTAGATGTGTGGACTTCAACTCCCAGAATTCCCCAGCCAGCATGCTGGGGAATTGCCAAGGTTGAGAAACACTGAGTTAGAGAAAGGGCCCAGTTGAGCTCCATAAAGAAAATGTACCAATGGCTATTCAACAGATTAAGGGCATCAAGTATGTAATAGCCTCTTGGATGAAAAGCCAAATAACTTTATGCTTGTAATATTGACATCCTAAAGTATAATTAATATTAATAGAATTTTTACTTTTCTTTATCTATTTTCAATCTCTAATCATATTATATAAACATTACTGCATTGAAACAATATAAATACAATATTTATGACAATACAATAAAAGGTGGGGGGAAGTCTGTAATAGCCTCCTTTGGTCTGTAAAAATATTAAAATAGAGTGGTAGTCCTCTGGACATTCTGGGACAAGAACCTTCCATTGGCTGTCTAAGAAGCATGCAAAGCCACCCATAGATATTTAAAGTTTGATACAAGTTCTGTTAAATCTTTAATTTCTCCTCCAGCAGATGCCTAGAACTGAAATACAATAATATGAGAAGGGACATGAGCTACGTCAAGATATGAACCCTTATTCCACTGTTCAAGCTGTGTGGGCTTGCTCTCTGCCACATTCTCATTTAAGTTTGCTTTGCCTTCAGGGAACTTCTTCCGCAGCCTTTGGGGACCATATTCTGGATGGGCGCAAGCGGTGAGTGTGCAAATTGCTTTCCCCTTCTCCCACTACTGCTCCGTGCCATTGCCCGCTGTGGCCAGAAGTAGGTGTACAGAGTTAAGATGCCGGACTGGGAGAACGTATCTCTGTATATGGTGCATAAATTTTCTGTCCTTATACAGGTAGTCCTTGACTTACGACCGTTCATTTAACAACGGACTGAAGTTATGACAGCCTTGGAATGGGTGCTTTATGGCCTGTAAAGCACTTCCAAGTGTTGCAAAACGTCGCACTTCTCCATGGTCACATGATTGCATTTTGGGCGCTTGGCAACTGGCTCGCATTTACGACCAGCTGCAGCGTCCCATGGTCATGTGATTGCATTTTGCGATGTTTTTTGCCATTTTCTGGGAAAAAACACCCATTGGGGAAGCTGGATTTGCTTAATGACCGTAGTGATTCGCTTAATTACCCATGATTCACTTAACGACCACTGTAAAAATGGTCTTAAATTCGAGTCCGGTCACATGGTGACTCAACTTACGACTGCAACAACTTACGATGAAAATTCCAGTCCAGATTGTGATCGTAAGTCGAGGACTACCTCTATTAGCAAAATGCAGAACTGATTTAGAGTACACAGCTCAGCAACACAAGTATTTGAACTCTCATTTTTTAAACCAAGCTTCTATTCCTCAAGGTAGAGATGGGACGTCACAATCTAATGGTGGGACATATTCATGATCGGGGAGTCCTTTGGGGGCTGAATTAGTGGCTGGTAGTTTGGTCCAGGGGCGTGGTGGCTCAGCGGGTAAGACGCCAGGCTTGTCGATCGGAAGATTGCAAGTTCGGAGGTTCGAATCCCTAGCCCTGCGTGCGGAGTGAGCTCCCGCACTCGCCCCAGCTCTTGCCAACCTAGCAATTCGAAAGCATGCAAATGCAAGTAGATGAATAGGTACCACTTCGGTGGGAAGGTAACAGCGTTCCGCGTGCGTCATGCCGGCAACATGACCGTGGAAGCGTCTTCGGACAACGCTGGCTCTTCGGCTAAGAAACGGAGATGAGCACCGGCCCCTAGAGTCGGACACGACTGCACAAATGTGCGGGGGGAACCTTTACCTTTTTTTTAGTTTGGTCCAGTGGTTAAAACACGGACTAGGAGAGGGGAAACATGAGTTCTAGTCCTCCCTTGGGCACAGAAGCCAGCTGGATGATTTTGCCTGTGAGCCCTAGAAAGAAGGCAATGACAAACCCCTTCTGAAAATGTTGCCTAAAAACTGTATGGACTTCTCTGTTGTAGTTGCTAGGAGTCAAGCTGGACTCAAGACAAAAAACAAAAACTATAGAAGAGAATATCTGTAGCTCAGGGTTGAACTGTGGAGTCCTTGGTGCTCTCTGAGCTTGGTTGTTTGCTTGCAGATGTTTCATTGACGTTTCACTAGCACTGAAGATGTTGCTTAGTCAGGCAACGAAACGTCTGCAAGCCAACAACCAAGCTCAGAGAGCACCAAGGACTCCACAAAACAAAAACTGACAGTAAGCCAGTTTGGTCTAGTGGTTAAGGCGCTGGGCTAGAAACCAGGAGTCTGTGAGTTCTAGTCCCGCCTTAGGCATGAAAGCCGGCTGGGTGACCTTGGGCCAGTCACTCTCTCTCAGCCCTAGGAAGGAGCCAATGGGAAACCAGGAGACTGAGAGTTTTAGTCCCATCTTAGGCATGAAAGCCGGCTGGGTGACCTTGGGCCAGTCCCTGTCTCTCAGCCCTAGGAAGGAGCCAATGGGAAACCAGGAGACTGAGAGTTTTAGTCCCACCTTAGGCATGAAAGCCGACTGGGTGACCTTGGGCCAGTCACTCTCTCTCAGCCCAACTCACCTCACAGGGTTGCTGTTGTGGGGAAAAGAGGAGGAGGAAGGAGTATTAGGTCTGTTCGCCACCTTGAGTTATTTCTAAAAATAATTTAAAAAGGTAAAGGTAAAGGTTCCCCCACACAGTCGTGTCCGACTCTAGGGGCCAGTGCTCATCTCCGTTTGTTAGCCGAAGAGCCAGCATTGTCCGAAGATGCTTCCGTGTCTTAATAATAAAGGCGGGATAAAAATTAAATAAATAAAAATAAATAGGTAAATTCTTCTCCCTTTCACTCTGTCTTATACACAGAGAGCCTTCCTTCCTTCCTTCCTTCCTTCCTTCCTTCCTTCCTTCCTTCCTTCCTTCCTTCCTTCCTTCCTTCCTTCCTTCCTTCCTTCCTTCCTTCCTTCCTTCCTTCCTTCTGCTACATGCATTCTTCCACCTCCATCCAGATACAAATACGTCCCCTCACACAGCCCCCTTTGTTCCTCCTGTTCTATATACCAAGACAGAAGCAGCCATGATGGAGATTCCTGGAGGTTGATATTAAAGCCTTCTCCAGTGACCCAGATGAAGATTGATGGCCCCAAGCTCCCACCAGTAACGCTGGGACAACTTTCTCTTCCCAACTTCCTAGCTAGAGGCAGATCAGGTGGATGGTGGAAAGAAATCAAGAGGAATGCTCTTTGGCTCTGCAGTTCATGGTTTGACCCCTTGACAGTGGCTCCGAGTGTCCAGTGATTATCTCAGGAATTAGAGATAGGAATTAGGAGAAGGGGGAATACAGTTTCTAGTGGATAGGGTATAAGGACATTAATCCTAAACTTTTCCATGCTCCCCCATCTTATATTAGTGCTGCTGTATCTGGGCTGCAAAAATCTAAATAACCACTAGATTGCAGCAGCGAGAGACAGAAAAAAATTCTCCTCCTGGCTGCCATCCACAGGTGACCTGGATGTTTGCAGCCATACCTTATATGGCCCATTTTCTGAATATCTGTAACCCTTTACGCCAGGGGTCCCCAACCTGTGGGCCGCGGCCTGTTAGGAAGTGGGCCGTGGGGCTCCCGCCTGCAAACCCCCCCCCGGTGCACGCGATTGGCTTCCACCTGCAAACCCCGCCCCCAGTGCACGCGATTGGCTCCCGCCTGCAAACCCTGCCCCCCGGTGTGCGTGATTGGCTCCCGCATGCAACCCCCCCAGTGCGCGCGATTGGCTCCCGCCTGCAAACCCCGCCCCCCCGGTGCGCGCGATTGGCTCCCGCATGCAAACACCTCCCCCCGGTCCGTGGAAAAATTGTCTTCCACGACTGGTCCCTGGTGCCAGAAAGGTTGGGGACCGCTGCTTTACGCCATCCAGATTTTTCCCTCTCTTCCCAGGTCCTGTTTTGTGCTGACCTACGGAAGAACCAAGAGTCCTCAGATCCAGATGCCAAACACCGTTGCATCAAAGTGGCCAGGACCAGCCACTCCACCTTGACTTAGTGACCTCTTTTGCAGCTCAACCTTATTTGTGTGACTGATTCAGGCAAGCGAGAAGACGATTCCTGCTTAGGGCTGGAGCCAGAGAGAAACCACCACGCTAAGAATAAGGATTCTGCCTGAGCCGCTGAAAGAGACGGAGGCAGCTGTATGTTGTGGGGCTCCTCAGACAGCTGCTTCTACTTCTGCTTTTTAATTTTTTTGTCTTTTTCCCACCAGAGGTTGCTTGTAGCATAAGCTTCTCATGTAGCTGCCATGTATTGTAAACAGTAGAACGTTTCCCCGCTTCCTTGTGACTTTTGTAATTGCCATGGGCTTGCTGTGCGTTAGTACTGGGCATAAGGCAGTTTTTCAAGTGGGCCGTCGGAGACTCATGGTCACTAACCCGGGGCCATCTCTTTAGAATGTCGAAAGCATTGTTGTTTGGAAAGAGGTGGCGAGCATTGTCTGGGGCAATCTGGACTCTCATTCATAGCCAGTGATGTTGATAAGTAGGCAGAAATTGGGTGGGCTTTGCCCTGATTCCCCCAAGGGATTTCAGCAGACACGATGGGTCTGCTAAAGGTCACCAGTAGCTTAATGGCATCACATAAAATTGAAACATATTCAGTTTTTAGAGGAGGGAGGGAGTTTTATTGCCAAGTTCTCTTGCTATGTGGAGGTGTCGGTCTGCATGCACTCTGTCATCCTGGATCCATTCACACAGGCTGCCTGTGACGGGCTCGCTTTTTGTGGCAGATGGCACCTCCACCATTTGACTATTAGCTAAGAAAAGAGGGATCCCCACAGTTCAAAGTTGGCTACCTCAGGATGCTACAGTAGTGTTTTAGAACATTTTCAGTCTTTGGCGCCTGTTCCATTAAGACTGCGTCCCACAGAACCACTTAATTCTACCTAACTCCAGTTCCGTTGCTTCAGTCTTTTGTCAGCTATGTGGAGAAAAGACCTGTTGAAGCAGCTTGCACCTGAGTAGATGAATGGGGCTGCCCTATAAGTGAAGACCATCTCCAGCTGATATGTGTCGGCTGGCGATCACATGCTAAAGGAGAGAACTGGTCATTGGAGATAGTGACGGTTTCCAGGTGGTTTACTGAAATGGCTACCGTATTGTTGTGCCAAAACCCAGCAATAACAGGAATCTGTTTTAAAAGGTACTTTGCTTCATTTCTGGTTTGATGTCTTGATGCTCATCCAGCTGCTGAGCAAGCACCTTATTCTTGTAAGACAGGCCCTCCTCCCTTTTCCACTGATGGGCTGGCTTATGTACATGTGACCCAACAGCCCCTCCAATTTTCTTTGCTGCCCCATGTATTTAGAATGCTAAACCTAATATCCAGCCCTCTGTAATACTCTACCTTTTCTCTCCTTCATTAATATTCTCCATTTCTATAATGAAGTTGCAAATTAGGTTCCTAAACCCAAATGATGAGCGTGCTACAGCCCAGCTGAGCACTTTTCTGATTTCAGCAACATTTTCTTGAATCGCACTATCAGAACAGAGACTTTTAAAGTGTGCAACCTGGTCTGGCTGTGGCCTGTTTTTATTGTGTACCGTTTTAGGAAACCATTATATAGTTCCTGTTACCCAAGCCCACTTCTTCCTTTTGTCTTTGGCCATTTCTAGTGGTTTGGGGCAAAGATCTACTTATTTTTATCCTTTTATAAAGTGCTTCTAAAGTTATTTCTAAGTGCTGTATCAATCGTAATAAAACAATGCTGGTTTGTCCCTTAGGACTCTTCTAGCACTGTTTTGTCCCTTCACACTGGATCCTAAAAGTGTGCCTACAACCGGACTGCACTCATCTCAGGCAGCCAATCTCTGCCTGCTTCCTCTCTTGGGGCCAGCCTTCGACAAACCTGGAGCGGGGCTAGCCTTGTGTGCTTCCTTTTTAATACAAGAACAAGCAACAGCACAGAAACTTTGAGTGATGAAGTTCCTCTTGAACCAAGAGGGTGGAAGAAAAGGTCAACAAGGCAAAATGAGCTACGAGCTTTCAGATCAGGCGGGAGAGGAACTGGACAGTGGGAAAAGCCCTTGTTACTTCCTTCCTGGAGTGGGCACGAACCAGGCCCCGTTCCTAACTGCTTTTCTGATTAGCCCAAGTGTGTGGGTTTGGCTGTGCCTAATTGTGGGGACATGTAGTTGTGGTTTGTGAGAAAGGGCTTGAGGTAGCTTTGCTTCCACTGTGGGAGGGGACCAAGGCCTCCCTGAGATCCAGAAACATCCAGGCCACTTCCAGGTTTTGAAGCCTCAGCTATAACACAAATGAAAAATGACCACTAGTTATACCAGATAAATGGCACCAGGACTATTGTGGATGAAGAGAGAACATTTTTAAGAGCAGTCAGTGGAATCTTCACTAGGAGGTTTCTCGTGCTAAGTAATGGCCAAACTCAGTCTCCCACTAACCCTCTCCTATTTCATGCAACTTCAAGAGAGGAGAGAAGAGAAAGAGACATACATGCATTTATGAGTTTATTCTTATTTTAAGCCCCACCCACTCCCTCAACTAGCCACAAAATGTTAAGAATAATTTTACAACTGCCAGGGAATATTGAAAAGGTCTGATCCCAGCTGGCTTTCTCCCACTTCATACTGTGACCACCTGCAAAACTTACAATTTTTTTCTAGTTTGGGTAACTGTGTGAGAGGACAGCAATAGTGCTATAAAATGACCACTATTTAAAACATGACCCGTCTTTTTCCAGAGTTGGCAAAATGACATTGGAAGAGGCACAGCTGGCCCCAAGAAAGCAATGGCCCTTCAATGTGGCTCAGTCTGCTCTAGTGTCCTCGGAGATCAATTCCCATAAACCATCACTCAGGATAGCCATGGCCCCTATTGCCAGAGGGCAATAGGAAAGCTGCTCTAGTTCCTCTATTTCTTGACTGTAGAAAAACAGTTTCTACTCCTGGAGAAACTTCAGTAGATCGGGTCCTTGTTGTGGAAGGCTACAAGCTACTGCAAACTTCTCTCTGCAAACAAGCAAACTTTCGTTCTCCAACACTGCACGCAACTGAGCTAAGGGCCAGCTACGATGTACAGTATGTCCTCATTCCTTGGGGTTTGGTTGGTTGGATCATGTGGGAGAAGCAGGGTTTCTCACTGGTTTCCTCAGGCTCCATGATTGTGTGCACAGTTGGACATCCAACTCCTACTTGAGCTGCTGCAGAAAGCCAGAGGGGTCTTGAGTATTCCTTTCCAAGACCTAGCCACTCATATGATGGGCCAAAGAGGGCGACATAATTGCTGGCTTCAGAGGAGGAATGAGCATGGGGCACAGGATGGGTCTTGTTGGTGTGGCCAACGGGGTGGGGGGTGGAGCGGGAGAGGAAAAAGCATCTCCAGGGAAGTGTGTGGCTCAGAAAGTACTAACCCCACTTCCAGATTCTGGAGGATGCCACTTAATAGGGGACAAGTTCCATTCCCCTACAATGGAACTCAGCCGTACTTTGCTGGGAAGATGTGATGGTGGTCCCAGACCCTTCCCTAGCTCTTCTTACAACAGGATGGGAGGGCTGGGCTTGGGGCTGCCCACTCAGTTATGACTGCGGCTGGCTCTGCCATCTAGTCCTCTGTCCTTGGGTGAATGTTCATTCCTGAGGTTGACGATGAGAGCCATTCCCCAAGGATTCCTCACTGCTATTAGTAGCCGAGCCTGAAGAAGACAGAAGGGGAGAAAAGGATAATCAAGGCCAGATTAACTAGAAAGTAGACGATTCCGGTGCTTCCACTAGTTCAAGAAAGGGAAGCTACCCAGTCTCTATTTGCTGTGTTTAGTGACCAGATTCACTCCATGGTTCATAATACCTTAACTTTGTCCTTGGAATGTGTTTTAAGGAGACGTTTGTTATGAACAACAGAAAATGAACTAAACAGCCCATTTGTAAATTGCTGGGGCTATGACATACATAGCAAAGAAGCTCCTATTGACTTGAGCCGATCTTCAGAATAAGATGGCTTAGGAAGGTAAGAAGGTCCTGAAGACCTGGTTCTTCTTCCAGAGCTGGCCCACTTGTAACTAACTATATGGGTTGTGTGTCTGGTCCCCAGTGCGGTCAGTTTTATCTGTAAGTTTTGGCGGCATGACAAATAGGCTCAGAAACAAAGATCAAATAGAGCACTGCTGTCACCACTGGCCGACTGACATCAATGCTCACAAATGGAAGAGAGGGCTTTGAGGAGAAAGGCCACACCGAGAGACTCCTAACCTCTCACCATTGCTCTCCTGCATGGCTTGGCCAGGCCCCTCTTGACTGGTTCCAAGCTGTAGCTTCCTCATATGTCTCACCACAGCTGTTGCATTGAAGGCTTGCTAAATGGGAGGGGGGAGAAATGAGAGAGAACAAAAAGCAAGACAAATGTCACTTTGCTGCAGACTTTTTGGCAAGCGAGCAAAACATTTAAGAGTAACTCCTTTGCTTCCTTCCCCTGCATTCAATGCTGCCATGAACTGGTGTTGGGGAAGACAGGAATGCGGATAGGAACATCACTTAAGTTATAAGTCCCTCTGGTAGGAGGAGATGGGTGGTGACAAATCTAATAAATAAATAATAAATAAATAAATATAAATAAGGTAGTCCTTGACTTAAGACCACAATTGGGAGTGCAATTTCCTTCATAAGTTGTTGCGGTTGTAAGTCAAGTCACCACGTGACTGAACTCGATTTTATGACCATTTTTATGATGGTCATTAAGTGAATCAAAGGTCATTAAGCAAACCCAGCTTCCCCAATGGAAGTTTTTTGCCGTTTTCTTGCTGGAAACCGGCAAAAAAGGTCGCAAATCACGATCACGTGACTACAGGATGCTGCAACCGGTCATAAATGCAAGCCGGTTGCCAAGTGCCTGAATTTCAATCACGTGACCGCGGGGGTAGTGTGACAGTTGTAAGTGCGAGGACAGGTCGTAAAGCACCTGGCCGTTGTAACTTTGAACCATCGTTAAACAAATGGTCATAAGTCAAGGACTACCTGTAACTGTATCAGCCTTCCCCCACTTGATGTCCATACCATTCTTCATCACTTGGGAGGAAGAGGAAGCTTGGGAGGAAGAGGGGTATAAAAGTTAAACAAAACAAGCACCGGAATAATGAAATAGCATCTTTTGGGCATCCTCACCTTCCACTTGCTTTTGGCAAAATTCTTTTTGATCTGCTCACTGACTGACTGATGGATGTTCTTATCTAGCGCAGTGTCTCCAGCAATCCTGAGGAGAGGGAAAACATTTGTTCCTGTTGACAGACACCCCGCTTCTATAAGAGGTAAGGGGGCCAGCTATTGGAGGGAGACCAGTGGTGTTACCCCCGTTGGTGGATAAACTCCCCAAAGAAACTCATCAGGTTACCGATGTTAGGGTCATTTTAGCACTTATTTTTTACAGGGCTTTATTTTAGGTGATAGGTTTTAAGTACAACGCACTCAAAGTACACCAAATTATGCAACAAAGATACAAATTCTGCAAACAAAATGCTGGTAATCCTCGCTTAGTGACCACAATTGGGACCAGAATTTTGGTTGCTAAGCGAAGTGGTCATTAAGCGAATCTGACCCGATTTTATGACCTTTTTTGGGGTGATCGTTAAGCAAATCACTGCAGGCATTAAGCAAACCATGTGGTGGTTAAGCAAATGACACAGTTCCCCATGATTTTGCTTGCCAGAAGCCAGCCGGGAAGGTTGAAAGTGGCAATCATGTGACCACGGGACGCTGCGACGGTCATAAATGCGAACCAGTTGCCAAGCGCCCAAATCATAATAATGTGACCGTGGGGGACGCTGCAACGATCATAATGTGAGGACTGGTCGCAAGTCAGTTTTTTCAGCACTGTCGTAAGTCCGAACCATCACTAAACGAATGGCCGTTAAACGAGGACTACCTGTAGGGCTGGTCCATGAAGTCACAAAGAGTCGGAAGCGACTGAACGAATAAACAACAAGCCTGTAGAGCATGCAGAATTAATAATAAAACTTTCATTTCCAACTTCCAATTTCCAAACGAAATTGGGAACTCCATTATAGGAGACTTGGTGCATTAACAAGGAAAGGGCTTCATGGGGAGAAGAAATAAGTGCATGGGCACGCCTGTTCCTCTAAATCAAGTAACACCTTGCTTTTAGTTCTTCCTGTCTATTTTCACTCTGCCAGGTGATAACTTGAACCCACGCTTAGACGGGTATGTGAGAGCACATTCCAAACTGGCTTCAGACAAAAATAGCCATGTAATCACACACTTGTATCAATAATTAAATCTTAGGGAGACTGAGACCAGCTGTTTGTAATAACACATACTAAATATTCATGAATCTGTGTTTCTTTAAGCAGCATGTTTTATCTGAAATTTGACTGTGGTAAACAGAATGCCAGAAGGAAAAACACTGGCCTGAGTGGCAGGTCATGGATGAGGGGCAATGGGAAACACGAAAAGGAATAAAGACACAGAAAGACACCAAAACCACACCAATCCTATCTAAGGTCCAAAAGCCAAATGGCTCAACAGTGTTTTAATTCTTACCATGGGTGTTGTAGGGCTTGCTCACAAGTGAATCGCTTCTTGGGATCTCTCTCCATTAAATGCTGGATGAAATCTTTGGCTGGAAGCAGAAAGAAGGCGAATGAGGAGCAAACTCTGCTGCTACGGAACCTACAGAAGCCAACGTTGCTTGATTGGGGCATTTGGAGGAAGTAAGATGCCTCTTCCCTCACCTGATTCCGATATGTCATCCCAGTAGGGAGAATCGAATTCATATTCGGCCTTCAAGATCTGTTCAAACAGCTTGGTATCGTTCTCATCGTAAAATGGGGGATACCCACACAATCTGAGATAAAAGAGGGGGGATAGGGCATGCGTGACTATAAAATCTAGAGGTCCATGTTGCAGGGAGGAGAACATTGGTTGGGAACAGGTGAGACAGTGAGGAAGAGAAGTATATGCATGGGAGAGGGGAAAGAGAGAGAGAGAGAACTGGTTATACCTGGACCCAGAAGCGAGAAGAGGAAGGATAGGAAGAGAACCCGGCCTAATATTAGAGCCATTAAACTTTCCTGTAGAGACCGTGAATACCAAGTATAGCTGCTGTAGCTTGAATCGTGTCAACTGGATTTCTATTTTCTCAGTGGAAACGTTTCGCTCCTTATCCAAGAAGCTTCTTTAGTCTGAGGAAAGTTTGTAAGGTTTAACGATCCTCCTTTGGATGATAAAGGGACTTAGAAAGAAACATCTCAAATAACCATGACCTAGCCCCAGGTGCAAGGTCACACAGCCACCCTAGAAACATATTTAAGGATTCCCTTTCAAACTTTGCTCAGACTGAAGAAGCTTCTTGGATAAGGAGCGAAACGTTTCCACTGAGAAAATAGAAATCCAGTTGACATGATTCAAGCTACAGACAATTCCACCTGGATGACTGAGAACCTTCATCGACCTAAGTATAGCTGCTGTAATTCCAAACTAGTTCATCCCATCCATGATGAAAAAGTAATTGCCAAAGCTTTTGGGGAGAAGGACAGCTGATCTGAGAAAGCTGGGAAAGCTGTGGCCCTCCAGATGTTGATCTGAAACTCCTAGGAGTTTTATCCTGGCTAGCTCTGCTGAGAGGTATAGTGAGCAAGATCTGGATTCTGGATGAAGAGGTCAGCCTCCGCTTTCATTTAAAAACAAAGCGTCTGGGCTGTGCAACGTGTGAACATATATCTGTAAGTACCAAAATGGTTTCTACCATAAAACGTGGGAGATCCATGTTCAGGGATTGCTCTGTTCAATTTCCAAGCCCATAGTCACTCTGGGTCTGGGTGGCATATTGGATCTTGAGCTAGGACATTTCAAAGGTGTTACTTTCTTATCCTGTTAGGGTCTTACTCTGCATGCCACCTTGGACAGCACTGTAAATGGAGTGCACGGAGCCATCCTTTCAGACAGGGCGCCCTCAGGGCATTGATCTCTGCTGAATTGGTTGACAGAAAGACACCTCTGTTTTGTTGCGATCTCATGAAAATTCTCCAGATGGAGTACCCGTTCTTCTTATGATAGACACTAGTGCAGAGCTTTCCAAACTGTGTGTCGCCACACAAAAGTGTGTCGCCACACACAGTCTGGTGTGTCGCCACACAACCCGGAAGCGCTGATCATCATCAGCGCTTCCGGGTTTTCCTGCGGCGACACACCAACGGCGGTGCGCAAAAACTCGAAAGCGGCAGCAGCGCTTCCGGGGTTTTGCGCGCTGCCGTAACGGCGGCACTTCCGGGTTTTCCCGCGGCGACACACCAACGGCGGTGCGCAAAAACTCGAAAGCGGCAGCAACGGCGGTTGGTGTGTCGCCGCGGGAAAACTTTGGAAAGACCTGCACTAGTGACTTAGCCAGCCGACTATGGTGATCAGCGATCTCCTTGATGTATTCCACTGATGGTCAGGAGGTGTTTCTCCACCCATGTCCTTAGACGTGTGAGTTCCCTCTCTAAAGGTCCTTTAATCTGGATCCGCCCTAATTATTTCAATAGTCTTTAGATGTAATGTCTGTTTGCACCAATGGTGGTGCAAGGTGCTTTTAGGATAGTCCTACTGCCCTCTACTCCAGTTGACTGAATGGCAACAGTGTTGATTTTTAATGGGATCACATTCCATGTCCTCACCTGTTTTGGAAGTGAGCTTCCCACCCATATGCAGTTCCTGTACTTTATGCAGGCATGGACTAACCAGCCCCTTTTCAGTTAATGCTATTTCCATGTGTCTTCACCCATAAGACTATCGTTTCCAATTTCTACATTAATCTGCACAATAATATGCATTGGCAAATTCATTTTCACTCAAAACACACTTTCCTAACTTATTCGGTTACCTTTTTTGTGAACCCAAAACATGCAGAAAGTGCAAAAACAAGCTGGGAAACTAAGCTATAGTCCAACTTTCAGCACGGGAGATTTGGATCATACCTTTCCAAATGTGAAAAATTAAATTCCTTGACAATCTCTAACTTGCAATAGTGCTCCGTCTAAAGAAGCCAATTGTTTTAAAATGTACAGAACACTTTTTGTGGCAGGAATTAACAACCCCAGAGAGAGAATATTATCACCTCTGTGGAAAAACATAGAGATAATGCAATTATGCCCTAGACCAGTGTTTCTCAACCTCGGCAGCTTTAAGATGTGTGGACTTCAATGCCCAGAATTCCCCAGCCAGCATGCTGGCTGGGGAGTTCTGGGAGTTGAAGTCCACATATCTTAAAGTTGCCGAGGTTGAAAAACACTGCCCTAGACTGAAGGGATGCAGGCAAGGAGAGAGAAACATGTCACGACCAAGAAGAGTAGAATTTCCAGTCCTCCAATTCCAAAAGGGGAATCATATAAAATTTCTCAAGCCACATGCAAAGGAATAACAATGGACCAGTGGAGCAGCTATGCAAATGCCAAATAACATCCTGGAAGGCAAACGGGCAGGATCAAGTTTGAAATTCATTAAATACGATGTCCTAGACAGAGATGTATTTAGGAGTAACAGGAAGTATTATCTGTCTTCCCTATCTCCCTGTCTACCTTCCCCCCCCCCCTGGAATTCCACTCAATACATACAAGATGTAGGCAATGACTCCAATGGACCAGCAATCCACAGCCTTGCTGTAAGGCTTCTGTGCCAAGACTTCAGGAGCTGGATCCGGTCAAGGTGGAGCAGCAGGAAAGAAAGAAGGCAACCATTAGAGACTATATTCACTGTTATTTATTGGTTAATATAGCCCTTGCACTAGGGAGCACCTTCAGAGGTGGTGGAAGGCTTTCAGATGTTGGATTCCAATAGACCTAGTCAACAGACTCACTATTTAGCAATGATAGTCCAACAGCATCTGGAAAGCCACAGATTGCTTGACCCAATTCTGAGAGTTGCTATCCCATTAATTCAGCGAGTGATCAAAAGTCTATTAATATATATATTTAAAGTTAGTTGAATTGCTTCCTACTAAAGCTGATTTCAAGCTTCCATCTTCCTCCAGGATAATTCTCAGTTCTGGCCCGGAATATTTGTTCAGTCCTTTTTCCTTGACAACATTTGGAGGTCATTTGGAGGTCTCATGCCTCCAAATTCTATCCCATCTCAGGTCCAACATACCTAGAGGTACCTGGTTTAAGTATGTTGAAGTATGGCCAAGAGTTGGCAAATGAGAGTCTCTAGATGTTGCTGAACTGCAATCCCAGAATCCCTTAGTCCTGGTCATGCTTCCTAGGGATGCTGGAACTGCACAGGTTACTTATCCTTGGTGTCGGCTAATACATCAACTGTGTGATCTTAATGTATCTTCAGTTGGGTTTGAAGTACAGCAATTCAAGAAGATAGGTTTTCCCCCTGCATACCCTCTTTCTACTCTCACCTTCCCCTCTTAGGAGGGGAGAGGGGTCAGAAAAATCTAGGTTACTTGCATGTTAGGACGCATTAGCAGTAAGAAGGCATGGCTTTGCTACAGTCAGCTGCAAATAACATTTAAAGCTTTGATAACACAGCACTTGATAGAACACAATACCATATTACTTGGCAATCCCTGTTCCAAAGAATCAACTCCTGCCGTGTGATTACTCAAAATGAATTCTCTTTACCGGAGAAATCCCACTTCTCACTGCTCCTTAGCAGCATCCTCCCTGCCCCTTTATTCTAAAGCAGCTGCCTGCCACTTCCCATTCAACTGCATGGCTGTGGAAATCCTGAATTAGCCCTTTGTTTATCAATTACTCTTCCTGGGGAAAGCCTTTAGTGAAACATCGAAATACATTAATTTGCTTGAGCTACAAAGAGAAAACCAAGAAAATCCTTCCAACCTGGAATGGAAATGACTCAAAAGGGGGCAATTTAGGAAAGGTGCAGCGACAAAGGAACACTAAACACTAAAGGTAAGTTTCTTTAAAAGAAAGGGGAAAAGGAGAAAGATGCTAATTATAAGGATGGGAGTACCTTGACCAGGGTTTCTCAACCTTGGCAATTTTAAGCTGTGTGGACTTCAACTCCCAGAATTCCCCACCCAGCACGGCTGGCTGGGGAATTCTGGGAGTTGAAGTCCACACATCTTCAAGTTGCCAAGGTTGAGAAACGCTGGCCTAGACGGAGAGGGAAAAAGAATCCAGAAGAAGAATCCCTGTTAATGCAAAAAAACTCTACCTGTTCCTATGTAATCACCCGAAGCTGAAGTCAAGGAAGTCTTTACTTTTTAAGATTGATAAGATTCATTATTATTTTGGGTCTTTACTGTCTCCCCCCAACAAATATTACTATTATTACATGGGGGGGGGGGAGAGAAGAGCCTTTGCTGCTCACCCACGTAGCCAGGAGTCCCACATGCTGTGGACATGACACTGCCCGAGCCTTCTATCTTCGACAGCCCGAAGTCACTAATCATGATCTTGGAGTCCTCGTCCAGGCTGTAATACAGCAGGTTCTCCGGCTGATGGGGGTGGGGCATTGGAAGAAAACAAGGAGGCAGAGTTGGCAGAATTTAACAGATTTATCAAACTGCAGAATAAGCTCAGAGTAAATCCATACAAACAGATCCTCAGACTGCATTTAAAAAATGCTTCAAATCATTAAAAATTTAAAAATACCCATCCTACAAAACAAAACGGACGGAAATAAAACCTGAACAAAATAGGCTATGGAAAATAAGTACCTGAAATAAAACACAGATCAATTAAAAAGCCCGAGCCAAGTTTCCTAAAGATGGCCTTAAAAGATAAGCATCATTTTAGAAAGGAACGAGAGAGGATGTAGTTCAGAGAAGGGAAACAGGTTGGGATTCCAATCTTCTAAACAGTGCCAAGGGGAAATAGACATCAGGGCAGAGTTTATCCAAGGGATGGACCCACACTAAAACGGCTACTTCGTTCTGCAGGCATTTGGCAGCCATGCCATGGTCTCTGCAGCGTCATTCTGTATTTTGCACAGTATTCCCGCGAACGCAGCTACCTTTCACACATGCAAACACCACACACACACACACACACACACAACTAGAAGCTTCTCATATCAACAGTGTGATCAGTACTGGTCAATAACCATTGACAGATGAGCCCCAGCGGGGCAGGAAGAGATCCCCCACTTCCTATTATGCACTCATCCCATGAGCATCCGACCCACACCCACCCCGCCAGCAGCAGTAGTACAGCTGCCATTGAATCTTCCGCTGGTTACCCCACAGCAGCAGTGCTGTTCTAGCAAGCTACATGCTTTACACGCAGAGGAACAGCTGTTCCCAGTGGCAGACTGGGGAGGTAGCAGGTGGACCTGGTCCCCAGTTTGCTACCCGTCCTGGTCTACCACTGAGAGTGTCTCTTTCATTTTGCCTTAGTGGTAGAGACAGCCCTGTACCCAGAGGACCAGACAGCTACTCACTTAGAAGACACATCTTAGTAGATATAGTTCCCTGGGAGAGGGCTATCTTTTCCTGTGACAGCTGGGCTGACCCAGCCGTTAGGCAGGATGGGGCAGCTGCCTCAGCCATGGAGGTGAGGGATGAATGGGGAATGGAGAAAGCCACAGAAGACATCTGGTCAGTCTTGCAATCACTAGGTTACCTGCGGCCTTCCAGAATTGTGGAAGACGCTGTCCTTTCACCAGTGGGAAGGAAGAAGTGAAGGCCAATTTGCTCACTGTTTTTTATTGGAATGGAATGGAAGGAGATGCCATTTTGTTTTCTTTCACTAAGCACCAAGGCATCTTGGCTGATCCTGATTGGCAATAAGCAGCCCCTGAGGAGTGCTGAGTGTGTTAGTTCATTTGTGGCATTAGTGAGGTTCAAAAGACTAGCCCAACACTTTTTGTGAACTGTGCATGCATCCGTAGAGGGTGAGGAGAAAACATAACCTGCACTGCATAAGGATTCTGTAGCAAACATACAGAGGTTCCCACAAACAAAGATAGAAAAACATTTTAAAATCTGAAAATCTCTACCCTGGTTCCTTCTTTCTCCTATTCCACAATTCTCGTGTTTTGCAGTCCACCCAATCTTGTCACGAGGACTAGAGTTTACATTTCAATTCGGAGAAAGAGAACTGAAACTTTGATATCTGAAATCCCCTGCAAGTTCCGCAAGAGAGATTAATACGCCACACTGAAAAGATAACTTACTGCTACCAAAGTTTGAAGAATTTGTTGAAACTACATATATAGCAGAGAACCTAAGAGCGGTTGGAAAGGAGTGAGGTCAGAGGACTATTTACAGCAGAGCTTTCCAAACTGTGTGTTGTGACACGTTAGTGCAGGGCTTTCCAAATTTTTCACGTTGGCAACACACCAACGGAGGCACACAAAAACCCGGAAGCACCGCAGCGGCGCTTCCGGGTTTTTGTGCACCATGGCGGTGGCGCTTTCGGGTTTTCGCACGCCACCGCTGCAGGGCTTTCGGGTTTTCGCACGCCACCGCCGCGGGGCTTTCAGGTTTTCGCGCGCTGCAGCGGTGTCCTGGTGTGCCGCGTGAAAACCCGGAAGTGCTGATGGACCGCCGCCGCATGCAGCGGCGGGCCATTAGCACTTCTGGGTTTTCATGCGACACACCTGGGGCCCACAGGCGACACAGTACTGTCGTGACACACAGTTTGGAAAGCTATGCGTTAGTGACACACAGTTTGGAAAGCTATGCGAAAGCAGTGTGTAGGTGTGTCGCGCAAACGTACCAAGAAACCTCTGAGTCTATGTGAAATTGTTAGGGTGCGGGTTGAGTCAGAGGAGGACGACAGGACTCAGAGCCTCAAGCCGGAACTGCGCCTCCCTCTGAGCCCTGCCAGGATTCCGCGCAGGTCCTAGTGCCTGCCTTGTGCCTTACTGCCTCCAAACCTGCTGTGATTCCGCGCAGGTCCTAGTGCCTGCCTTGTGCCCGGCTGTAAGAGGGGAGCTCTGTCCAAGCCTTGCCCTGCTGCAAAGGGGAACTTTGTCCAAGCCTTGCCCTGCTGAAAAAGGGGAACTCTGTTGAAGCCTTGCCCTGCTACAAAGGGGTACTAAGTCAAGCCTTGCCCTGATGTCAAGAGGGAACTCTGGTGTTCCATAGTGCCACTGCCAGGTGGCCTGTTACCAAGTTTTAACTTACCTTATTGTTAATTCTTGCACATATTTACATATTGTTACTCATAAATGACAACAATCTTGGAAATGTATGTATCTTACAAATCATATATTTTTAAAAATATAAATGAAAGGTTTTCATGAGATACGTTGTGTCCCATACATTTCGCTATTACAATTTATGTATGTGTCTGCATCTCTTATAAGTTAGTTAGTTTAACCTCCGGTTTGCTAGTAAAACTGAATTACTGTGTCACGAAATGATGCATGTCTAAAAAGTGTGTCACCAACATGAAAAGTTTGGAAAGCTCTGATTTACAGCATGGGGAAAACATCATTCACTGTATAGTGGTCTGTGAGAATGACCTTGGGAGACAGGAGGAAGAGCCGCAGACTAGACAATGGTCAGATAAGCGGCAGCTGAGTCCACAGAAGGAATGGGAGTGTGGCAAATATCTCAGAAGGGACCCTCCCTAGTTTCTTGGACTGTAAAGGCAAGGGGGGGAGAGGTACTTTCAGACTTGCAAGATTCTGTTAATGTAACTTTACAATAAAGTTAGAGCTAGTACTTCTGGGTATACTTCTTGTCTGGACTACCTCGCAAGGCTGACATTCACCTCCTGCCAGTCATTTTTCTCCTGCAAAAGTCCTCCTTTCCAACTTTCCTCCAACCAAGGTTTTGGACTTATTTTTGTTGCCTTGTGGGAGAAAAACACTGGGTTTTGCAGGACCCTAGTAGTATACAGGGAAACATTCAACATCTGCACTCCACCCATTGTTCCTCTGCTGCCCTCAATTGTTTGGGGCCAACATATCAGCAGGATTGCCTTCTTGCAACTGAATCTGCCTATCGCTTATGATACTCAAGAGAAGACCTGTTAACTATATTCCACCACTGAGCAAATTGAACAAGTACAATTATGAATCATTTCCTTTTATTCTTGTTGCAGTGTTTACATGAGAGTCCAACTATCCAAGTGAGGTTTTCACCTCAGATCACTATTTGAAAACAACCCAGTTTCCCAGGGTTTTAAGCAAGGCTGCGCCTTGGCTCCACATCCTTTTAGCTTCTTGTCAATGACAAAGCCATTGAGCGATGATTTGTTTTGTCTAGCAAAGCATTAGCCAAATTTTGCCTTTTAGGACAAATGAGAATTAAACCAGTTAAATGTCCGTCCTGGATTCAAAAACTAGTTCACCAAATTCAGTTTATTATTTTTTAGAGTTTTTTTCCCCTCTTCGTTCTTTTTCTGCTAAACAAATTTTTAAAGATTCTGATTTAAGCACCATTGCAAATAACAGGATTCCTCTCTGATATGCAATGGTGAAAAACTGAGTTAAAAATGAATGATGTCTTAAGCTTATTCTCAGTCCTACACCTAGAACTGTTTACTCATTTAAGGGTTCAGCAGATGCACAGCAATCTTAGAAGTTCATTTTAGGGAAATACCATATAACTCTAGAGCAGTGTTTCTCAACCTCCATAACTTTAAACTGTGCGGACTTCAACTCCCAGAATTCCCCCAGCCAGCATGCTGGGGGGCATTCTGGGAGTTGAAGTCCACACAGCTTAAAGTTATGGAGGTTGAGAAACACTGCTCTAGATTCTGACTATAAGGCAGTAGTGTGGAGCACGTATTCCACATTATTTGCTTTTATTGTCCCTTGCTTTTGGATACTCAAATCAAGCTTTTAAACCCAGCTCTTGCGGGGGGGGAGGGAGCAAATTGGGCTAGGATGCCAAAAACTGATTTGCTTTTGGCTTCTCATAACAGTGAGATTTTGTTTGACCAAAATCAGGGTTTTGATTTATTAACTTCCAGAAATTAGGCAATGTTTAAAATCTTCTCAGCAGTGTAAATTAGAAGTATAGTATCATAAATCCCATTTCATGCGATTATTTAGTTTGTTTTGTGATTATAACTGTTATAATCTTTCATTAAGACACTAAAGATGTTTTTGCTGTAGTTGCTGTGGGGTGTGTGTGTTGTATGTTCCACCAGAGAGGCTGGAAAGTAGATACTCAAAACGGGGGCTTTTTCAGCAGCGTATCTAATTCTCTTGAATGCTTACCAATCTAGCCTCCCTCAAAGGGCTTTTTCAGCAATGTGTGTGTGTGTGAGAGAGAGAGAGAGACTGGCTCCATATTTGATGCGCTTTGGCCAGGCAGTAAACACTGTTTGGTTGCATGTGGCTTATTAATGTTACATAATGCTTATGTTAAGAGCCAGTTTGGTCTACAGTGCAGGAGCAGGGAAAGTCCTAATTTGGCCTTAGGCACGGGAGCCAGTTGGGTGCTCTGGGCCAGTCACTTCCTCTCAGCCCAAGGAAGAAGGCATGTGTGGTCATGAGGACTCAGGACGGACTCGAAGGCACATACAGGTAGTCCTTGACTTATGACCGTTTGTTTAACGATGGTCTGAAGTTACGACAGCCTCAGAATGGGTGCTTTACGGCCTGTAAAGCACTTCCGAGTGTTGCAAAGTGTCACACCGCCCCCCCCCCCGCAGTCACATGATTGCATTTTGGGCGCTTGGCAACCAGCTTGTTTTTACGACCAGTTGCAGCGTCCCACGGTCACATGATCACGTCTTGTGACTTTTTTGCCATTTCCCAGCAAAAAACGCCCATTGGGGAAGCTGGATTCGCTTAACGACCACAGTGACTCGCTTACCGACCTGTGATTCGCTTAACAGCCACCATAAAAATGGTCATAAAATCGGGTCTGGCCACATGGTGACTCAACTTACAACCGCAACGACTTACGATGGGAATTCCAGTCCCAATTGTGGTCGTAAGTTGCGGACTACCTGAACAAACAAGTTTGTGTTGCTTTTCAGTTTTAATGCCCTTCTCTAGTGTATAATACTGTTTATCTTGGTCTTGTAATCAGTTTGTGTGTTGTGTGTGTTGTGCATGCTTTTTAAAATGTACATCATCCTGAACATCTATTGGCGGGAGAGCCATTTATAAAATTAACAAGGGTCAGATTCCAAGGTACAACCAGCTAACAGCGCTGTCATTTCAGTCTATACTCTCTCTCCTCTTTTGCAAAAAATATTCAAAGAGGAGGAGGTTGGGAGTGCTTGGCTCTCTTTGTCCTGGCCATGGAAGACCCCCCCCCCCCGACTTGTTAGTGTGAAAAGAAAATCACATTTTTTCAGCTGGAATAAATAATAGTAACTTATGCCTCAATCATGCTGACAGTTACATATTTTATAACGGCAAGGAAAGTCATGCAAGGCATTTCCTCAATCTGGAAAGGATCAGTTTGTGTGACATCTCTTCTGAAACAAAGATTCCAAGAAACTGGGCTTATAGAGCTCTCTTACTAAAAGGAAGTAAATATCTACACATCCTCCCGGTAAGAGCTTCCTACACAAATCTCATGCCATTTCTAATCCTGGCTTGGCAATCAATCTACACCTACTGAAAGCAGCAATCAATTATTGGCACCGTAACAGTCAAAGGAGTGCCAGGTAAGTAACTGGCTTGTTCTGCATAGATGCCAAAGCCTGACATTCAGGGTCACTATATTGGGCTTTCTAGGCAATTTTCTATATATATATATCTGAAAGCATGCAAATGCGAGTAGATTAATAGGTACCACTTCGGTGGGTAGGTAACAGCGTTCTGCACACGTCATGCTGGCCACATGACCGCGGGAGCGAATTTCGGACAGCGCTGGCTCTTCGGCTAACAAACGGAGATGAGCACCGGCCCCTAGAGTCGGACACGACTGTGCAGGGGAAAACCTACCCTATGACATTGTTTTAGCCTAGGTTCCCAAGCAATTTGTAACATTTGCATTTCTAGCCACTGTTTGGCACTGTTCATATGAAACCACTATCATCATTTGTCATTTCTACATATTATTCCTGAGAACTGTAATACAATATATTTATCTGATCAATGTACAATTATCTGATTATCCATAATTACACCTTTTTTCCGTTTTCCCTCTTTCCCTGAGCTACATCAAGAGAGAAACAGGATGTCGTAAGAGTAAGGGCTCTTCTTCCTGTATCCCATGGTTTCTTCCTTCTTAGTTATTAGACTCTACACCACCTTTGACAGACAGAACAGCATGTCACTCAGGACAACCTTTCCTATAGATCTCTTTCTACAGATGTAATATCTACGAAGAACTGCATCTAATCTCTCTTTCTGTTTCTCTCTCTCTCATCTCTTTTTAGAGCCATGCACTCTAGTTCAACCCTTTTGGCCTTGAGTTTTCCAGAATTAGCACGCCGACACTTACAAATTAAAACAAATTAGAAACCAAAACATAGCTGCACAGGTGAGCTTGAACAGGTTGGATGATTTCCTGCTGCAAGTCACTCCCTGTCTCCATCTATTTCATCTCAGTTGCTACTAACCACAATAACAACCATTTCATAGCAAAGTGAAGCTGGCAGGGAGGATGATTTGCATGAAATAATCAGCTGGAATGGGGGGAAATGTTTTCTTTGCTGAAATGTTTATTCAAATTCCCACAAGAGAGCATTTAGGAAAATAAAAAGTGGTCATAAGATTTACTTCTTTACATTTTTTATTTTAGCTTGTCACTGTCAGCTCTCCAGTTATACATTTTCAGTGTCGCTGTTGGAGGATTTTGTGCAATGATTTACACTTCTCAGACTGAAAGTCCACGTTCATTTTTCAAAAAGCGTTTTATTGTTTTCTCTAGCATAAAGTGTTTGTGACCAACAACTGCAGAAATGAGCAATTCATAGCTAAATCAAATGCCATTTCTATATTTTTTATCATCAAGATTTTTATAAAAACGAAATAATACAGGGATGTTTTAAACAAATACTTTTTAAATAAATACAACTGCAGTAATGGTTTTTAAGGGGGCTGGATTTGGCATAGAATTCTGACAACAGAAGGGTTTTAGCATCACATTCCTGCTGTAATTCTAATGCAGGTTGGGAGGGGAAGGATGGAGCACATCAGCTATTTTATACTGGAAGAAAAGCTAAACCTGCTTTTTTAAAACAAGAAGAAAAACAAACTCACATGCAGTGACTAATTGCAGGAATTGTTTAGTTTACCTCTCAGTAATAGCTTGTGGGGACACTTCTTAATGGTAGGATGACAACGTGCAAATACTCCTGGCCAATCATGTCAACTGGATTTCTATTTTCTCAGTGGAAACGTTTCGCTCCTTATCCAAGGAGCTTCTTCAGTCTGAGCAAAGTTAGTAAGGGAACCCTTAAATATGTTTCTAGGGTGGCTGTGTGACCTTGCACCTGGGGCTAGGTCATGGTTATTTTGAGATGTTTATTTCTAAGTCCCATTATCATCTAAAGGAGGATCGTTAAGATTACCCTGCTGCTGTTGAGCTTGCGAAATGGTCTTAATCTTCCTAGGCACAGAAGACAAAGCAGGAAGGAAAATAGGGGAAAGATTGTGCCTGAGGCCCCCACCTCTTAACGATCCTCCTTTAGATGATAAAGGGACTTAGAAATAAACATCTCAAAATAACCATGACCTAGCCCCAGGTGTAAGGTCACACAGCTACCTAGAAACATATTTAGGATTCCCTTACTAACTTTGCTCAGACTGAAGAAGCTCCTTGGATAAGGAGCGAAACGTTTCCACTGAGAAAATAGAAATCCAGTTGACATGATTCAAGCTACAGACAATTCCACCTGGATGACTGAGAACCTTCACAGACATACTCCTGGCCAAGTTCACCAACCCACCTTGAGGTCACGGTGCACAATGCCCATGTCATGCAGGTATTTCACGGCATCAAGGATCTGACGGATGAGCTTGCTGGCATCTCGCTCTGTGTAAAATCCCTTCTCCACTATCCTGTCAAAAAGTTCCCCTCCGGAAACCCTACCGCGAGGAGATAGAATACAGATAAGATCTATGCAGAGAGATCTTTGCAGGGCTCCAACATGGATGAGATCCACCACAAGACTCAGAGGGGTAAGAAGCCCAGGGCATGCCCTGAGAACTGCGGCTCCCTCCCTCCCTCCCTCCCTCCGCCTTCCGGAACCTTCAACTCACAGCTGCATGATGAGGTAGAGGTGGCCTCCACTCTCGTAGATGTCATCCAGGGCCACGATGTTGGGGTGCTTGATTCTGCCAAGGGGGGGGAAACATGTTTTAATGAGGAAGCAGTACAGAACTCTCAGGAAATCCATTTTGTTCTGCCTTGATAGTTTTAACGTTGATATTATTGTAAAAGAAAAATCCTCTAAACGCTCTGAAAGATTAAATCAGCTGAGAAATATCTTGCAGTGTTAAGTACAGCCATTACTCTTCATGGGACAGATTATGCTGAGGGCAAAGACAGTACTGAAAGAGCTCTGCGTGTAAGCTAGACACATTTTTGTTATCTTCAGCCTAAGGGAAGTTGCCCCACAAAACTAAGATTGTGTTAGCGTTAGTCTCGCTTCACATGGTGAGACGGCCAGGGTTTTGTCATATATCAGCCAAGAGCAGGTTTGGAGGATAATCTAATAAAATCTGGCAGAAGCTAAAGAATAAGATTACCAGGAACTTGGAAGAGAAAAAGAAGCACAGAAGTAAGAAAGAGCAAAAGTTGCTGATGTCATAGTCAAGATGAGGGGGAGTGGAAAGTTGGGTGGTTTGAGGACAAAGTCTCACCTCAGGGGCTGAGCCAGAGTCCTGAGGAGACCATGCAAAAGAACCTGGGGTATAGGAGCTGTGAGAAGGGTGGTGGTGGTGGGGGAATCTCTACCCTCTATTTTAAAGGAGCAAATCTGCCCTGCCAAATTGCAAGTCAATCCAACTTCTACTCTCGCCATATTTGCCCAAGATAATTAATTGACATTAATGTCTTATGGGAACCTCAAAATGGGAAGAATTGACCCTGCCATTAAATTGTGCACTTGCGCAGGGAGCTAAAAACAACTCCATATGGTCAGTCTTCTTCTGGGAATGCCTAAATCCAGTCAATTAATCCATTTGGCTGACCTAGTCTTCCTCTCCATTGCAGAACATGCTCTCAGCGCCCATCAGTCTAGGACCCTCTTCCCAAACACTGCTTGGCCGCTTCTGTTGCTGCCTGCCTGGACAATGAGGAAGAAGCCAGTAATACAGTAGAAGAAAGCCTTGCTTGTGGGAACCTGGTGCAAGGACTAAGGGGAAATGTTCCTAGAAAAAATGGGGTGGTGGGCAGGTTGCTGTATTTTGACCCTGCTAATATGATTATCTACCTGACAGAACCACTGGTCAAAAAACTGACTGGATGAAACATATTGGGAGAACAAAGCATCTGACTGTCAAGTAGAAGCTAAATTCCAAAGAAAGAAATTCAGAATGAGAGGTGAACTTTGGTGGAAAATTCCCTAGAAAGTCAGGAACTTCAATTTGGCCAGCATTGTAACTAAGGATTGGTACTAATTAACGTCCCACTGAGTAATAGTTACTAACGTATAAACGTCACTTGAATTCACTCCTTGATTTCTATTTGTTTTTTAAATTACCAATTAACTTCTTTTCGCCTAACATGTTTCCCTGTAGTTAACTTAATCATGGTTTACTCAATTAGCTTAAAGTTCTCTATATGAATACAGAAGCATAAAGTAACCACATAGGGTTAGGTTTAAAACATGCTAGAATGAAACACAGTTGGCTGCTTTGGGATTCAAGCTGTCTCGTGAATTTCAATTATTCCCCCCCCCCCCGAAATCTTGCACGCCTCTTACAAAGTCATTTGGCTTCTTTAATCAAACTATAGTCTCACAGATGCAGGGCATTTCATGCAAGCAACGGGGGAATTATAATGACTGCCCCTGCTGCCCCAATTTGCTTGTTTATGGTAAGAATTAATGAGCCAATGCACAGAAATGACTATAAAAGTGCTAAATAGAAGCTAGAGAAAGCACAAAAACACCATAGAACTGCCTTTAAAAATGGGAAAAGGATACGAGCATTTTTTTAAAATTGGCAGTACATTCTTGTGCAGATCAATTTGTTGATATCACAGTTTTGGTTTAGATTGCTTTTGAAAGGGCTTTGTCGGCACTTCCACAGAAGTATCACCTAAAGCAAATAATTATTAATTTTGTAAAGATCACCAATAAACACGGGTACGACAGATACATTTCTATACCAGGCAACAGGAAATTATGTGACTGGCCTCATAGAAATTCATGAAATGTGAAAATTTAGATCCTAAAAAGGACTTTCACCACAAAAAAATCCAGGTCCTTGTAGACCTTCCTCTTGGCATCATACTTCTGTAGTTGTTTTTATATACGAAAAAAAGGGAATAGTGAAAAAAAGCCAGTTATTGAAGACTTCTACTCCCACTGCTACACAGTGAAAGAAAATGATACTAGGGACATTTAGGAGAGGTTATCCAAGGTGCAATTCAGGAGAAATAATCAGTCATCCTCCTACTTTGCTTAACAGGAAGCAATAAAAGCAGATATAATGAGCAGGGAGATTTTAATTAAAGACATTAGAGTCCTGAAGAGCTTCAAAAGAGCTTCAAAAGCTTCACCAGTCCAGACTAGACAAGGTACTGATGCAATTTCATTTTTTAAAAAAACAGCCCCCAAACCAAAGTATTGTATGAAGAAGAATAAAGTCCATAGAGCTGCATTAATTTTCTGCATTCTCTATGGAAAGAGAGCAAGACAAAAACAATAGCAATGACAAAGTAAATATGGCATTAACTGAACGTCCAAATCATGGACTAAAACTAATATTGGTTGGCTGGAGGCATGAGATAAGGTATTGTTCATATGTACAAATGTGCATTCACCTCATCGTTGCCTAATCATCCTGCCTAACGTTTTCTTTCACGGTTCTTTTTTGAAATAAACTGCTGCAACAATTGCTCATGGGCCCCAGAGAATTTGCACAGCTCTTTCCCTTTAAGTGGTCTTTCCATCTTGCTAGTTTCAGCTGTCTACTTTGTGATCGCTGATGCTAAGCAAGAGCCCAAGTCACTTGAAAACTCACGAGTAGGTCTTAGAAACACCAAGGGGAGCTCCAACTTTGCAACAGACATCTGATGTGACAATTACATCACATCTGCATACCCTGCGCAGGGTTCATGCCAGAGCATGCAGATAGGACGCCCTAATGAAGCATAAGCAATGTATGGGAACGGTCACGCGGCTTGTTCTGGGCACAAGGAAACACTGTGTAGTGCCAACCTGGACTATTTTCAGAAAAGCTGATATTCCAACCCAGATATGGTAACTAAAAAAGGATGAGCATATCTGGTTGGTGCAGAAGGCTACTGAGGTGCTTGCTTGGAAGAAACTGAAAATGGAAACCTGATAATATCGGAAATTACCGCTCCTAAACCCAATTCTAAATTTCTCACTTCCCTGGGCAAGGGGAATCTTGAGCTGAGCAAGGGGGCTGTAGCCCTCAAGCAGAAAGTAAAAATGTTAATCCTCCTCACCAAGAAAATCTAGTCCCTACCGTCTGGGTAAGGCAGTGTTTCCCAATCTGAAGCCCTCCAGATGTGTTGGCCAATGGTTAACATGACCAAAATCATATCCTGACATTTAATGTTGTGGGATAAAAACAGCCTTTTATAATTTAGACCAGTGTTTCTCAACTTTGGCAACTTGAAGATGTGCAGACTTCAACTCCCAGAATTCTCCAGACAGCAAAGCTGGCTGGGGAATTCTGGGAGTTGAAGTCCACACACCTTCAAGCTGCCAAGGTTGAGAAACACTGACTGAGACTAAGGACTTATTTAGACCCGAGCAACTCATTTTCACAAGGTAGTGTTCTTAGGAGTGTTTTTCCTGTTACTAAAGGTCTACATTAATTGTGATGATACAACTGTGTGTCCTCCCCACATATTGGGTACAGTGCCCGGAAGCAAAGTGGCCCATTTAGAGGGTGAAAATCCTGTTGGCCCTTTCCTGTTTTAGCTGTTTTACTCCATTGCTGCTTCAAGCAATCCCATCACCCAAATCCTGTTCTACTGCTGGAAATGAATCAATCTGAGGACAAAATTTCTTGAAGCAGCTGGAGATACCAACTCCAGGGCTGTACCCCTATGCTGTTCATTGGTGATGGCCATGCAGTATGGAATAGACACTGCTACCTCTCCATTTCACTGAATAATATCTGGAGAGATGCTCTGGCATAAGAGAAGCAGCACCCCACTATGTTCTTTTTTTAAAAAAATTAAAAAAAAACCTTAACAAAGGTAAAAATACAAAGATTTCTCTTTTGCTCTGCTTCCCACTTTTCTGATTATGCAAAAAAAAAAAGCAGCATACCAGGAATGTGTAACATTCTTCTGCATGTTTGCAACTCAAGAAAGAAGAGACAAGCAACAAGATAGCGTCCCTAACCCGGAACCCCTCATGATATGTGAGGAATCAAAATCTCTGAAGGATGCAATAGAACAGGGGTCCCCAACCTTCTTGGCACCAGGGACTGGTTTCAAAAGACGATTTTTCCGTGGACCAGGGGGGGCGGGGTTTCTGGGATTTCCACGGATCGGGGGCGGGGTTTGCGGGCAGGAGCCAATCACAAGCACCAGGGGGTGGGGTTTCCGGGCGGGAGCCAATCGTGTGGAAGGGGGCGGGGTTTGCGGGCGGTAGCCCGGCGGCCTAGTTCCTAGCAGGCCGCGGCCCACAGGTTGGGGACCCCCCGCAATAGAGGTGAGTTTCTCCTGATTTGATTTGCTTTGCTTTGCTTCTGAGCTTTTCAAAGCAACTAGATTGGTCACAGTTAGGAACAGATCTAAGGGTTTCAGATCATTCAGACCAGGGTTTTGGTCTGAATGATCAGCAGCTATTTTTCTGAACCAGACTGATAAGAGTGAAGAAGGAAGAAAACAAGGAGAGGTACCACCCACTTGTGCAGCACGGCAATCTCATTCTCAATGCTGCTCTCTTTTCCTTCTAGCACCTTCTTGGCAATGCATTTGATGGCCACCAACTTCTGGGTCGATTTCTCTTCAGCTAGCACCACCTCTGAGAAGGCACCTCTGGAAAACAAGATGGATTGTGAGGAAGAAGGTGAGACATCAGGCATTTCCCTGGCCAGGAGGTGCCCCATTTAGATAGGCATCGCCTAGTACAGAGTGCTGAGGGGTATAAAATGTTTGAGGTCCTTGAAGCAAACGACCGAATGAGGTCCAACCGCCCGGAAAAGTAAAGGGAAGGGAGAGAGGTAAAGGGAGGGAGGGGGCCAAAGCAAGCCCCCTCACTCTTCGCTCTGCCCTCTTCTCAGCACCAACCCCCCCCCCTTACACCCGGCTGGATCTCTCACCCAGCCACTGTCACCACAGCAACCTGCAGAATCTCAGCTATTTATAGGAGAACATGTGAGAGATGGCACTGGGCAGAAAGGAGAGAGGATGTGCCATGAGGAAGAAGATCGGGTGAAAGCAATGGGCAAGGCATAAAGAGAAGGTGCCAAGGAGGGCAGAATCTGAGATTGTGAACCTGGGGGGATAGGTTGCCACTGTGGAGCCACCGAGGTTCAACCTGTTTCAGCAGCAGAACTAGGAAGGCCTTAATCTGCAGACAAAGTGGGTGAGGGGAGAAAAACACCACAGGAAGAAGCACCAGGTTAGGAGCGAAACAAGAATGAGGATAAGTAGGGCATTCTTTCCACCCTGACGGAGAGATACCTGGACCCCAAACCACGGGCTGGTATCCCCCTGCATAAACAGAGGTGTTCAATTTAAGCGCACACCCTCATTCTTGTGGAAACGGGCACCCTTTTTCCTGGAAGCCTCGCCTGTGCCTTGTTCAGAACAAGCAGGCAGCAGGCAAGCAATGGGCTTTCCCTATTTCTTATGATTGCAGCCCCATCTGGTAGAGTGACAAGAGGAGGTAGGGAAATGGCACCGATTCAAGGCCAGGATGTGATGCCTGACAACAGTGAGGAAGAAGAGATGGAGGATTAGCTAATGGAAGAGTGTCAGAAGAGAGGGCCTGCACCCCTACGTACACACCCACCCATCCATGTTTACACTCTGATAGGTCAGCAAGCCCTTTTGCCCCACCAGATAAATTCAACTTGCCAGCTGCTTTTTATGGCCTGGGGAAATTTGTGTTGGGTACGGAAATCAACAAGAACTAGTTACGATAGTGATCTGCTATCTCCAGCAGGCCTCTAAATGCCACTTGCTGGGGAACAACGTGACATGACCTCTCAAACAGCGCATGGGCTTCCCAGAGGGACTTGGCTGGCCACTGTGGGAAACAGGATGATGGATTAGATAAGCCTTTGATCCAATCCGCAGGGGCTCCTCTGATGCTTTTTATGCATAAAACAAGCTGCACTGCTAAAAACAAAGACTGGCAAAAGCTAATGGATAGGCTGCCCCCTACTTTTCTCCTCCAGCCATTAGGAAACGGGGTTGGGGGGAGAGTGCTTGACTTGGTTCACATAAGATACAGCATCCATTCACTCTGGACTGGCTGAGTAATAAAATAGTTCCCATTCAGTTTTCATACATGTAGCCATTACTTAGATGCATCCCCATACTCCTCTAAATGTGCATTAATACTCTTAAACCACCATAAGTGCATGATATACATGGGGAAACTCAGGGGACCCTGTGTCCTGCACCAGTGATTTAGCCTTACCCTTTCCTGAATACCTAACAAAAGCAACAAAGAAACCTGAGATATCTGAAACATTAAAATATTCGTAATTATGGCATGAGTTGTCGTGGGCCATTGGATACACGACTTACTTGGATATTGAAAGAAATACAAGTAAATCAGGGGACAGAGGTTCAAACGGCCATCACATTTCAGAAGAGTCTATGACAATTCACTGTCAGAGACAAATGGCCTGTTGTGTGACTGACCCTTTTGGAAAAGACTGCTTATGTTGACCACCTTTATTCTAAAAAGCATTTGTGAATGGGGACCTCCAGGTTACAGCACCCTGCTGCACAGCAATGCTGGAAGAGAAATGGGAGAGGAAAATATCGGCTTTGGCTTTTTGATGGTGGAGCCATATTTGTTTGTTCTCTAAGTCTACCCATAAAGGGTCACCACATTCCAGTTCCTTTGAAGCAAGGCCCATTTCAAAATGGCAGCTGGCTTGTCTAAACGTAGAGCCTTTCCATCTCCAGGATGAAGCCCTTCGAATTTAGTGTCACGGCTTACAATATCTAGCCACCTGAAATGAATCCTCTCCCTCAAAATAGCAGCACATGATAAGACTGTGCACATACGTAAATTTCAGTCCACACCTCATGTCAATATTGACAAAGTCCTGTGCTAATACTTCACACCATGGGTTTCCAGAACTCATTCACCAACTGTTGGCACTAATTTGCGATGTGGCATGCCTAGCAATTCAAGAAAAGGACAAGCTTTGCATTCTCATATACTGTAGCTGCCACTTTCCCCCATGGCCACTTTGCCAACCTTCTCCAAGCTGATGCCTTCCATAAATGCCTAGACAACCCCCAGCTGGAAACATGTGGAAACCCATAGCATCCATAGATACCCATGACTTGGTCCTTCTGACACAAAATAATTTCAAGTGACTTCTTAAGGCTGCATGTGTAGGGATGGTCCTTTTACTGGAGAACGTGGGAGGTCCTTTCTGCTCTTCCAAAGCTATTTGGGGTCACGATGGTTGGAGAGAAGAGTTGTCATCTAACATATCTGGAGAACGTCAGTTGGAGATGGCTGCTCTAGGGTAAGGATGACTAAGTGATGGCTTAGCCTTATGTCTGAACTATACTTTTGTTTAGCCTCCAAACTCCTGATTGGAGTGTTATCCAGATTAATGGCGATAATGGCACGAAGGCACAACAGCCTGGGCTACATTTGCCAAATTGCTTCGAACACGGCATCAACTGCTTCTCTATCTAGGCCTCGCTGAGGCAAGCTAAAAAAGGAAAACACTCCTTCCATATATCCTCCCCACCCCCAACAGCATCACAGCTAGGGTAGTCCAACTTTCAGCAATTTGGTCAAAAGGCTCTACTCCACCCGCCACTTCAGTTTAAAAGTTGGCTCTTCTCACTTCTATAGATCCTTTCTATGTATTCAGTTAATTTGAATTCACCAACCTACTTCTAGCTGAATTTGCAAAAAAATGGTTTTCCAGTGATGGATATAAGCCAACTGGCTGAATTCAAGACAGAAATCAACAACAGGCTCATTTGCAATCTCTCAACATACAGTAGCTCTGGTAAACAGGCTTAAGAATATTTATCTCTGCTGGGTGTAGTTCAGAGTTGCAAAAAATATAGCAACCTGTAAATGACCCAACATGGGAGTGTCCCTCTCAACATTTTGGAACTTCATATAGGCAACAAGGATTGCTACTTTAGGTTACAACTTGTTGAGTAAACAAGTTTGGGGGGGCAGAACACTGTTTGGATTGGGATCTACTGGCAGATGACTAGGTAATCTGGAAAGGTTTACAGAGATTGCCATCTCTCCTACCGGTTTGGCAACAGTTATAAAAGAATTCCACCCCCACCATGGTCTTCTCTAAATTAGGCTAAGGTTGCTGAAACGAAGGCGGCTCAGGCACGAAACCCAGGAGGAGATTTTTAGATGAAACAACTGCAAGTTCAAATCCTGACACTCTTGACTGGAGCTGTTCATCCCAGGAAACTTTCCCCCTTGTGCATCAGCCTCGACGCAGACGGCCCTAAAGCTGACAGAACTCACGTGCCCAGCACCTCCCGGAATTCGTAGATTTCCCGGATATCTTCAGCTTGTTTTTTCCAGCTGAGCTCATCATCTTCCAGGGGCATGGTTCTTCCTGGGCTTGGAGCTGGGTTGCTCAGTTCCCAGCTGGCTCAAAGCAGAGAAGCGGGCAGATGTAGTAAATTCAAGGTCTAGCTGGCCAAGTCCAGGCAGATGGCATCTGAAGGGTTCGCCCTGAAATTAAGCAGGAGAAACAAATGGGTGGCAACGTGAGGCAGACCAATGGCTGCGTATTCAGCTCGGTTTCCCCATACATATGGAGCACTGCATCTGGTGAAGTGAGCTATGGCTCGTGAAAGCGTCTGCCTTTTAATAGAATGCGTTGCTCGGAAAAGGTGCTCCCAGACATCTGATTTTCTGCCACCATAAACTAACACGGCTGTCCTCCTACAGTATGAAGCGAGAATATCCTCTATAGGCTTTAAGCTACAGCAGCCGTGGTGCTTATTGCCTTTGCTGGAAAGGGTTAGCTTAAAATCAGCTGAGCACACAGCCTCCGTTTATAGTTTGCAAAGTCTCTGAAAGTCCCTCGGCTGAAAAGCCCCTCTGAGAGGTTGTAGCCCAGAAGACCTACGCAGATCCCAAACCTCCATAGCAAAGGCTTCGTGACCTTTTACAAAGGGGTCAGTAGGGACGGTAGGTAGAGCCGTTGGGCAATCATCTTATCCTTTCTCTTCCCAATTCCTCTTCATCTTTGTATCCTTCAGCATATTGCTCTGTTTGGTAACATTACAGCTGTCTCCATGGAAACAGCTGTAGTGCCTGCAAACACTGAAAATACAGCACCTTCCTGTGCCTTAGACATGGTCTCTCGGGGTCAGATCTGTTCATATTTTCACACACACCCTCTTAAGGACTAGATGCCATGTCTCCATAGGAGGCACAGCTAGCATTTCCAGAAATATTAGCCAGCTTCCAGAAAAGGCTACCTAAGATTGGGTACTAGTCTGGGTGACGAGTTTGGTCACGAGGGTGCTGCTTTTGCATTGCCTGAACTTCTGCCTGGGGCTGAAAAAACAAGGGTATCATTTAAATATTTCAAACCCATTATGCCTGCATGTACTGTTCGCCAAAGTAGTGACACAATCATCCTGCTCTCCTCACCCATCCAAGATCCCATTTAGTAAAGTCACGTGAGAGCAATTAAAGTTGCTCTTGGCTCAGATTCCCACAGTGTAAACTGGCTTGCTGTTCAGTGAAAGACAGACACACCCCAGGGAGCAGGTACTCAAATAACATTCATTCAACTAAAGGAGTGAGGGCATTCAACCTCCCAAAAGAAGATTCCTTCCCCAGTTCAGTATGGATCAAGGCACATGGTCTTAAGGTCTGAGAATGTCCCACCATCTCAAAAAATGGCTGCCTGTGGAAAGCGAATGTGTTGGGGGGACGGAATCTTCTTCGGTCTCCCTTCTCCAAGGGATGCTAGCTTTCCATCCACAGGCAAATCTTGAAGAAAAGGAAAGGGGAGGGGAGCGACATTCACACATGCATTTTTAAATGGGTCGTTTTCCCAAGGTGGCTGCATCATATGCCTTTTATGAATGGAAAGTTCATCCTGTATGAACATACAGGTGTTAAAGGGTATTAAAATACATAATGCTACACTGAAATGATTGTCTATTGTGTGAACTAAAGGAACTGGAGTTGTTACCTCAACCCCACTTGCTGTTCCTTAACAAGATCTTAGTCACCAGTATCTCTAACTTTCAAGTGCTTTCAAGAGACTATCTCCCTCAAAACCTCTCTGTCACACACACTAGCATCCATGGTCCAGAGCATCAGCCTATAGCTCTTGTCTCTGCAAGCCAATTGTGTGTGTGTGTGTGTGTGTGTGTGTGTGTGTATGTATGTACAGTATGTCTGTGTAAAATAGAAAGCCATTCTCTGTTTCATATTGCTGGTTTTCCACCTGAACACAAATACTGATTTCACAACCATCATTAAAAACTCAGACATGTTCCTCTCCAGGAGAAACAGGAGCCCGGCCTTGCTGGAGCCAGTATAGAATATTCAGCCTAGACATGTAGATGTGAACATGCCACTCAGAAATTGAAATCAAGAATAATGTAATAAAGCCGATGACAGAGAGAAGGGGCTCCGAGCAGCGTTTTCCAGGAAAAAGCATGTCTGAGGCTCAGGAGTCAACATTATATAATTTGAGACCTCTAAAGCAAAGCTCTCTGGCTGTGAATCCCATGTTCATGATAAGCGTCTAATTATTAATTAAGGCCACTTTGACTTGAGACCTGCGTGATACTCTCAGTGTATGCTTCCACCACCCCATTAAATGAAGGCTAATGATTTGAATAGAGGATTTGATATGAGAGAGTGATGCTTATCTCTGTCTCTTCCCCACTTTTTCCCTATCTCGGTTTCTTCCCCACTCTGTCTCCTTTCTATTTCAAAAGAATTGGGGCAGGGAGAGAATTTGGAGATGACCATTTTCCACCTGGTGTCTTTTCTCACTTCAGCAGCTAATACTCCCTAGGATATGAAGGATAGGGAGATGGACTCTTAAAAAATAAATAACAGTTACCGATGGAGCAGGTGCAACACAATTAGATAGGAGCGAGGCCCCCAGATCAGGAGATCTGACAAGGCATTACAGGCCATCATTGGGTGCATCCTGCCCTGTACCCCCCCAGACCAGCTTGGTGCCCTCAAATGCATTGGAGAATATTATCCTGCCATCAGCATGGAAGCAAGTTTGGTCTGTCAGTTTCAATATGTGGAATGGGCTCATCTATCCTCCATCTGAGGCACAAAATCTAGTTGGTCACTGGAGAAAAAGTTCCAGTCCTGAACCTTTCTTATTCATTTATTCTTGCTCTTATATCTCACATTTTCTCTAGGAGCTCAATATACCTGGGGACTCCCTCTTGCTTTTATCTTCACAAAAAAAAATGCTATGAGAGATAGTGACCGGCCCAAAGTTACTTGTGAATGCCATGCTTGAACAAAGATTTAATTTGGAGTCTCTTTACTGCCAACCTGGCAACTTTACCTCACTGGATCTCTTTTCTTCTGTGGGACATTGACAAGCGGGGAAGAAAGTATGTTTGCCCCCAAATGTTAATGAGCTACAGAACCCAGCAATCAGTGCCAACTTAGCCAATGATGCTGGAGGTTGTAGTTCAGAAACATCCGAGGGGCACAAGTTTCTCTCCTGCCAACCAGCTCTATACGCCCACCAGGAAGAGCCCAACAGAATCCTTAGCAAATATTTCTGAAGTACATCTTCCCGCATCCCTCGTCATGGACTCTGATGGTTGGGGCTCTTGGGAGCTGTCGTTCATCAGTATCTGGCCCACTCCCAAATGTCCTTATTTCTTCCATCCAGTTTTCTATACCTGCCAATAAGGGTCCAGCAGAAAATTTAGCAGGATACTGTGAAGGCAGTCCTGGACTGCTGGTCCACATCCTTGCACATTTACAAATGGCATAGGGGCCTTTGATCATCCTTAGTAACGCAGCAAGAGTTGTTCTACTGGATTTCTTCCCTTATGTTCAGGATAGTGGCAATATATGTCTCTCCAGATATCACTGATTTTCCATCAGCCTCAGCCCACGTGACTAGTGGTGAGATCGATGATGGGGAGTACACTCCAGCAATACCTGGATGGTCGCACATACAGTATGCATTCTATGCATGTATCTTTGCTTTCAGATAACAGGGAGCAGTTGTTAGTAAGAGAAATGTGACAAGGGATAGCAGGGGTTAAACAGGCCACTGCATGTGAGGTGCAGAAGCAGCAATATGTATATATGGCAGGAAGGAGGGAATCTTCCTTGGAACAGAGATCTTGGGAGATTACAAGCTGCCAACAGCCTAGCGTGAACTCCATATGTTGTTACATAGATAACAATCTGCCGATAGCCCATACTTACCGGTTTGGTTTGCCTGAACAGTTGAACAGAGAACGTTTTATCTAGGCCTCAGGCAAAGTCATACAACCTGAGTTTTCTTTAAAAAGAAAACTGAAGATGCAGAAGATTGAATTACACTTTTAACACAGAACTACAGTGTCTGCTTCTGCTTGTTTTCAAGACACCCCTTTGTTACAGGAGTAGGTAGATAGAAGGTGGATCCTCACTAATTTGATGGTCTCAGATTTTCTGGAAGTAAACAATGGACTCTCAACTGCTTAATGAAGGGGCCAAAACATGATCCCCCCCCTCAAAGTATATTGCCAAAATGAAGAAAACTTGAGGTTTTTTCTTAAGGCATCTTCTGTGGAATGGCGGCACTGGTACCCATTTATTCTTGGTACTCAGAACCAATTGTTTAATTCCAAGGGTGCATTGTTTGCAACAGGAAGCAGTATGTCTATGAAGGTTCTCAGTCATCCAGGTGGAATTGTCTGTAGCTTGAATCATGTCAACTGGATTTCTATTTTCTCAGTGGAAACGTTTCGCTCCTTATCCAAGGAGCTTTGCTCAGACTGAAGAAGCTCCTTGGATAAGGAGCGAAACGTTTCCACTGAGAAAATAGAAATCCAGTTGACATGATTCAAGCTACAGACAACAGGAAGCAGCTGATGATTCTTGGGATAGTTCTAGAGAAGAAAACAGTCTAAAATCCAGCTACCCCTTCATTATTGGATCTGATCAGATTTCCCGTATTTTCTGAGTCAAGAAACCACCCGTCTGACTCCTGATAATGACCTTCAAAGAGGGAGAAGACTGTACGATAAGTTGGATAAGCAGGAGTGGCAACAGCAGAAGGAGATAGTGACAGACAGAGAAACACTACCAGACACATAAGTGGGCAGGCAGCCCATGCCACACTGAGTCAGCCACTACAGACCAAGCTCAGAGCCAGTTACACAAGCCCTTGCTATCTGCATGCGACTTCCTGCTTGGACTGTTACAGTACAACATGCTCTACACCTTGAAGACCACTCAAAAGCTACAGCTTGTCCAGAATGCAGCAGTGTAGGTAGCTATGGGTACACCACTGTATGTTCTGTGTGACAACACTACTTAACAAACTGTAGTGGCTCCCAGGGTGTTGGTTGCCACCTGTAAAGCTCTTCATGGCACAGGACCAAGCTATTTGAGGAGCTGCCATCTCTATTCATCTCTGCCCGTCCCATAAGATCTGAAAGGGTAGGTATGCTCTGGGTCCCTTCTATGACAGAATGCCATCTGAGGGGATCTAGAAGATGTGCCTTCTCTGTCTTGGAACCTTCCCGTGGAACAATATATTCCCTCCCCCCTGAGATCCTGATGGCCCAACCCTGCTGGCCTTTCATAAGGCTTTGAAAATCTGACTCTTGGCCCAGGCATCGGGCCAGGCTTAGATGAGACCATTCTATAAGGGTTAAGAGAACGATTGGCCTCAGACCTGCTAAGTTGTTTTCTTTTTTGTCTGGATGTTTTCTGGGCTGGCTTTTAATCCCATGTTAGCCGCCCACAGTCGCACCTGCAAGTTGGGCAGGCATATCAATTGATTCAATCAATCAATCAATCAATCTACAGCATTATCCAGGAATCTGTACTGTGCTGGGTTTTCCTTGTTACGCTGAGGCTTGGCACTTCTATTGACTTTGGGTCCCCCCTTCAGCCCAGCCTTCCTCCCAGGGTTCTTGCAAGAATTTAGGGTTGTGGAGATCCTCATATAATCCACCTTGAAAAAGATGGGGAAGGGGAAAGATGAGATGGCAATCAAATAAATAAATAAATATACAGATTGCGTAGTACCTGTTGGGGATGGGAGAGAGAAGTGGCACGTTTGCCCGACTGCTTGTGGGTCTAGCACAGAGCTTTCCAAACTCTGTGCACGTTAGTGTGTCTGTCGCTGCTGCTGCCTCTGAGCCCTGCCAGGATTCTGCACAGGTCCTAGTGCCTGCCTTGTGCCTGGCTGCCTCCAAACCTGCTGTGATTCCGCGCAGGTCCTAGTGCCTGCCTTGTGCCCTGCTGCCTCCAAACCTGCCCTCCCAGGATTCCGCACAGGTCCTAGTGCCTGCCTTGCGCCTGGCTGCCTCCAAACCTGCTGTGATTCCGCGCAGGTCCTAGTGCCTGCCTTGTGCCCTGCTGTAAGAGTGTGTTGCGAAATGATGCATGTCTAAAAAGTGTGTCACCAACATGAAAAGTTTGGAAAGCTCTGGTCTAGAGAGTTCCCAGTCTGTCTCTGGTGGAAGCCATGATGTGATAGAACGGAATGATCAGAACCTGTCCGTGTGTGCAGGAGGTGGTCAAAAAAGTCAAGATGGCAGCTGGGACTGTGCAATTGAAGCCCTGCCTCTTTCTGTGCATCACCTGCATAGTGCATGTAAAAAGGAGCAGGGCTTTGAGCATTAGGCCACACCCACCATCTTATTTTTTTGAAATCTTACCTTGTGGATGCCCCTGGACCTGCCTAACCTTTTGTTTTTCAACAGCAGCAGCAAAACAACTGCAGTCTTGCTAGATGAACAGATACTGAACAGAACAGCATTGAGCACAATTTCCCCCCAGAAAACAAAATCAAAGAAAAAAATGTGTAAGGCAAGTCATGATGATTATGACAAGGCAAGCACAATTGAGAAGTTCTCCACGATCATAATCTACATTGTTAATCCGATGAGTAGCATTTAAGGCCACCAGCTGGGACAATCCCATTTCCACTGTCCTCCAAACAGCATGATCAGTGCATTGAGACAATGAGATCTCTTAGCCAAAGACACCTTAAATGTGACAAATCCCAGTCTTGCCTCCTTTGGGTGGTTCCACAGCAACTTTTATACAAGAATTAAGAAAATATTAACATTCAATATTAATAAGGAGAGGAAACAGTGTTGCAAAGGTAGAGGGTTATTTGCCAAGGTTTCAAATGTGCCCATATAGCAGGGGTGGGCAACGTCAGGCCCGTGGGCCGTATAAGGCCTGCGGGGCTCCCGCCTAAGGCCCGCGGGGCTCCTGCCCGCAAACCCCACCCCCCAGTGCTTGTGATTGGCTCCCGCCCGCAAACCCCGCCCCCAGTGCTTGTGATTGGCTCCTGCCCACAAACTCCGGTCCTCGGTCCGCGGAAATCCCAGAAACCCCGCCCTCCACCCTCCCGGTCCCCGGTTATAAATATCCAAATGGCCCTTGGCAGAAAAAAGGTTCCCCACCCCTGCCATATGGTGACAATCACTAAGGTAGCATTTATTTATTTATTTATTTATTTATTTATTTATTCGATTTCTCACCGCCCAACTCCCTCAAGGGACTCTTTCTTCTCAGTTTAGTGCCTTTCCAGTACGTTGGACTACAAAACCCATCATTTCCAGCCAGCTGGGTGGGGGAGCTGCAGTTGAATTAGAGGATGCCGGGATGGGGTAGACAGCGCAAAGACACCTAGACTACTGTAATAGAAAGAAAGCTATTCACAGCACTGATAAGAGCAGCGATGACTGAAAGAACCTACATATCTACAAAAAATTATCGAAAGGCAGACAGGAGCAAGGACAATCAGAGGCTTCCCTTTACAGAACCACACACACACCACCTGCGTACCTGCACACAAGCACGGAAGCTAATGAAGACCGAGTTCTATCCCATATTTTCACACCCAGATGCGTCTTTCCAATTAAATAAAAATCCGTAGATGAACATCGGCATGTAGACCAGCCTACCAATTCAAGGGAAAGAATATGAACCCCCCTGCACACACCCCAGGTGTAAAGAAGCCAAAAAAGGGCAACCTGTCATGTTATGCAGAGTTCGGTCTCCACAAAGCCCACAGATAGACAACCTATTCAAAGAAATAATATAGGAGAAGGAAGAAGGGGGCCACGGTCAGCTATCCTCACCAGATAGAGAATCCAGTACAGATTTTGTTGCATCAACTCAAAAGCCACTCTTCTCATTCAGGCAGGCACGCACACTCTATCCCCCATCATCTCTGCATTGGCCATGTGGGGTGGGACTTCTGGGAGCATCAAAAAATAGAGAGCGGGCAGTGTGTTGCCTACTCCCTGCTGCAACCCAGCGCTCACTCACTTCTGCAGGTGCCAGCACGTGCCCACCTTCCCTGCACAGGGCATAGTCACACAATTGTGCAGAGCCCAGGGCGGGCAGGCATCAAGGGAGGGTAGAACTAGACTGCACAAGAAGCCACAACCCTAATCCCGGGCCCCTGCCACCATAAGTCCCATAAGGCTAACTCTCCAGGAAAGATTTAGGAGGAACCGTCCTGAAAACGAAGACCACCCCCGCCGTGCGTTACCCACTCAGCTTTAAGACGGGGCAGAGGGGCAAGGCCACCACCAACCCCACCGAATGGCCTGTCAGGAGGCGGACAGGCATCCCGCCGCCAAGTGGACCAACTCTGCAGGGCTGGCTCTCCCACCGCGCGCAGAAGCAACTGCAGACAGACCCCACACAAACACATGGTCCCTAGCACGGAAGGGCGCGGATACCCGCTCCCCTCCGCAATACGCGGGCAGCCTCCGCAGAAAGAGGCAGCCGTGCCCAGAGACACCGCCGGCAAGACGCCCGGGCGCCGACCGCGGCGGCGGCAGAGGCAGACGGACAATGCCACGCAGTCACCGCTCCATCCCTGCCCATCTGCCCTCGCTGCCAGGCTCACCTAAGGCGGATCGCGCGCGAGAGGTCCGTCCGGAGGCTGCTCGGGGAGGGTGGGCTGGCGGGAGTGGTCCCTGCGACCCCCACCCCACCCCACCCACCCTGCTGTGCCCGGAGCTTGAGGAAGCGTCGGTCCCGCTTCTCTCCTCGGCTTTGCGCCCGCTCTCCAGCCACCCTCGAGTTGTCAGCACGAGTGGGCGGGGTTAGACCGCCAAAGACAGCCAATCCGCGGCAGCAGAGGCGGGAACGGCCTGGCGACGGGCTTAAACTCAAATTAACCAAGACCGGAGAAAGAGCTGGCGGGGGGATGCCAAGACGTTCCCATTCATAAAGTCAGGCGCGCGCGTGCCCGCCCGGGGGCTGCATAACCTTTGGATTGGGGGACGATGCAGTAACTTTCACCGTGCGGCCCTCTCTCGCTTTCTCTGCTGGCCTCTTGCAAGAAAGCAGCTCTAAGCAAGGGCTTGATTTCTACCGAGGTGTGCTGGATCTTCCTTCTTCCTGGAATTTCGGATTTCGAAAGCCTTTGCCGAAAGTTATACAAACGTTGGGAGCGAAGGCATTCTGCACCGTTTCGGTGGAGCTTTTGCTGCAGGGATGAGCTGCGTGGAAAATTAGCTTGACGATCAATTTCATTGTTACAGGTTCACCTTTTCTCCTTACCGGTTTTGAATTTACAGTAACCACTGTAAACACAACCATTGTGTTTTGAATTTACAGTAACCACTGCCTTGCTGGCTGGGTTGGGCAGAAGTCTTCAATTCCCCAGCAAGCTGGCTGGGGAGTTGTGGGAGTTGAAGTCCACACACCTTAAGAGTTGCCAAGGTTGAGAAACACTGATCTAGATAGTTATGAACCAGTACTGCTTTCCTCAATTTAGTATCCTCCAGTTGTATTGGGACCATCCCAGCATTCCCCGACTAGCATTGGTTGAAAAACATTTGCTAGGGAATTCTAGGAGTTGTGGTCCCAACACAATTAGGGGGTGCCAAGTGAACTGTGGTGTCTCTAGAGTTAAGATCAGCTCAAATTAAGTCATCTTTGTTGTATTTCTTATGTCACCACCACCAAATTCTCCCATATTTTATAAGGCTCCCGCCTTAGGCCTGAAAGCCGGCTGGGTGACCTTCGGCCAGTCCCTCTCTCTCAGCCCAACTCACCTCACAGGGTTGTTGTGGGGAAAAGAGGAGGAGGAAGGAGTATTCGGTAAGTTTGCTGCCTTGAGTTATTTATAAAAACAATAAAGGCGGGATAAAAATCAAATAAATAAATATTTTACAGATATGACAACCAACAACTGAAAGCCACTCACTGGAAAGCTCAGACACTAGAATCCATTCACACTGGGTTTTTTTTTTAATCTTCTGTTTTCTCCAGTTTGAGGGGGCGAAGATGGCTCAGCGGGTAAGATGCCAGGCTTGTCGATCGGAAGGTCGGCGGTTCGAGACCCGAGCGCCGGGTGACAGAGTGAGCTCCCGCACTCGCCCCAGCTCTTGCCAACCTAGCAATTTGAAAGCATGCAAATGCAAGTAGATAAACAGGTACCACTTCAGTGGTATGCCGGCCACATGACTGCAGAATACCTTTGGACGACGCTGGCTCTTCAGCTAAGAAATGGAGATGAGCACCACCCCCTCGAGTCGGACAAGACTGTGCAGGGGAAAACCTTAACCTTCCTCCAGTTCAAGGCAACATACTTGGTTCTTCTTCCTATCAATTTTATACTCACAATAGTTACTACTAAACTATTGTTTAGTAAGCTATTAGGCTAGCCCAGTGTTTCTCAACCTTGGCAAGTTTAAGATGTGTGGAGTTCAACTCCCAGAATTCCCCAGCTAGCATGCTGGGTGAGGATATGAACCTGGCTCCATTGTCCCAGAACAAGATTTACCACCCATTATCTTCTATGCAGCAAAGTGATGCAACCTGGGGATGCAGAGCTAGAAAGGTTTAGGATGACATTCTGAAGAGCAGAAGAAAATTGTCCAGTGAAGCCTAATGAATTGTGATTTTTTTTAATGATAATTCTCAGATATAGAGATTGAAGAACATTAAGACAGGACACTGACATTTAACATACTAAGTGGCCAGGATGGAACTTGAACAGAAATGTTGTTTACACTGCACAATTTCCAAGTTCTTTTCCTGTTGCCTTTTAATTTGTAAAGCTGCCAAAACAACGTTACTCCACCCTGCTTTTAATCCTGTTTGATGTCTTGGGAGTTCATCTCTTTGAATTATTTTGGGACAGGTTGTCTTATCTTGTTTTTAATCTTTTGTCCTTTTTGTATCACATCCAGAATCTTTAGTTTGGGGCAGGTTACAAAAATTGTAAATAGAATAAATTAACTGATTCCTGAAACAACACCAGCCCAATTAAACATCCAGTTTTGGCATCTGGAATATTTTCCCTTCTTTCCAGTATAATCTTTGTGGTGCACAACAACTAAATTTACATCCCCATCTCTGCTTTATCCAAGTCTTTATCTCTGTGCCAATCATTTAAATTTTATAGAAAAACAGGAAAGCAAGTATTTTTCTGGAATGTTTTCTTCTTAAGACCAGCATTCCAGGCAAACTTTTCAGTCCCTGGTCTGTTATGACAGCCAAGAAAACAAACCGATGGATCATCAAACAAATCAACCCAGAGTTCTTACTTGAGGTACAAATGACCAGGCTCAAATTATCCCACTTCGGACACATTATGGGAAGACCCAGCTCTCTGGAAAAGGCTCTAATGCTGGGAAAGGTGGAAGGAAAGAGAAGAAGAGGATGACCAGCAGCAAGGGGGATGGATTCGGTTACAGTGGCGATGGGGACACCCTTGGGAGACTTGACGGAACAGGTTAGGGATAGATCATCATGGAGAAAATCTATCCATGTGGTCGCTAGGAGTCGAAAACGACGTAACACAGTCTGTTATGTGGAAATCACATTGGTTCACTAAATTGACTAAGATCACACGACACACTTAACCCAGCAGCTAAACAGACACATCCACCCAACATGGTACCTTCACTTTTAACCCTTTGCTTGGGGGTTGCTTTAGATAAAGTACTGTGTAAACCCAGCCAATTTGATTAGCTTTTAGTTCAATATATTGGACACCCCCCTCCTGCAGAATAGTTAACAATGAGTCAACATGCTGTGTGAACCTAGACATCAGCCACTGTGCACCACCACCTTGCCCCACGCTCTCTTGGCCCCTTCCCAAAGAATTGGGAAAAAATTCAAACACACTACAGCCACCAGCTGCTCCTGGATTTATTAATTCTCTGGGGATAATTCTGATCCTTTCTCCAAATGCCAGCTCTTCTACCTAGCATCCTTTTTGCCATGCACATATTTTTTTTTAAATTTTCTGGCTGTTCCCTAAAGCCATTTATGTTTTTCAAAGCAATGGAGTTTGAAGCCTTCACACAACGGACAGAATGTTGACACTCGCTGGTAAACGGGGAAGCAAAAGGGAGTCCAAACTGGGGTAAAACAGGCATCGTACACTTAATAAGAAAACTAGGAGTGATCAGTCAAACTTTGAAAAAGTTGGTGGTGGAAGAAGTCCATACATGCAGCAGACAGATCCAATCCAAGGCAAAGGCAAGTACGTGCTCAAATCTCTTCTCCAGTGGCCACCAACACAGAACTCATCAAGGGCCCCCCACCCACCCCACCCCACATAGCACTGTGTTATGACCAATTTCAGCAAGAGTGAACACATTCATCCTGGAACAGTCAGCGATACAAAGGGAGCCCGAGGCCAGGAGGTGAAATTAATCAAGGGAGAGATGGACCGGCAGGCAGGCAGGCAGGCAAACTACACACTGCTTTTTGATGAAGACAAGCAGGCTCCTGGGGCAATGATTTATCCATACCCAGGTGAGGAAGAGACACAGATGGCCTCGTCCTGCCCCTGTGCTCATCCACCACCAACCTGCCAGTGCTTCCTACAGTTTGCCTGCTAAACAGCTGGTGGAAATGAGAGCTCCCAAAATGGGTCCAACCCATATGCAGCTTGCGGGAAACCACCACGGGAGCAGAGCGGATTGTTCCCCTCCCTGTGAATGGCTCATGGAGGAGCTGTTCTTCCATGTCTCTTTTTATGAAAGGCCATTAGTTAAGGCTCTTCCCAGCTTACTCACTCACTCACTTTCTTGGAGTTTCTGAGTGAGGCTGGGGAAAAATCCGGATTCCAAGGGATGAGAGAACCGCTCCTCCCCCGGTCCCCCCATCTGTTTCCTCACTACCCTTCTAGCCGTCTGTAATTTTGGAACTGAATTGTGCATTTCTGGAATTGATATGGGCTGAGTCTGGGCCACTCAGTCCATTCCCCCAAAATACTAAACCCATTTTCCCTCCTCTCCTCGGACCGTTGAATGTTCTGCTCTGCTTGGCCCTTTGCTCCAGAACCCACTAGCGTTTCTCTGCTTGTTTCCGTGGAGGACAACTCCTTCCTACCCACTCTAGGGAGCTGGGAGAAAATGCACAACCCTCAATACCACCACAGGAAGACACTGAGCAAAACAGGAAGTACAGACATCATAGCTGCCTGACAGAAATATGTCCAGCCAAGTGGTGCAGACCTCATCCTTGACAGTGTTTGGAATGTAACTATGTTTGAACAGTGAGATGCAGAAGGCGGCACACTGTTCCCTCTGCTGTTCAAAACTGAGTACTACAGGCATCTACTTACACCACCCATGGAACAGCAATTCTATCCATGCCTTGGAGCTTCCCTGGCTGGTTCATCTTAGATCAGCCCCAGGAGCTGACGAAATATATCCGGTGCAGCCACAGAGTCAATACATTGTTCCCAAATGCAAGAAAAGACAGCCATTTGAGAGATTATGCTCCTACACATGACCTTCATTGTGCCTATAGCTTCCAAAATGCTGCTCCCCTTAACATGAACAAAGGGAGAGCAGCGGAAAGAGAAAAAAAATTCTAGCTTTGAGAGCGGCCCACCATCTGCTCCAGTTTATGCTGCTGACAGGTCCTGAAATCTAGTATTAGGCGCAGAAGACTAATATAGGTTTTGTTCGGCCTTGTCTTCATGCCACGGCATACTGTCCCTGCGGATGTCAAAAGAAGGGCTGCCAGTTGAAGCAACCCAGGCTCTCACTTCACAGCAGAGGCCTAGAAGCCACACCCCGAAGGAGAAGGCACCCCACTGGAAGCCAGCCTGTCCAGAGCCTCAGCTGTAATATAGCAAGAGGAGTGACGAAAAACCAGTGAAGGATGCGGCTATAGTCTGCATCGGCAGCTGACATCTCCCCTGAAGCTGGGGCCTCTATTATGGTTCAGATGGAGAAGCTTGGCCAGGCGTCTCGTAGCATTAACCATCTAGCAGTTTAAGGATGCTCTCACGCTCCTTGAGGCTCTTCCAAGCCTGATCTTTTTCCTTCTTGGTTGGGGTGCGCTTCTTCTGCCGCGCGGCCATTATCTTGCGGAAGGCATCCATGACTTCGTTGTCGGCGATGCGCACGCGTTGCCGCAGCTCCTGCCTATGCAGTTCCTCCTTGGCCAGCCTGTAAGGGTAACAAGACAAACAAAAATTTGAGGCGTTTGTGGATCCTCACCTCCTTCACCCGATTTTACTTCAGAGAACAAACGTTCAAGGTGAAAAAGGCAGTAAAAAAAAAAAAGTAGCATCATCATCAAGACAGCAGTGGGACTGGATTATCAGACTTGCTGCTCTATCTCACCTAAGCAGCTCAACTTTCTTGGTCCGGTTGTGTGTACTTAAGGCTTTGAGTTCGGCCTGTCTCTTCCGCAGCTCGGCTAAGACTTCATCCTCGGAGTCCTCTGCAGGCCGGTCCTCTGACTCCAGCAGGCCTTGAGCTATCAGCTCTTCTTTGATGCGGCCTTCAAGAGATTTTGTGTGGGGCACGCTGGAGGGGAGAAGGCAGCAGAAGCAGCATTACCAGGAACCTGGACATCACACATATTCAGTATTCCTTAAATACATTTTAACAGCCAGCACCGTCCACGGGGAAAAAGCTCTGGCACACCTTTGCCGTTTTCTTCTTTAGGTGATGTGCAGAAGCTACGCAATCCAGAGGTTTTTTAAAAGTACAGTATATATACAGGCAAGGCGGTGAAAGAGGGCAGGTCCAACAACAGACACCCCAGTTCTTCCAAAAAAAAAAAAACAACCCTGCAATTTCCCCTCTACAGGTAGTCCTCAACTTACAACCGTTCATTTAACGATGGTCCGAAGTTACAACAGCCTCGGAATGGGTGCTTTACGGCCTGTAAAGCACTTCCGAGCATCGCAAAACGTCGCACCCCCCCAATCACATAATCGCGTTTTGGGCGCTTGGCAACTGGCTTGCATTTACGACTGGCTGCAGCGTCCTGCGGTCACGTGATCACGCTTTGCAACTTGTTTGCCGTTTTCTGGCAAAAAACACCCACTGGAGAAGCTGGATTCACTTAATGACCCATGATTCGCTTAACGACTGCCGTAAAAATGATTGTAAAATCAGGTCCGGTCACGTGGTGACTCGACTTATAACCGCAACAACTTGGAAATTCCGGTCCCAATTGTGGTCGTAAGTTGAGGGCTATCTGTATAGCCACTTTAAACAAATCCATACACATTCCCTGCATCAGTGGAAAGGATCTGTATTTATTTTTAGTTTTATTGTAAACCGCCCAGAGTCGCTTTGAGCGAGATGGGCGGCGACAAAATCTGGAAAAAACAAACAAACAAACAAACAAATAAATAAACAAATCAATCTCTGCAGCACTAATCAGCTTCCCGGCACTTGCCCAGGGCTGCAGGAAAACAAACAATTGTGTTTGCTGAAGGGAAATGAGGGCCATTAACTCCCACCAAGCATCTGAAGTGGGATAATTCATTGAGTTTTGGCATTTTCTGTATGACTTTGGCTATGACACTGACAATTTTCCTAGAATTGTTCCATCTGTTGGCCCTCATGTTTCCACATTCTGCAAGGCCAATATTGCTATCCTCCCACTGCCTGTATTTTTAAAAAAGTATTCTTATTTTTTTATTAGAAATAATACTGATCATTTAAGTATTTTTTTCCCCATTTTAATGTGCTGAAAGTTTTTGTTGTTGTTTAGTTGTTGCTGATTCTTTGTGACCCTATGGATAACATTCCACCAGGATTGGCTGTTGATAACTGCTTGAATTCTTATTTGCTCCTGCTTATTTCATCACTGATAGTATCTAGTCAATTGTTGGACTCTCTTGATTTTTCCAAGCATCGGAGTCTTTTCTAATGATTTTTGCTTTCACATTTTGTGTCCAAAATATTTAAGCTTGATTACAGCGCCCATTGGCCAGCCTGGTTTTATTTCATCTAGTATTCAGCAACTTATTTATTATTTAATTTATTTAATTAAATTTATATAACCGCCCATCTCCCCCAACGGGGAACTCGTTTTTCTTGTGGTCCAAAGTATTCTCAACAATTTTCTGCATAACAATTCAAAGCATCAATTTTTCTTCCTTCAGCCTTTCTGATGGTCTGGCTTTCACAGCCATTTGCTCCAACGTGGAAAGTTGTGATGTCCGCACTTATTTCATGGCTACAGTCACCATTCCTGTGATTTCTTTTGAGCTTAGGAAGATAAAGTCAGTTGCTATTTCAACTTCTGCACTGGGTTTGCATTATCTCAGTGTTTTAAAAATATTAAACAGCAAACTAGCTTTTCTTCTCTGTTGTTTCACCATCAACAAGAGATTCCTTAAATATTCCTTGCTTTCAGCTTATGTGAGGTTACTGATGTTCAATTCCAATTTCTACCTCTTTGAGTGCAGCATTTCTTGTGATGCACAGAAGTTAAATAAAGGTGACAGTAAACAGCATACTCCTTTTCCAATTCTGAGCCATTCCATATTCTGTTCTAACTGTTGATTCCTGGTCATCATATAAATTCTGCAATGGGCAGATGAGGTGGCCTGGTTTTTAAGGGCTGTTCACAATTTGTTGTGGTTTACCCAATCAAAACCCTTTATGCAATCAATAAAACAAATACAGACATCTTGATCTCGGGAGCTGTGATTTTCCGAATCCAACTGCCTGTACATCTGGCAGTTCTCATTCCATGAATTGTCTGGGTTGTAAAATCTTGAGCATTATCTTAGTGGCCTGTGGGAGAAGTGTAATTGTTTTGTAGTTTAAGCATTCTTTAAGACTGTCCTTTTTTGGTAATGGAATATAAACCCATCTTTTCCAGTCCCTTGGCCGCTGCTGTGTTTTCCACAGCTGCATACACACTGAAAGCAGCACTTCAGCTACATCACCTGGCAAGGTTTTAAATGGTTAGGTTGGTATATCGTCAACGAATGTAGCTCTGTTGGGACCCATTTAACTCCACTTTCCAGAATGTCTGACTCTAGTTCATGACTTTGTACATGTCATCAATTTTTTTTTGGGGGGGGGAATGATAACAGTTTTTCATGACATTTTTTCCTGGCTTCTTTCTCTGGTTGATCTTTGCCTTGTCTTTTATTGTGCTCAACTTCATTTTTATACTTTCCTTAAATAATCTCTTGTCCTTCCAGCTTGATTATCACCCTCAATTTCTCTGCATTGCTTATTTCAATATACTGTAAGTCTTTGACTCTTCTTGCTCTTCTGCAGAATCTAGCCTTTGGCTGGACAAATGTTCCTCTGACTCTCTTGCCTTTTTCTTCAGAGATTTTCAGCGTAGCAGCAGACAGCCATTTTGCCTTCTTTGGCTTTCGGGGATATTTTATTTTATGATGTCATGAATTTCAGTCCCGAGTTCTGCAGAGACTCTTAGCAAATTTAATCCATTAAATCTGGTATTTACCTTCACTGTTTATTCTGTTTGCATACTTTTCTTCAGCTATTTAGTCTAGATTTTTTCAAAGCTAGGCACACATTTATTTATTCAGTTAATTTAGACAGCCACCCTTTAAAAATGACTCAGAGCAATTGAACAAGAAACAAAAAGTAAACCATCTTAAAAATATAACAAATTCCACCAAGGCAACTCAACAACCAAAACAATTATATCAGACAGGAACACCAATTCCTTTAAGGCCTTACGAAAGGCAGGCAGGGTTGGGGTTCTCTGGATCCCATGCGAATCAGCCACTAAATTCAGTAGGAATTACTTTAAATAGACCTGCTTAGGATTACACTATTACTCTGTGATGCTTCCTAAACAGCTGAATGTGAGGAGGAGTGGGGCACATGTTTTAAGGAATGAAACATGTGTTCAGAAAGGAAATAATTGTAATGCTCACCTAAAGGGCTTGTTCTGGCTGCGGGGAGAAGTGCTGGCACCATCGATTGCTGAGTCTTTGCCTGCTATCTCAGGAATAGGCGAATCTTCAATGGGGGAGATGATGTTCTCCTAGAGAGAGAGAGGTGGATTGAGAGGGGAAGATCAGAGACCGAGGGAGATCTTTGCATTAGGCCCTCCCCTAGAAAATCTCAGCCTGCTGTAGCTGAAGAAGCCAGCTCTGTCTTCTCTCTCCTTACTTCTACAAGTGCCTGCAGAAGGCGCTGGGTGAGAGGTCCAAAGGGGCACCCATCCTCTGGCTGTTCATGCTGGGACTCTGATTTCTTCAACAAAGCATCAACATCTGGAGAGGAGGGAATGAAGGAGCAACTGAGAACTGGGAAGGACAGGTCAGCGCTGGTTGCAAAAATGTGGGACTTTGCAGTGGGGAATTCTGGGATTCTCACCATACTATTAAAATGAAGGAAAATAAACACTTCCATGCATCAGAAGGGTTTGACATTATCCTACACACTATGCTAATTTTAAGGAACTGCCAGCCAGTCCCAGTCTTTAAACTGCTAATCTCAATCAGGGTATCCAAACCTTTGGCTTCATAAGCCGCGTGACAGAGTGAGTGCCCGTCAATTAGCCCCAGCTCCTGTCAACCTAACAGTTCGAAAACATGCAAATGTAAGTAGATAAATAGGTACCACTTCGGTGGGAAAAATAACAGGGACATGAAAGGAGCCCCCCCCCGGGCGTCCCCTGGGCAACGGTGATCTCACCGGCAAATCCTTTCACTATAGAAGTGCCTTGTAGTAGGTGCTTCTGACACAAATAAATAAAGTAAAATTTAAAGATCACTGGCTGGGGAATTCTGGGAGCTGAAGTCCACACATCTTGAAGTTGCCAAGGTTGAGAAACACTGGTCTAGAGCTAATGAATAAATACATAAAGCAGAGATAAGGAAACCTCTGAATCTTCCGCTTTTGCTAAATGATAGCTCCCAGAAGCAAGGAACTGAAGTCACATGACGTCGTGCTTTACGACTGCATCGCTTAGCAATGGAAATTCCGGTCCCAATTACTGTCGCTAAGCGAGGACTACCTCTAGAGCATGGACTGTGCAAGTAAACTAACAGACCTTTCTAGGAAAAAGGGCATCTTTAGTCTCTTCCATTCTGGAAAAGGTACTACAGAGTAGCTCAAGATACCTTTAGTGTCCAGTTCTGTCAGAGGTCCCAGGATGCCTTTCTTCTTATCGGCAGTAGCTGCAGCCCGAGCCCCATCCTTCTGCTCCTCCAGCATGTCTTCCTGGGCCCAGCGCTGGGAGTAATGTTTTCCCAAGGGTGGGATCTACAAGGACAGTACAATAGTGTGTGAACAAGAGCTCAGACACCAAAAGGGTAAATATCCCCAAAATAATTCAACTGTGTCTCAATACATAAATGTAGCTGTGAGAAAAATAAGTTTTCAGATGAATGGTTCCGTTTAAACCAAATTGAAACATAAAGGTAGGTGGCAACAACCTTGGAAGCTATCTCACACCAGCTTCTGCTAACTTTTATCAGGACATTCCTATAGCAACCCACGAATCCCTGTATTCAAGAAGTTTGTTCCCTCCCTTCTTCCCAATAAGACATAGCTTTCCAAACTGTGTGTCGCGACACTTTAGTGTGTCGCAACACACAGTTTAGTGTGTCGTGAAGCGGCGGCGCGGGGGTGCGCACGGTGGTGGCAGAGGCGCGCCATCAGCGCTTCCGTGTTTTAGCGAGGCTGCCGCTGCGCGCCCCCTGCCACCGCCGTGCACACCGCCATGCGCCCCCCTGCGCCGCTGCCACCGTTGGTGTGTCGCCAACGGCGGCAGTTTGGAAAGCACTGCGCTAAGACAATGGCTTTCTTCAGAGTAGATAAGTAGCGCAGAAAGTAACTTTTGATCTATTGCTAATGAATATGTATATATGCCTGCATCATCATATGAATATGTACACTTACATCATTTCCTTTTCTGTCATGTATAAATATCAGTGCATTTCTTTTGTCTGCAGGGGAGACACCCACCATCTTGGTGAGGACCCCTCTGGTGCGCACTGTATCAATAAAGACTGCAGTCAGCCTTGATTATTTGTGCTTTGAATCCTGTGTTGATTCCACATAGCCATATACTTCCTGTCCCTTTTTCAGATCTAATTCTAGTCTGGCTGCCTCCATTCAACTCAACGATTTCTTCCTTCCTTCCAAAATTTCCTATTTTAAATGATTATAGCACAATATCCTTATTCCTCTAATGGATCTAAGTGGTTTTACAGCTAAGGTGGGAGAATGACTAACCTTCAATCCCCATCACAGTCCAGAATGTCATTCTACTGTCTGTGTAGATCCAATTTCCTTGAGATAATCACACTTTCTTCCAAAATAAATAGAGCTGGTAAATCCAGAGAAGATACTAAAAAAGGGTAAAGTAAACTGGAAATGGGAACGTCTTTCCTCCAGCTAAGGAGCCTCAAAGATCAGGGCAAAAAAAGTACCAAAAGCATTCCTTTCTGCAGCAGTCCCAGAGTTGCAAAAGTGGACAGAGCCACAACCTGTTCTGCCCTGCATTTTCCCCTAGCCTGGTGCCCTCAGTTCCAGCCGATGGAACAAGCCGCGTTCTCTTTGTTCTTCCGTGCGAGAGAGGAGGAGGTTAAGAGGCACTGAGGTGATGGAGGTGGGAGATAAAGTTGGGCAAGTGCCTGTTCCCTCAGTTTTGCAACTGTGGGGTTCTTAAAGAAAAAAATGTCGTTCTCTCTGTCCAAATTTGGAAATGCTACTGCTGAAAATACTTTTTCAACAGAGAAAACATATTTGCTTGAGAACAACTATCACGCTTTGATCCATAGAAAATATTAGGACAAATCAACAGGAAAGATACTTTTTGGCAATTACAACTGTCATGGATCTGTGGTCCTTCAGATATTGAACTGCAACACTTATTGTCTCTTATTTGGTCATGCTGACTGGAACTGCTCAGCTGTAGTTTAGCAATTTCTGAATTACTTGCTCTGTGCTCCAATAAAGTCAGCATAGGCCCCAACAGCTTTTTAGTCCAATTTTGACTTACCTGATACAGAATTTGCCTTAGATCCAAAGTAAATACCACACAACGGTTTAATATGAGGACTAAATGGAGAATTAAGACTCAATCTACATTTGGGGCAGGTTGAATGAAGTGTTTCTGCTGCTTTTACCTTGTAGTGTTCAGCTTCATCTTCAGGAGGCTTGAGAAGATCTTCTAAGGTACGAACCTCCTCATTGGTGAGGTCAGCACAGTATGGCTCCACTGAGGCCCAGAATCTACAAACATGAAGGAAACAGAACTACAGTTCAGGAAGATTGGTTATAACAGGCAACATAACGGTCTAATACATTAAAATTCGGATTAAAAAGGTAAAGGTTCCCCCTGCACATTTGTGCAGTCGTGTCCGACTCTAGGGGCCGGTGCTCATCTCCGTTTGTTAGCCGAAGAGCCAGCGTTGTCCGAAGACGCTTCCACGGTCATGTGGCCGCATGACGCGCGCAGAACGCTGTTACCTACCCACCGAAGTGGTACCTATTAATCTACTTGCATTTGCATGCTTTCGAATTGCTAGAAGCTAAAACGTTCCTAGTTGGGAGGCCTCCAGGTTAGGAAGAGAACATTGACACAAGGAATAACATAGCCTTTCCCAGCCCAGAGCCTCCAGATGCAGCAGTCATGCTCTCTGAGAATGGGGATTATGGGAACTGAAGTTCAACATCTGGAGGACTCCAGGGCACTTATTCTGATAGTACAGTCCCTGTAATGAGGCCAATAATAATTCCCAGATATTATTAAGGCATGGCATGGGATGGCAAGCTTTTTGTGCTGGGGGGCTACGTTTAGTGGCCCCATTTTTTTCTGCCACCTCTTTTGTGTATAAGGCTAGAGGTTGCCCATTCCTGCTGTAACTATTTGCTGAACTATACACGTATTTCTTCATGGTGCTTCAGAATGTAAAAACTTATGATGAATAAGATGATGGCAATCTCTTTCGTAGATACCTGTTGGGTGCATCATTTTTGGGAATACGGGGCACATCAATTGGATCATCTGAGAATTCATACTCTTGGATTTTAGGCTGCAGGTTCTTGGATTTGGGCCGGCCCGGAGTGCTGTGGCTTCCTTTCACATCTAGCTTCTGCTTCTTGAGCTTGCTATGTTTGATAGAAGGACCCACCTCATGGTCCTTGCTGATTTTCAGAAATCGCCTGTCTCCTTTCTTGTCTTGCCAGTCTGTCAGGATCTGATGAGAATGAACAAAAGAAAGAAAAAAGAAGGTAGGTTAAAAGAAGGTCAGGTAGGTAGGTACCTATCCCTACCTTGGAATAAAAGGTAGCTAGGTACCTATACCTACCTTGGAATTATTAACAACCTGGAAAGAGGAATCAGTGAAAGGAGAACTGCTGCATTATGGAACTCTTACTAACATTAGAAGAGCCCTGCTGGAACAGATCAACAGTCTGTCTCATCTACAATTTTGTGTTGTGTGTGGTTAAGCTGAAGCACTTGGTAAGCTCATGAAAAGGGACAGAAGGGGGGCAGTGTTCCCTCACTGTTGCTAATAGCCACTGGTATTATACTGCCTGTAATTGCAGCATAATACACAGCCATCAAGTCTAGTAGCCACAGGTAGTTCAGTCTTCCATGAACTAACTCAGAGCTTTCCAACCTGTGTGGCTGCAGTGTCTGGGTGTGTCCCGACTGCTGCTGCCTCCAAGCCCTGCCAGGATTCCATGCAGGTCCTAGTGCCTGCCTTGTGCCTTGCTGCCCCCAAACCTGCTGTGATTCCGTGCAGGTCCTTGTGCCTGCCTTGTGCCCCGCTGTAAGAGTGTGTCGCGAAATGATGCATTTCAAAAAAGTGTGTCACCAACATGAAAAGTTTGGAAAGCTCTGAACTAACTCCTCAGCTAACTGTGACACAAAATCCTCCAGGAGCAATGTAAGGGCATGATCTCCTGAGCCATATGTGATCTAATTGTACCATTATCTAAAGACTCCACAAGTTTAGCTTTTCAGACTGTGATAGTTTCTCAGCTGACCTTAAAGGAATGGACTCACAAGGGCTCTGCCATCTAGATAGCAGGCTTCTCTATGTTCTTGCTTTCTAAAAATTACTTGTCTTTCACAGATATAAGGACTGTGTGATCAATTGTATCTAAACAAAGGGAAGAAACCTGGAAGACCCAAGCTGAAAGGTATTATTTCTATGAGGGCTAGATTACCATCTGACCTGGGTTTCAGTCTCCAGCACCCGAAGTCGGCGGCTTGCAGATGACAGCAACGTTTCGAGCTCCAACTGTAGTGTGTCAAGCTCTTCAATGCCAATACCATCGTCTTCAGAACGGGCCAGTACTGCAGTATAGCGTGGGCACACCTTGAGATGGTCCACAGACTTGAAGTCATGGAATTGAAGGGGACAGTCCTTCAGTTCAGACATGGTGCTGCTGGGCCTGAGGAAAGAAAAAAGAAACACGACAAGATGCAAGCATGTAAACAGTGACACTAACAACTTGTTAAATAACAGTAGAAATGATGAGGGAATACGTGAGAAATTACCCTACATAAAAAATCTTACCCTACATAAATATTGGAGACAAGGACCTCTTCACATCCAGGAATCTTGCAGAGATGGAGATATCATTGCAGGCATCGTTGAATCCATAGAAGAAGAATGGGAAGAATCCATAGTGAGAAACAAAAGTGATTTAAAAAAAAAGATAACCAGGAAAGAAGAGCTGATATGGCAATGCAGGCTGACAGGATAGATACTGCAGAGGAGACTAGGAAGTGAACAATTTGCAGAGGGAAGGAGAGGACGGAAAAGTAATTCGAGGGAACTCTCTGCCCAGTGAGAACGATGTCCTAAGTAACGAGGATGGAGGGAACTGGAGCCTGATGCTGCTTAGAAAAGGATATAGGAAGCACTAAAAATTATGGACGGTGGAGAAACAAATGATGAATGAGGGGGGAAACAAGCCAGGAGGGGGCGCTGGAGAAAGGCGGGGGAGATTATTGGGGGAGTTTCCGGTTCTAGAGGCTCCTTCCGGGTTACACCCGCCCGGAGCGCGCCTGGAAGGGAAAAGGGGCGCTGCGTATCCTTCGGAGATGCGACAGTCGCGCGCGAGGGAGACTCCCAGCCGCCACAGGGGCGGGAGGGAGGCAAAACGATCACGCCGAACTCTCCCACAAAATCCCTCTGCCCCGAGACTTCGCTCCCGCCCCTTCCGCCTGAGCGGTCGAGCCTTGTCATTGGCCACACGCTCCCCTTCTTGCTTCGCCCTTATTGGCTACAAACCAACCCGCGAGGGCGCGGAGCTGTAGAACTCCCCGCTTTCAACCGCGTTCTTTTGACCCCACCCAGGTCCTCGTTTATTCCCAAATATGGAGGCAGGGAGGATGGGTCGTACCACACTAACCGAAAAATGGGGGGAGGACAATGAATTTGTCTCGGTTCCTACGTGAGATGTTTCGATCTCCTTCGGTGCCGCATGGAAACCCTTTATCCTCCGCCCGGTGTGTTCATACCTCAGAGAGAAAAGGATTAGGATGAAGATCTCGCGCACTCACCCGGGGGACATGTTGGAACGGCCCGGGCAGTCCGGAAGTGGAGGTCTTGTTTGGTGGTGGCCACTTCCGCTTCCGTTTTCTGGACCAGGCCTCGGGGCGCTGCCGCTGCTAGTCTCTTTGCTGCCATGGTGAGTGGGCGGCGGGCTTTGGAGGGGCGCTGGCCGTGGGGGCAGAGGCGAGGGAGAGTAGGCAAGGTTGGCGGGAGGGGAGAGCGGGGCTGATGAGGTGGAGGCCTGCGTGGGAGAAGGACGCTGGGCTGGAGGTGGGATGAGAGCGGTCAGTAGCTTGGCAGGAGGGGAGCGGAGGCGGTGCGGCCAAATCGTTCGGCGGGATTGAACTTCAAGCCCGGACTGCTGGGTCCTGCAAGGGATCTGAGACAGCAAAACCTAGAAAGGGCACCCGCCTCGGTGGTTTTGGACAGCTCTTCACTGACATGAGAGAGAGGGCAAGAACCTGGCTGGTTGACGGGAGGGGGATGTCAAGGACTAGGCTTGAGGATCTACAAAGTCCGTGATACCTGCTGTTTTCCTCTCCTCGCTACAGACAGCCACTCTGCGCCCCTATCTCAATGCAGTGCGTGCCACCCTGCAGGCTGCCTTGTGCCTGGAGAACTTCTCGTCCCAAGTGGTGGAACGGCACAACAAACCTGAGGTGGAAGTCAGGTCTGTGCCCGAGGGTTAAACGTAGACAATGTTTTATGCATTTTATGTGGAGATCATGTGCCATCAAGTCATTTTCGACTCCTAGCGACCACACAGATAGATTTAATCCAAGACAGCAATCTATCCCTAACCTGTCCGTTCAAGTCTCCCAACTGTGCACCCATCAGCACTGTAACTGAGTCCACCCACCTTGCTGCTGGTCTTCCTCTTCTTCTCTTTCCTTCCACCTTTCCCAGCATTAGAGCCTTTTCCAGAGAGCTGGGCCTTCGCATCATGTGCCCGAAAAGCTTTATTTTGGCCTTGTCAGGTGTAGCTTTCCCCTCCTTCAGAAATTGGATTGAGAAAAATGCTTTTAAAAGAAGAATATCTGCCCTGATTTATTAAAGGAGCAAATGCAAACCTAAAGGGCAGCTGATGGCAAAGCTATTTAAAGATGTGTAGAGAACAGATGGACAGAAAATTGATGCCATGCAAAACTGTGAAAACAGCACCGAGGTGTCAAAATGAATGACATGTCATAAAGATTGTCATGGAACCAGAGAAGGAATGTTAAATTAATTTGTTGGGCTAAGTTCTTGGTGAAAAGAATCTCTGCATATTTTTCTAATCTGTTCTCTTGTCCTACACTGTCTGAGGTTTTCCATAGTACTGGATCACACATACATGCACAAAATGCTTTCTGAAGTTTACAAATTTTTTCATTCAATCTTTTGATGTTGTAGCTTTAGATTCAATTGGTTCACCAATAAGGTTGTAACATCTTATTTTTTTACTCTTGTTTTGCTTCTATTCAGCTTTTTTTGTGTGGTTGCAATAGCAAAAGGTAAAGGTTCCCCCCGCACATTTGTGCAGTCGTGTCCGACTCTAGGGGCCGGTGCTCATCTCCATTTGTTAGCTGAAGAGCCAGCGTTGTCTGAAGACGCTTCCACGGTCATGTGGCTGGCATGATGCACGCGGAACACTGCTACAGTAGCATTCAGCCCAATATTCATGGTTTATATATTAAGCTGTTCTGTTGTGATATTGCCTCATACCACTGCTTCATTCCAAATTAGTGATTCTTAAATAGACCTTTAGCTCCTGGTGCAGCCACAGATCATGAATGGTTGCTGCTGATCTAAAATGGTTTATCAAGCTTTGTAAAACTGAACACTCCCATTTGAATGAGTTACTTTATCTTTCAAGAAACAACTCACGCTTCACTGAGATGTTCAGACCTCCATTCTCCTAGCAGTTTCTCCAGAAAGGATAGCTGTCTGGCAACAGTGATCTTTTTCAGTTGCTGTGGTTATTTTGCTGGTATTGCCACTGCCTTTGTATTGTTGTCAGCTTTCATTTTCTGCTTTGTTTTCTTCCCTTCCTGTACTTCCATTTTCAAATCTTGGGTGTTATAAGTGTATTTCAGCTGAAAGCTCTCTGATATCTGTAACAGCTTTCATGTTTCCTTCCCACCTTCCTCAATGTTGCCTTTATTTTTTTTTGCAAGTATGGATATTTATGCATACCTGGCACTTAAAAAAATACACTGAGCTCTATTATAACTTTCTCAGCTCCAGTCAGTCAGTCTGTCTTGCCTTTTCCTCTTCTTTCACAGTGAATGTATTGGGAAACAATAAAACTCACTCTTCTTTCACAGTGAGTTTATTGATTGGGAATTCTGACACTGAGGGTTCTGACACTGAGGGTTCTCACATATAGATTCATACTTATTATGTTTTAATAGATATAAAACAGTATTTCATGTGACATAAAAATGTTAACTCTACATCCATCTGATGAAGTCCTGTCTTGAGGTGGGTCAGATTGCTGTCTAGTTCTACCTTGCTTCCATTTGTTGTATTTTCTGTATTTCCTTTCAAAGATTATTTAAGACCTTTTAGCCCACCCTAGCCCCCCACCCCAATTAGCATAAAGGGATTGCTCTGTACTGCTTCCTATCCAGTCCAGTCCTGAGACTTCATAGATTTCACTTGCAGACTATTCCTCAAAATAAATTTTTGCAGCACCTCTTCTTGGGCGTATATATTAGTTGTAAGTTTTATTAAGAAAAGGAGTATAGTGTCAGAACCCTGGCATGCCCAAGGGTCCTGCCATCCCCTATACCACACCCAGCATTAGCAACTGCCAGCTACGCCTCATGGATGATGAACTTTTAACCTTGACACCAGGAGAACCAGAGAGAAGACTGAAAGCGGACCAGATGGAAGCCCGCAGCTGGGAGGGGCCAGTGCTCTGGCAGAAGGGTATATAAACCCGAGCAGGGAACCAGGGGACCATTCGTGCCTTTACTGGGCTTACTCATGTTAATCAATAAACCGTTTACTTACTGAAAGAGCTGAGGTAAAGTCATTTCTGTGGAGAAACGTCTGCAACTGAGAAGCGCCTGACATATAGTGAAGAAGGCCTATAGTTCAGTGGGAAAAGCCCTTCCTTGAAAAACCAACATGCTGCTGGAAGTCAGTGGAAACAGTATTGAGCTGAATGGACCAATGGCCTGGTTTAATAGATGAGAGCTTTATCCCACAATTTATTTCTTAAGATTCGTTATTTTTCTCAGTCTTTTTAGGACGCAGTTCTTAAGCTAATCCAGGAATCTGGTTAACTGTACATTACGTCTCTTGCAATAGTTTGCTGTAGAGTTTTAATTAAGTGTTGTAGGGATAGTGCTATATACAGATTAAAAACTTTGTTTTCATCAATTTTAGTTGAACTTGTTCAGCTTTTTCTCTCTGAGAGCTGGAAACATTTTTTTTAAAGGTTCGTGTCTGTATTTTAGAGCAATTATAGGATATCCTTGGAAATCTGTGTAAATTACTTTGCACTTTAGAATGCAGTCACTTTCAGCTAGAGAAAAGTGATCTAATGACCCATTTGAAATTGTAAAGAGGAAGCTATGTTATTCCTGAATGCCAAGAATGCCTGCAGTTCAATTTCAAGAAACTGAATCACGAGAGTAAAAAACGTAGACAAATATTTAAACGGTCTCAGATGTGAGCCAGATTAGTAATATCAAAAGGCAAATATGGCTAATGCGCTGCAGTTCAAGTGGTTGCATTAGGTGGCCTCAAAGGCAACAGCGGTTTTGTTTCTATCTTGCAAGCAGTAATAGAGCTCCGATATTCTCTCGCTGTTTCCATCACCCACTTAATATCAGCTGTACAGACTCGTGTTCCCCTGTTCTTTCTGAAGCCTGCTCAGTTGCCACTTCTTTTTCCATATAGGCCTTTATCCTCTTGTGCAGAATTTTCAACAATATCTTGCTGGCATGTTAGAACATTCCTTTAAATCAGAGCTTTCCAAAATGTGTGTCGCGACACAAAAGTGTGTCGCCACACACAGTCTGGTGTGTCGCCACACAACCTGGAAGCGCTGATCATCATCAGTGCTTCCGGGTTTCCCCGCGGTGACACACCAACGGCGGTGCGCAAAAACCAAAAGCGGAAGCAGCACTTCGGGTTTTTGCGCGCTGCCGCAATGGCGGCACTTCCGGGTTTTCCCGCGGCGACACACCAACAGCGGTTGGTGTGTCGCCGCGGGAAAACTTTGGAAAGCCCTGCTTTAAATCTTCCTTTTTACGGATTGGGATATAGATAGACCTGCTCAGTCGTGGATACAGCTGCCGAACTATCCTTGAGTCAAGATCCTTGAGATCAAGGATCGAGGCAGTTGAATAGTTCGGCAGCTGTATCCACGACTGAGCAGCCCTATTTAGGATCCACTCTGCTCACCCCATATGGGGAGGGGGCTAGAAAAGGTGCCCTAAACATAGTCTGCCTCATTTTCTCCCTGACTGGATTACCGCGACCAGTGGGGTCACCATCTAGCGGTCGTAAAAAACACATGAATTTTGGAACATGGAATATACGGACACTGGAAGACAATATGGATAGTGAACGACCTGAACGTAGGACTGCCATTATTGCAAGGGAGCTGAGACGTTTTAATATTGATATAGCAGCACTCCAAGAAACTCGAAGAGCAGAAGGACAGTTGAAGGAAGAAAAAGGAGGCTATACCTTCTTTTGGAAAGGACTGCCTGAACAAGAACGACGAATACATGGGGTAGGCTTTGCTATCAAAAACGACCTTGTGAAGCTCTTGTCAGAAGTTCCCACTGGGATTAACGAACGACTCTCAACTCTGCGAATAAAACTCGCCAAAAACCAACAGCCAACTATCCTAAGTGCTTACGCACCAACACTAGATGCAGATGAGGATATCAAGGAAAAATTTTATACCCAGCTGGACACCATCTTATCAGAGATACCAAAGGAGGATAAAATTATCCTCCTGGGCGATTTCAATGCAAGAGTTGGGCGTGATTTTGATTTGTGGCCGGGGATCATTGGGAAAGAAGGAGTTGACAACAGCAACACGACTGGAATCTTCTGACTAAATGTGCAGAGCATAACCTTGTCATTACTAACACACTCTTTCGCCAGAAAAATAAATTTAAAACATCATGGAAGCACCCACGGTCGAAGCACTGACATCTTTTAGATTATGTAATTGTCCGTGCTAGAGATCGCCGTGATGTACTTCTCACCAGAGCCATGACGAGCGCCGATGACTGCTGGACAGACCATCTATTAATTCGATCCACGATGGCCATAAAGATTGTCCCTCATCGTAGGCTCCAAGGAAGAAAACCAAGGCGTAAAATGAATACACTGGCCCTTCAAGATCCTATTAAACGAGCTTGCTTTCAATCAACTCTTAAGGAACATCTGCCTATGGAACTCCCTGAAAATGTTGAGGAACACTGGATTAAATTGAAGACTTCTATTATTTCAGCCTGTGAACATACTATCGGATACCAGACTAAGAGACATAAGGACTGGTTTGATGAGAACGATAGTGAGATTGAACATATTATTGACAAGAAAAGGAAAGCCTTCCAGATATGGCAAAAAGATATTAACTGTGCCGTTAAGAAAAAAATCTACGCCAGTGCAAAGGCAGAAGTCCAAAGAAGAACTAGAGAACTTAAGAACATATGGTGGATAAAAAAAGCCCAAGAAACCCAACATTTTGCAGATGTTCATGATGCACGGGGCTTTTTTAATGCCATAAAGGCCATCTATGGACCAACAAACCATGGTACAAATCCCTTACGCTCAGTAGATGGTGCTAAACTTCTAAAGGACAAAGAGTCTATTGCACTGCGCTGGAAAGAGCATTACTACAATCTCCTTAATCGTCACTCTACTGTGGCTGATGAAGTCTTCTTGCAAATCCCGCAAAAACAAATAAGAAATGTGCTTGCAGTACCCCCTAGTTTGGAGGAAGTCAGTAAAGCCACTAAACAAATGAAAAATAACAAAGCTAGTGGACCTGATGGGATTCCTGCTGAAGTCTTTAAAGAAGGCGGGCCTGAACTTACACAACAACTTCATAAGCTCATCGAAAAAATCTGGATGAGGGAGGAGATTCCAGAAGACTTTAGGGATGCCATAATTATCACTCTCTTTAAAAAGGGTGATAGAACAGACTGTGGAAACTATCGAGGCATCTCCCTTCTAGCCACAGCAGGCAAAATCCTGGCAAAGATCATTGCAAACCGTCTCCTATCTGTATCAGAAGACATCCTCCCTGAAACGCAAAATGGCTTCCGCCCTTCCAGGGGAACAGTGGATATGATCTTCACTGCATGACAGCTTCAAGAAAAATGCAAGGAACAAAACCACCCTCTGTACATGGCGTTTATTGATCTGACTAAAGCTTTTGATACTGTAAATCGTACTGCTCTCTGGACCATCCTTCTGAAAATCGGATGCCCTGATAAATTTGTGAACATCTTGCGGTTACTCCATGACGACATGATGGCAACAATCCTGAATAACAATGGCTCTCAAAGCGATCCATTTAAAGTGGAATCCGGCGTTAAACAGGGATGTGTTATTGCTCCAACCTTATTCGCTATCTTCATCGCTGTGATTATACACCTTGTTGAAGAGAAACTTCCTACTGGTGTAGAAATTATATATTGAACAGATGGAAAGCTTTTTAACATTAGTAGGCTGAAGGCAAAAAATAAGGTAATTGCAACTTCTGTTATAGAACTTCAATATGCTGATGATAACGTAGTCTGTGCACACTCCGAGGAAGATCTTCAAACTATCCTAAACATCTTTGCAGAAGCATATGAAAAGCTCGGCCTCTCGATTAACATTAAAAAAACCAAAGTGCTTTACCAGCAAGTTCGAACCAATCCCTCTGCAGCGCCATCAATGCAGCTTAAAGGTGTGTCACTAGAAAATGTCGATCACTTTTCTTATCTCGGCAGCCATCTATCTACAAAAGCCGACATCGACGCTGAAATTCAGCATCGCCTGAGCTCTGCGAGTGTAGCTTTCTCCCGAATGAAGCGTAGAGTGTTTGAGGATCGGGACATTCGCAGGGAGACCAAAATGCTTGTTTACAAAGCCATTGTACTACCAACCCTTCTGTACGCCTGTGAAACAAGGACCCTCTACAAACGCCACCTCCAACTTCTTGAAAGATTCCATCAACGCTGCCTCCGAAAAATTCTGCAAATTACTTGGGAAGATAGGTGGACTAATGTTGTTAGCGTATTAGAAGAAGCGAAAACCACCAGCATTGAAACAATGATCATCCAACATCAACTTCGCTGGACAGGTCATGTTGTTCGAATGCCTGACCGTCGTCTTCCAAAGCAGCTACTTTACTCCCAACTTAAGAATGGAAAACGGAATATTGGTGGACAGCAAAAGAGATTCAAAGATACTCTCAAAGCTAATTTAAAAAAATGTAATATCAGCATTGAGAACTGGGAAGCCCTAACTCATGAGCGTTTCAATTGGAGGTCATCCTTTATTAATGGCGCTATGGACTTTGAAGAAGCACGAGTACAGGGCGAAAAGGAGAAAAGAGCTAAAAGGAAGGCACGTCAGGCAGACCCTCATCATGACCGTCTCCCACCCGGAAACCTATGCCCTCATTGTGGGAGGTTGTGCGGATCCAGAATTGGCCTTTATAGCCACTTACGGATCCACCGTTAAAATTTTACCTTTGGAAGACAATCTTACTCGGCTACGAGTGATCGCCAATGCAAGATAGACCTTTTCCAGTCTTTGGGCCATGCTGCTTTTTCCCATATTTGTTGGCAGAGGGCTGTTATGAACTTTATTGTTTCTATGCCAGCCTCCTTGGAGATTTCATCCACCCCCTGGGGCTTTCCTATTTTGCCAGTGGTTTTATAGCTCATCTGACTTCCTCTCAAGCACCATTCATCTTCAGTTTCTTCTCTCAAATAAGATTTCATCTTTTACACAGATATTCTGCATAGTCCTTCCATTTTTTTTAACACTATGATCCATTATTAACTCCTTTCCATGCTTCTTTCTTATAATATTAATACTAGGTTGGAATGTTCCCATGATTTCTCAGATTTTCTTAAACAGATCCCTTGTTCTTCCCAGTTTGTTATTTTCTTCTACTTGTCTACACTCTGAATTCATACATACTACTTTATCTCTCCTTGCCTGTTGGTGAAAGTTTGCATTAAATTCTCTAGTTTTCCCAAGATCTCCTTTGGCTTTTGCCGCTTTTCTTTCCATGGCTATTTCTGTGGCCTTGTTTGATAGCCAGCCTTTTTTGTTTCCTTCTGGCTCTCATTATGTGCTTCCTACCTTCATCGCTTACAGTCATTTTAGCTTCTTTCCACAGTTCTTCATGTTCTCTATACATAGGTCTAGATCTTTCAATCTGTTTCTAGCTCGAATCTTATACTCTTCTGGAATGGGTTCTAGGTTATATCTCATTTGGATTGGATCTTTTCTAGTTTTTTCCAGTCTGATGTATATTTCTCTGATTTGTAACTCATGGTCTGATCCACAGTCAGCACCTGGAGTGTTTTGCAATTCAGCATAGAGCTTTTCTACCTGTTGCTCTGTAAGATGTCAAAGTGGTGTTGTTCATTTGGAGGTGTCCAGATATAACCGCTAGGCGAGATGGACGGTGAAGAAACGTGAGAAATAAAAATAAATAAATAAAGCCGTCTTTTGTGTTGCTGAGATAATGTGTTAAGCGACACACAGCCCGCTTTCCATACAGCAGTCTATCAGCCATTGTCTTGCATCGCTGTAGGTTCCCAGTGCACGTTTCCAACCATTTTCATCATGAGAGGCACATTTCAAGATTGTGGATTTGGAAGTATGATGAGTGGCATCAGGACAGGTTACGATGGCGTGTTAAAATATATCCAGAGGATGGACTATACGGGGCTCTGTATTTCCTAGTCTCTGATGTAAACATGTCTTTGTGGGTTTGCAGAAGCAGCAAAGAACTACTGTTGCAGCCTGTGATCATTAGCAGGAATGAGAAAGAGAAAGTCTTAATTGAAGGCTCTATCAACTCTGTACGAGTTAGCATTGCTGTGAAACAGGTAAGTCAAGCGTGTTAGGTGAGGTGCTCACTGCAACGCATCCTGGAGAAAATGCTAACGGATTCCTGTTTTCCTTTGGCAGGCAGATGAGATTGAGAAAATTCTATGTCACAAATTTATGCGGTTCATGATGATGAGAGCCGAAAACTTCTTCATTTTACGTCGGAAACCAGTTGAGGTGGGAAGTTTGGGGTGATTTCCATCTTATTTGTGTGATCCTGTTGACAGCAATGGTAGTACCAATGTGCGGGTTATGTCACACCTTAAGCTCTCCATCAGACATAAAATTTCAATGTGCCTCTTAAGGCATATTTAATCAGCAACAATAATCTCTTTTCACAAAATTGTAATGATTCAAATAACATAGCTTTCTTAGAACACTGTTGCATTTGATTTGGTCTGTTTTAACCGTGGATGAATTGTGTGAACACAAATGCCTTGGTTTTTGTGCTAGCTGTCAAGGTGATGTCTATTTTTTATGTACACTTGGAAAAGCTGGATTGAGGCAGAATATAACTAATTTAATAAATAAATGCCTGTATAATTGGTGATGTTTCCTTATCAGTACCTAGAATAATCTGACTATTCTCTTGATTCTTTTCAATTGTTGGATTTATTGATTATGTAGATAGCATAGACTGACTTCAAATATTAATACAGCAGAACTTACTTCTTATGCACAAATAACCAGCAAAAATAGGCTAGATTATTTTTGTCCATGCTGAATCAGTAGCCAACAGAATAGAATAAATGATGGTTGAGTCTTGGCTTCACTGATGCTAATCATTTGCTATGTTATTTTTATTTTAGGGCTATGACATCAGCTTCCTGATCACAAATTTCCATACAGAGCAGATGTACAAGCACAAGCTGGTGGACTTTGTCATTCATTTTATGGAGGAAATTGACAAGGAAATCAGTGAAATGAAGCTGTCCGTCAATGCCAGGGCTCGCATTGTGGCAGAGGAGTTCCTTAAGAATGTAAGGGCCTATTAGACACATTATAGAAATGATGCCCAAACAGTGTATCAGAATTCATCAGTCTCTTTTGGCTGTTTATTAGGCAGGACTTCAGACTATTACATAAAAATAGAGAGAGAGTGCACCTATCATTACAAATTATTAAGAGGGAAGATAGAATTATGGTCTACTAAAGCGTTTAGAATTAAGAAGGGCTTTTTTCTAATATTGTCTGTGAGCATGGGAGTCCTAGATTCAAATCCCTTATCTATAAGGCTTATCACATAGCCTGAAATGAATGTTTTGTAGACTGATTTACCACTGAGAATTATTACAGGAGGAAAAAGTAGTGTTCTATAAATGAGTTGGAATAAGCCCATTGTGATTCATTGTAGAAAAAGTTCCAGTGGGAATCAAACTGGTCCTTGTAGAATTTTATGCTCCAAATGGTATGAGTTAAATGAGTGACAAGGTGCTGTGAACACCAGTGCAAATGCAAAGACTTCAGAGAGAGGGACAGTAAAATGGGCGTATTTTATTCCATTATAAAATTGTAATTACCGACTTGAATCTTGCTCATATAATATAGATATTTTCAAACTCTGTTCTGCAAACCCTAGGGTTCTGTGAGAACTTGATGGGGTTCTGTGGGAGACTAAAGGCAACACAGAGATTCACTCAAATGTATCTATAGCAATTTTTCTAACATACTGTGATGGGCAGAAGGAATAACCTTGAGGAACAGGAGGAAGAGCCACTACCAAGACAATGGTCAGATAAAAGGAACCTAAGTCTGGGGCAGAAACTGTAATTTGAGTAAATGTCTCAGAGAAGACCCTCCCTGCTTCTCACAAAGATGGAGGGAGGGAGGCAGGCGGGAAGCACATTCAGATTTGTAAGTTTCTCTTATCATAACCTTGTTGGCCTGCATGACTTTGGTTTCCTACTCCGGTCTACCCTGAAGAGCTGACACATACCATGGAAAGAGTAGGGCTTGTTCTCCCATGAAGGAACGCCGGGACCACCATTTTGTCAATTGCGCTTCAAGGAATTCCCCCCCCCCAGAACAAACGGGTTCTGCGGTATGGAGAAGTTTGAAAACCCCTGCTCTAGGATACTGTCCTAAAAACTGCAATGATTATGCTGTGGGTACCTATGTGTGTGAGAGGACATTGATGGTATTTGCCTTGGTTAAGTTGTATTCTATCAGTAGTATTAATACAATTTTGAATTAATTTCTTTTTTTTTTCCCCTCAGTTCTAGACCAAGGGCTGGAATCCACAGCTTTGCTTTCTCATTCTCTCTGCACCGCTACCTCATTGCGGCTACAGAGAGGCCACAGCTCAGGAGTGAAATGAGAAGCAGCTAGATCTGCGAGGGCTGCCCCAGCTCAGTGTACACCGTTCTCGCCAGTGTGCCCAGGGGAAGGGAGGGAAGGGTGCTTTTTAATATTTTTGGAACAAAACTGTGCTTGTATAAGATTGTGTTGACTTGATATTCTTTTTTTTAAAAATATATGATCACTTGCTGTAATTTGTCTCCCTGAATGTACTGGGGGGAAGGTGGGATTGGTTGCCCTAGCAACCCTCCGCAGACGTTGCTAGGGGAGTTCCAGTTCAGTGGTGTGCACAGAAAGATTGCCTGCAATAGCTGACAAAAGCTGCCATTTTCTGTAGTGGGGGGACCAGAAAAAAATGAGACCAGGAATGTTTGTCATTTATTGTGTGGATGGCCAGTCTTGGAACCTTCTGCGCAGAGGTGATTACTGGATGGCTACCTTGATCCACCTTCCTAGTGATGTTTTGGGGTCATGGTTGCAGGCAATGAGGGTGTTGGACATAGCAAGCCTTTTGTGCCAAGTCACTCCATAAACTGGAGAAAGTGCTCTTCCCTGTCCATCTTTCGCAATCCAATAGGGATTAGAGCAGTGTCTCTCAACCGTGGCAACTTTAAGAAGGGTGGACTTCAACTCCCAGAATTGGAATTCTGAGAGTTGAAGTCCACCCTTCTTAAAGTTGCCAAGGTTGAGAGACACTGAATTAGAGCATTCTGAACACAGCACTGCCTCCTGTTTCTACCCTTTGTATTAACAATGAAATGTTAATTCACTTCCATACCTGTGCCAGAAAGAACTGTGGGGGGAGTCGGCCAGGCCACGCGTCAGCTGAATGGGACGGAGCTGGAATCTGTAACTCTTGTTTCTTTTTGCTTTGGCATTTGCTGTATCTTTCTTCCTTTACCCTATTAAAGCCTTTTTGTCTTTGCCTCCTGAAGTAAGGATTCTTGTCTAGCTTTACTGGGGTTTCTTCTATATTTCCATCTTGCCATGCTGCCTGGGAAGGGTTTTGAACTTCTGGTTGCATCACAGAGACTAGATAGGCCACAAAGGGAGCAATACAAAGTTAGGTGGGCATTTTTGTAGCTTATTCTTTTTGCATCGCTCAAAGAAGGCAAATCACTTCCATGGATTTTTTCACTGATAATACATTATGAATGTGTGTCCCTCTCCCTCCACCCATCCCAAATTCCAATAAAAAACAGTATACTCTGAAAGGTGAAATTATCTCTGAGCTCCTACTTTTGAAATAAGAATTATTTTTATAAGGTAGGCTTTGCTATACCTTTTCCTAATGTTTAGAAACAGAAACACACACCCTCCACTTGGGCACAGAGAGAATCTTCTAGCTGTGCTCCTGTCCTCTGAAGATGCCAGCCACAGCTACTGGCGAAACGTTAGGAACCAAAACTGCTAGAACACAGCCACACAGCCCGGAAAACCCACAACAACCATTTAGAAACGGTTTCTGTTTTCTCTTCCTACTGGCTTGCAGTGGTACTTGGAGGTATGATTTCAACAGTATGACATTTTATCTGATTAAGATCAAGGCATTCTTTGCATTTTAAAAGTTTTAAACAATTAACTGCCTTAAGGCACTAGCGAATTCAGAGCCGGTAGTTGATCCCTTCTTCGCCTCGCTCTTGAAGAAAAAAGTTAGAAATAAAAATCAAACTCGTACTTTGAACTTTTCTAACACTGTCCCCCATCCAAAGGACTCTATTGTAATGACAAATTATTAAATAATGGGTTTATACTATTCCCTTTCTTTACATAAAAAGCAGCCTTGATAATTCCTCAGTTCAACTGCTATAGCCGTTCAGAGACTGAGATACACTGTAATCAGTAAAAAGAAGGTGAGGGTTGTTTTGATCTGATGCACTGCTGGCAAAATTCATGCACACACACACTGTGTGTGTGCGTGCATGAATTTTGCCAGCAGTGCATCAGATCAAAACAACCCTCACCTTCTTTTTACTGATTACAGTGTATCTCAGTCTCTGAACTGAGTGTGTGTGTATGTGTATGTGTGTGTTGTTTTCTACCTTCTAAGACAAATCTAAATCGGGAAGGGGAAATGTACTCCAAACTTCCATGTGCCCTAGCAGGCATGGCCAATTGCGAGGAATTCTAGGGACTGCCAGCAACATTTATACTCTCACTGGTTCTATCCACTCCTGGTCTAGATCCTTGAACGTCATATTACATCTTGTTGCTGCTAGTATTACATACGAAACCGCTTACCTCATGCTTCTTGCGATCTTATTGGGTGCCTGGCTGAATAGAACATGTCACCGCTGCTGAAGTATTCCCAGTTTACTCAGATGGGTCTTTTTGTCTCACTAGGTCTCATCCGTAAGCAATGCCCAACTAGCAGTACATCCTCTTCTATAAATCCATGGAAGATAGTAACAAAATAGAGGCATTATTCCTGTCTTTTGGAATAAAAGCAGCAGACATCTCCTCCTCAGTCTTGGATTAATGATGTGGGAAGCAAAGGCACGGGAGAATGAAATAAGTTTGGCCCAAGAAATGGTTCTGGTGACCAATAGAAGTTGGCCCATGAAATGGTTCTGGTGTCCTCTGATGTCATAGCCGAGACACCTTGAACACTCTCTGCAAGTTCCATGCAGTTGACTCAACGATACTATTCATCCTCTTTCAAGGTAGGCCTCAAGCTTAGGGGGCTGGATTTCTAATGAGCCATAAACATTCTCACAGGGCCCCGTTTGAGCTTCGCGCACTCTCGACCCGAAGTAGGTTTGCCCGTGCTGAATCCAGAGTTCAGTATCCTTTTGGGCCTGCCTAGCTTTGCCCACAGTTCAAGACAGAAATGTGAAATGATTCATCCAAGCTAGCAAGGTGACAGCATGAGCCGCATGTTGGGGAAATACTAGCGTTGCTCTTTTTTTGTTTTTTGGTATTTTAATGTATTAAAATACTAACATCTTGGTTCAAGAGTACTACTTACAGCAGCATTCAATCAGCAAAGAAACTAGGTTAGTGTGAAAAGTTCCATAACGTCCCATAAAAGCCTGCAAGAATATACAGGTAGTCCTCGCTTAACAACCATTCATTTAACGATGGTTTGGACTTAGGACAGTGCTGGAAAAACCGACTTGCACGACTGTTGCAGTGTCCCCACGGTCACGTGATCATGATTTGGGTGCTTGGCAACCAGTTCGCATTTATGATCACTGCAGCGTCCCGTGGTCATGTGATCGCCATTTTTGAACTTCCTGGCTGGCTTCTGGCAAGCAAAATCAATGGGGAACTGCATGATTCGCTTAACGACCGCGTGATTCGCTTCACCACCACCGCAAAAAGGTTGTAAAGGGTCAGATTTGCTTAATTTGCTTTGCTTAGCAACTGAAATTCTGGTCCCAATTGTGGTCGTTAAGTGAGGACTGCCTGTAAGGCTTTTCAATAACCTCTCTATACACACAATGGGAATGGAATGGACTTCTCGGGCTAAGTCTAAGCGCAGCTAATGAGAAAGCCCTTTTCCCAGCTGGCACCCAACTAGGATGGATGATGCTTCCATCATCGATTGTTAGGGTCTCTGCCTCTGCTTAGGAACAGATACAACCACCCGATGTGGTTTTCATAGTTGCTTAATGGGGAGGTTCACAGAACACGAGGTCAAGCCCCCCCAGCCGCCATCTCACTTCGTTCCCTGCTCCCACACTCTGGGACATCACCCGCGGGTTTCACTTCCTCCACCCCCTTCTCCCCCAGGTTGCCCGGTTGTTCTCGACCGTCCTCGCATCGCCGTCTCTCCAGGCATGTGGTCACCCAAAGCGGGCCTGCTCTCCAACTTTCCCTTCCAGCGCATTCAGCCCAAATACAGTATAAAAGATCAGCAGCCATAAAAGGGGCGGGCAGGAGGCGGAAAGCGTCTGCGTGAGAAAATGCAGGACCCTTAAAAGGGGCTTCCCCACACTTACTAACGTCCGATTGACTGACATGTAAGCAGTAAGTCAAAAGAGGGGCATCGCCTCTTTCGGGGTGTTTGAGAGCTCCCTGGTCATGAAATACGCCTTTTTCTCCGCCCGCTTCATTTATCGCAACGCCTTTCTGGTGCACCGGAATGCATAACCCGTTCTGCCCAAAGGCAAAGAAGAAAAATAAAATAAAATGGGGAGAGGGCAAAGCAAGCCTTTCCGCCCGGCGGCATCTGCCCGGGCGCTCTAGTTTCCATAGAAACTCCAAACAGCCGCCTGGGAGTTGCCCGGACCCGCGTCGGCCTGAAAGGGAGATTCAGCCTCGGAATCGCGTCCCGGTTCGTATTGCAGAAGGCCGGCCTTGGGAGGTGGGCGTGGGAGGGGAACGAGGCGCGCGACGCTGGCTAAGGACCCGGGCTGCAGTGTCGTGACAATTTTGGAAAGGCAGAAGGTCCCAGCCTGGGCTAGAGGTCTACGTCCTCCCTCCCCTCCCTGACCCCTTTGAGGGCTGCCTGGTGAGAGAAGTGCCCTTTGGACATGCTCAGAGACGCTTTTCTCCTCTGTCATAAATGCAAATGTTTGGGGCTTGAATCCTGGTCCAAAGCCCTGGTTTTATGCACAAGTGGAATTGGGGTTCAGTAGGAATGTGGTGCCTTATTTTTATGTGTATAATTTAGGCCAGCCTTTCTTTTGACCCTGGGGGAACCCTTGAAATGTTTTTCGGGCCTTGGGGAACCCCTGCACATTTAGGCTCAAATATAGGCCAGAAGTTACAAAATTATTATATTCGTTTCATGGGTAGGCCTGTCTAGATGCATGAACAGTGTTCTTAAACTCAAAATAAAGAATGAAACTTACCTCTTTCATGTGAAGTTGCCCGAATTTGAAATAATTTTTTAAATAAACCGTGATCTCCCAGGGAACCCTTGTGACCCTGGCTGAGAAACCCTGGTTTAGGTAGTAGGCAGTGAGTAAAATTGCCAGCTGTGGAAATGGTTTCAGTTTTGGAGGGGAGAAAGCGGCTGGATAAAAAACAAATAGCCCTGGTGTGTGTGTGTATTGGCATGAGGAAGTGCAGGACACAGGTAGGTGTGCATGTTGGGGCAGTTAAGGAGTGCTTCATTTCTAAAAGAAGGTTGTTGGTGTGAGGTTCAAATTGATTTGGAAACTACCCTCAACTCTCCTGTGATCACTGTGGCAACTGTGATTACTCTGAAGCAAAGGGAACATCCTGAAAAAAATGCCATATTAGTCTGTTAAAAAAATAACCCTGGGGTAAATATGATTAGCTCAGTTGTAGCACTGGTGCAAAACTTCTGACAGTCTGCCAATGGTGGTTGGTGTGATTGTTTATTTCTTATATGTGTCTTTTCTTTTTAAGAGTTCAAGGTGGTGTAGACGAGAATCGCCCCTCAGTTTTGCTCACAATAACCCAGTAAGGTTGGTTAGACCAAGAGGCGGTGATTGGCTCAAAGCCACCCATTGGGTTCTGTGGTCAATTGGAAACCTGAATCTGGGTTTACTTGGTCCCAATGGAACTCTCTAAGGATGGCTGGGGAATTCTGGGAGTTGAAGTCCACACATCTGAAAGTGGCCAAGGTTAAGAAACACTGCTCTAACCACTGCACCACAATGGCAGGCAAATAAACCCCTCCATTTTCTCTCAGGAATAATCTAAATACCTTTGGACCTAGAAATTTCTTGCTTGCGACAAGGCTTTTTCAAAAAAATATTTTGGAGCACTGGTTCACCACCTTGTAATAGGAAGTGGAGCCCAGTTGGTGTAGTAGTGAAGGCACCAGGCTAGAAACCGGGAGACCGTGAGTTCTAGTCCCGCCTTAGGCACGAAGCCAGCTGGGGGACCTTGGGCCAGTCCTCTCTCAGCCCTAGGAAGGAGGAGGCAAGGGCAAGCCACTTCCGAAAAACCTTGTCAAGAAAACTGCAGGGATTTGTACAGGCAGTCACCAGGTGTCAAAAACTGACTCAAAGGCGCCCGTGGGTGCACGCGCACACACACACACACACACACACAGAGGAAGTGGGTAGATGCCTCAATTATAATGCAGATTTGCTCTGACCTAAATGATACATGGGGTAGTGATATGGGGAAATTAGGTAGCACATTGTAATGGTGAGCTGTCACTTGTCCTTTCCAGGCGGCTGTGCAGTGCGCCATGACCGATGTACCTGGTAATTGTGAGTCGCTATACAGACGGTGGATCTGGCACCTAGAATATGCAGGTGAATTGAGAAAATAGTGTATGCAAAATATTACAATTATAGCATTGTGGTGTCAGGAGTTGAAGCATCATTTAGGTCAAAAAGTCTCGCCCTGTGTTCTGCGCCGGATTCTAAATTAAAACATCGATGACAGACGGTGGTACTTCTGCTTGAAAACATCTCGCGAAGAAGAGTTTACTACCTCTCTCATTAATTAGTTCTACTATCAAGCTGCTCTTACAGTTACAAATGTTTTCCTAATATTCAACCAGAATTCACTTTCCTATCAGTTAAATCCATTAACTGAGTTCCATTGCTATTACTTAATGCTCTTTTAAAGGACTGCAGTTTGATTCCACACCTTATTCGTTGAACGGGCATTAGTAGATAGCAACAGTAATACTGCTTTCATTCATTCTTCTATTTATTTTAATCAAATGCTGTCTACAGTATCGGCAAATTCATTTAAATTTATTTGCAGGCTTGGATACTTTTAGCATATTAGTGGAACTCCTCCACCTTTTCCATTGCTTTTGTTCCTTTTGAACAAATTGGGATGTTCAATTGCTATGTTCCTAACATGGGAGTCATCCCAACAGGTCACAGTTAGATCTATGAGTCATATGTATCTTTTTGTACTAGGAATTCAATCTCAATTTACTTATTTGCCATAATCTAAGCATTAGTATATTTAAAAAATGACCATGAACTTTTATGTTCCAATGTTCTTTCTGATTTTTCATTCAGTGGTTAATGTTTCATAACAGCAACATTCCTATTTCCTTCTACAGTGCATTAGACTTTATCTTTGATGTTTCTTTCTGGTTTTTCACCTTCAACCCTCACAGGATTCAGATTAAAGCCCTCTTGAACAGGTTCTCTACACATTTGGCCAGACATATTTTTACCAGACCATAGGTGGTTCAACCCATCTTACATCAGTAATCCATCATCCAGATAACTTAGACCATGGACCCAGAAACTAAATCTCCTTGGTTGTAAGGAATGAAGTTGGTGAGACAAGAATGAGAAATTCCCAGGCTAGAGAGAACTGTTATCAGATGCCTTCTGTAGACATCTAGAGCAGGGGTCCCCAACCTGTGGGCCACGGCCTGTTAGGAAGTGGGCCGTGGGGCTCCCTCCTGCAAACCTGCCCCCCCCCATGCACGCGATTACCCCGCCCCCGGTGCGTGCGATTGGCTCCTGCCTGCAAACCCGCCCCCCGGTGCGTGCGATTGGCTCCCCCTGCAAACCCCGTCCTCTGTGCGTGCGATTGGCTCCTGCCTGCAAACCCGCCCCCCGGTGCGTGCGATTGGCTCCCCCTGCAAACCCCGCCCTCCATGCGTGCAATTGGCTCCCGCCTGCAAACCCCGCCCCCCTGGTCCGTGGAAACATTTTCTTCCACGGCCAGTCCCTGGTACCAGAAAGGTTGGGGACCGCTGATCTAGAGGACACTCAAGTATCCACTGACTTGGAAAGACAGGAGGAAAAAGCTTAGCTTTTTAAGCCCTGGAGCATAGGCTTATATAGGCTTTGGTTTTGGTGTACTGCAGCAGGTAAATCTTCTTTGTATATATGACCTCATTTTTTGTCTGCTGATAAAGAGATACATCTAGCCAAGTCATTATCTTGAGAGCCTTCTGCTGATAATGCAATTCCTGAAAAAAGGGTTAAATGGAGAACTAAGACTCACAGCCAAGTCTGGTGTGAAGCTTGCCATCTGTGGACAGGATTTCCAAAGCCAGGTGTTCACCTGTTTTCTGCTTCTTTTCTCTGCTAGTCCTATTCCATAATCTGGAAGGAGGCTGAGAATGCCATTTTTGGGTCTGCAAACTGCATTGTGATGCAGTTATAATGGCTCTTGGCAGTTCTGGAAGTTGTTCTTTCATATCTGTCACTTTCTCCCAATCATGAAGTGACAGTAAATCACAGCCCATGGTCAGGCCAATGTCCTGGACTGCCATTCAGCAGAAGACTCATAATTTGATTAGATAATATCTAATGCAAACAAGAAGGGGGTCAAGCAAAACAATTGATTGCCTACTGGCGGAATAAAGGTGCAAATAGTTTGTATATGCCCGTAGTAGTTCAATGCCATGGTGTCCAACTACATTTCTCTGACTAAACAAGAAACTGCAAGAATAAACCTCCAAGGACACAAAAGCTCTGATGAGTAAATTTATTGTAGAAAAATGAATGAAGCCATTATGAAAGAATTCTAGCAACTACTATGTATCAAATGCAAGTCCTATTGATAGTGAAATCAAGGTTCAGGGTTGCTGTTGTTTTTTTACTTCTTTTTCCTGCCTGCATGGTTAATGGGTGAAAAGCCACTCTTTTTTGGGTGGGATATATGGTTTCCATCTGTCTCTTGTTTTGGTAATGGACTAGCCTGATATCATGCTGTTTGCCTGTGAGTATGTAAGAATTCATACAGGTAGTCCTCACTTAATGACCATTCATTTAGTGACGGTTCGGATTTATGACGGTGCTGAAAAAAACCGACTTGCGACCGGTCCTCACACTTAAGACTGTTGCAGCATCCCCGCAGTCATGTGATCACGATTTGAGTGCTTGGCAACCGGTTCACGTTTATGACTATCGCAGCATCCCGTGGTCACATGATCGCCATTTTCTACTTTCCGGACAGCTTCTGGCAAGCAAAATCAATGAGGAACCGCATGATTGGCTTAACAACCATGTTGTTCGCTTAACGCCTGCGGTGATTCGCTTAACAACTGCTTCGCTTAGCAACCAAAATTCTAGTCCCAATTGTGGTCATTATGTGATGACTACCTGTACATAGTTTTTCTTCCTGCAAAGGAACAGACCCTTTGTGTGGTGCTTTGAAACCTTGAAGTTAAGTGGGAACAGCTGGCTTTCAGCTTACTTCTGACAACACTAATCCATGCTTCTTGCAGACAGCAAACATCATGAACTCATGGGTTCAGTCAGCAAATATTTATTTTTCATAATAGTGATTTAATAGGTACAATGACTCTTCTATTTATCTCTTTGTATGGCCCAGCTGCATCCCCTCTACACTTCAAGGACCACTCATTTTTTCTTGTTCAGCAGTTTCTCTTTTTTCCATTTGAAGGCTTCAAGCCTGCTCCTTCTGCAAAGGCACAAAAGCTGTTCTAATTTCAGAGGTGCAGAAGATCTTCCACATCTTGTTTATGATTGTCATTGTTATCCCGTCTTTTTCTTTTGCTAGATTTTCTTCCTTGTGAAGTCTGTTTCCTCTGACAATTCCTATTATAGTGCCTTCTGTAGTCTAATACATTTTCATCCCCTCTTATGACCAGATGTTACTTTTCACTGTTCCAGTCCTTATTTTTTCTTCAAGCACCGCTACAAGCTCGCTGTTGCTGCCTGGTTTCCAGTCAGCCAGGATTCAGGAACACAAATATGCCTCAAATGTTGGAAGTTACAATTGTCATCATCATTGGCAATCACTCGTAGCCGAGTAAGATTGTCTTCCAAAGGTAAAATTTTAACGGTGGATCCGTAAGTGGCTATAAAGGCCAATTCTGGATCCGCACAACCTCCCACAATGAGGGCATAGGTTTCCGGGTGGGAGACGGTCATGATGAGGGTTTGCCTGACGTGCCTTCCTTTTAGCTCTTTTCTCCTTTTCACCCTGTACTTGTGCTTCTTCAAAGTCCATAGCGCCATTAATAAAGGATTAATTACAATTGTAGTCATACCTGTTAACTTTTGTTTCTTTGGTTATTGTTCTCTATCCAGGTTAGCTGAATACCCACAAAGAGAAAATGGTTAGGGACTCCATGTTAAATTTGCCCACCAGATTCCATTTCCAAACTCTTTCCCTGTATTCTCAGTGATTGGTGGCAGCTTCCCTCCCAATGTGGAGTCCTTGGTGCTCTCTGAGCCTTGTTGTTTTCTTGCAGACGTTTGATTACCAGAGTAGGCAACATCTAGTCTGGCAATGAAACGTCTGCAAGAAAACAACAAGGCTCAGAGAGCACCAAGGACTCCACAGTTCAACCCTGAGCTACAAATATTCTCTTTGATTGATTCCCTCACAATGTTAACAGGTTGGAAGGAAGAAGAAATATATGCCAATGGGATAAAGAGTTAATAAGGGGACTGTCCTTGAGGGCTCTTCTCTGTACCCGGACAATGGGAATTGTCTGGGTACAGAGAAGAGCCCTCAAGGACAGAGTCCCCCTTTCTGGGGGAGATGGGCGGTGGCAAAATTTGAATTATAAATAAAATAAATAAATAAATTTTACTTTATATGGCAATGTGAAACAGAACATAGTGGAGCTTGGAAACTAGTTGTCTTATATACCTTGTATAGTCTTTTGAAGCAGCCTCTGCTGGCTCAGAAGGAAGTAGTCACTCAATCATCCACAATGGACAGTCAGAGGTTTTCAGTACCCTCTTGCAATCAGCAGCTGTTCAGGAAATGAGCTCTTCAGACATACTCCTTCAGTATTTTCACCTCTTTGCTCATCTGGATTCTTCCTTGTTCTTCCTCTTTTTGAACTCTACAACCGTTTGTTAGCTTTTCCTGTTCGCTTGGGGATTTGCTATGAATCCCATTCCTGTCTTCAGACTTCCTGTCTACATGAGTGACAGTTCTGAATGTCTGTACTTGGTATTTGGCCTTCAGGACAAATGAGTGATTATGCTGATTTACCATTCACCAACAGACTCCCTACCTGAGCTGACAGGTATAATCTCAGATTTGGTGTTGAAGACACCAGGCTGGTCATTCTAGGGGCATTAGGAGTTCTTGGAACTGAGGCATGGATGTCTAAATATCTAAGCACAGTGAGGTGCTGGATGAGTGCCAATATATACAGAAGTTAATTCTAAATAAGACAACTGTTGGGGAAAGCCCATCTACCCACTGGATAGCTGTCCATGGGAAGCGCAGGTACATTGTTGGAGGTGCTCCTGAGTACATCGCTATCATTGGGCACATAGGTAGCTTGGAGGTTAGATGTTCCTTTTATCCATTTAGTCTGATGCCTTAGCTGTGACCCTTTTGGGGTAGGGAAGAATTAGTGTCAAGTAAACATGCTCTGCTAACTTCTTATCTGGATTATTGCAATATATTGTATGTGAAGCCATTTTGAAGGCAGTTTGAAAATCTCAGTTCGCCCAAAGTAGAACTCTAAGATTACTAATTGGAAATGGCAGATACAACACCAGTTCTAATGGCTGCCAGTTGATTTTCAGGCCCAATTCAAAGTTTTAATTCTTAAACGATGTGAGTCCAGCCTGCCTCAATGAACACATTCTCCCTTATGTACCTGTCTGGGCTCTGCAGTCATTTTTGATGTTTTTCTCTGAGTTTTCTTGCAAAGCAAAGTGAGGTTGGTAGCTGTAAGGAGAGGCCCCACTTACGGGATATTTTCAAAACCAGACAAAGACATTCTGCTCCTCATAGACATTTTTGTCCTTTTGTACCCTGTTTGATATTAAATGTCTATCCTACACTGGAATACTGAATTTTATTTCTTTTATATCTTTTCTGTGCTACTTATTAACAGTATTTGACTGCTTTCAATGTTCTATATATTTTGGGATTTCTTAAAAATACGTTTTTAGACATTTTTAATGTTTTAAATAGTTTTCCAATCTACCCAGAGAACTTTGGTTATTGGGTAGATTGGATAAAAAATAAATACATGAATTTGGTTTCTTGCAGGCCGGCCTGGAGTGTAAAGGAGGAGATAATGACACAGAAGAGAGCAAAAGGCTTGGAAGAGGAGGTGAGGTAGCAGCTCCTCCAAACTAAGCATGATTGATTTATGTATTTATTTGTTAGATTTCTATTTTGCTTTTCCTCAAGGAGCTCGAAGCAGCCTACTTGGGAATAGCCTTTCATTTTTCCCCCACAACAACCCTGTGGAATTGGTTGGGCTCAAATTCCATGAGCCTGTATCTGACACTAAGGAAAAAATGTGATTATGGCCTTCGTTTTGTATTTTTGCATAGATCTCCCGGCATGGGGTTTTAAGTGAATGGAATACAGGTAGTCCTCACTTAACGACCACAATTGGGACTGGAATTTTGGTTGCTAAGCGAAGTGGCCATTAAGTGAATCCAACCCGATTTTACGACTTTTGTGGCGGTTGTTAAGCGATTCACTGCAGGCATTAAACAAACCGCGTGGTGATTACTTATCACATGATTCCCCATTGATTTTGCTTGCCAGAAGCCGGCCAGGAAGGTCAAAAATGGTGACCATGGGATGCTGTGACGGTTGTAAGTGTGAGGACTGGTCGTTTTTTCAGCACCGTTGTAAGTCCGAACCATCACTAAACAAATGGTTGTTAAGTGAGGACTACCTGTAAGATCATGAGGCAGGGTTCATCTTTAAATCTTCCTTCTACGTACAAGCAATATTGATTGATTGATTGATTGATTGCATTTTTAGGGCAGCCCAACTCAAACAATGTGACTCTGGGTGGCCTACAGCAAAAAGCAAATAATAAACCCAAACATCCCCCAAACCACATAACATTAAAAACTTACCTGATATATAAAATATGAAGTGGCATCCGAACACAATCATTAAACAACCAAAAGAGGAGTCCACTCAACTGGACTGAACGCGTGAGGAAAAAGTCAGGTGTTAATGGCTTTTCTGAAGGCAAGCAGAGTTGGGGGCCTGTTGTAACTGGCGGGTTGGGGGTGGAGTGGGGATTTTTCCAGAGCACAGGGCATCCACCGAAAAGGCGAGCTTCCTAGGTCCCATGAGATGGCAAAGTTTAAAAGAGGGAACCTGGAGCATGCCCTCCCTATGGGAGCATGTGGGGTTGGCAGATGTTCTCGGGGAAGGCGGTCCGGCAAGAAGCCCAGTCCTATGCTGTATGTAACCTCCCTGCCATGTGTAATAATTTCAGTGTTATGGGTACTTCTTTAGAGGACAGCTGTAATTGTATGTGGGAATGACCTTGGGAGACTGGGCAAAGAGATTCTGCCTAAGGAATAAGTCAGATAAGAGGGAGCATAGCCCACAGCTGCATAGTGGGTGGAGCAAGAGGCTCAGGAGGGACCCTCCCTAAGTTTTCAGGCTGTAAAGGTGACGGCGGGAGAATTGTACTTTCAGACACACAGGATTCTGTTAATGTAGCTTTACAATGAAGTAGCTTATATGGCTGTGTTTCCTGTTTGAAGAAGCACGAGTACAGGGCGAAAGGGAGAAAAGAGCTAAAAGGAAGGCACATCAGGCAAACCCTCATCGTGACCGTCTCCCACCTGGAAACCTATGCCCTCATTGTGGGAGGTTGTGCGGATCCAGAATTGGCCTTTATAGCCACTTACGGATCCACCGTTAAAATTTTACCTTTGGAAGACAATCTTACTCGGCTACGAGTGATCGCCAATGAATGAATCCTGTCTGGTCTACCTGGTAAGGCTGACACCAGCTCAGCCTTGGGGTAATTAGAAAGAATTGCTGAAAAACCCCAGTGCAGAACTTCACATTCTGAAATTATCTTACAAATGATTAGTAAAACTTAAGGACCCTTTTGGTTTGACCCATTAAGGTTATTTATATGGAGAAGATTTGCAAAGGATTGCTAAATCTCTACTTAAGGGAACAGACTGATGTTTCCATAATTGTGAAGGTCCAAAGAAGAGGCATTCAAATGAATGAAATGAAAAGAGGCATTTTTTCAATCTGCCTCTTTTCAATCTGCATTGAAAAAAATGATACCTTTTGGTAAGACAAGATACAATAGAAACTCAATTTAACAGACCATTTGGAGGGGAGGGTGACTTTTAAACTCAAATGCCCCTTCCCATGTTTGTAATTGACATAATAGACATAATTTATGTCATTTGCATAAGGGTTATAATTGATGTTTTTACATCATCTGCCATCAGCGTCATTATACAAGTGGCATAAATTGAGGTGAATAACATAAAAAACATTTGTTTTGTCACTATGCAAATAGTGTAAATTATGTAAATTATCTGGACAGGCTTTAATAATAATGGACTGATTCATAATTTCTGGGTGAAGTCCAAATGCAAATTTGCTCTGTTACATCCAACAGGTTTTTACTATATCTGTTGCAATTCCTGTGCCAGTGCTCTAAACGGTTAATTAGAGAGCATGACTTTAGCATCGGTAACATCATGTTTTCTTCTGAGACTTGGCACAATCTAGCAGAGGAAGCCCAAGACGTTTGACAGGGGTCAAATATGGCCTGGCCTGAAGAACGTCAGGCAGTCTTTCTGCATGGAACCCTTGATAGAATATTACCTCTGAAATACCCTTTTATCTGAAATCAGAATATGCCCCGTGTAGACATTTCTTGTAATTTTAGGTGCATCAGCACTAGAGAATATGGCCAGCTTGGTTGCATAGGAGCCTCTATTAAGTCCAGTGAAGTAATCCATTTGGGGCAGCAGATATTTGATTCTGTTATAGAAGTAGAAATTGCTGGTTACTTCTTTTATTGTTACGTATTATTTTGCTCACACAGATGGAGGGATCACTACTTGGTTCAGTAAGCTCTTTTTATATTCCAACTCTCAGTTAGGTGCCCTTTAAACTGAGGGCATTGCCTATGGCAGAGTTTCTCAACCTTGGCCACTTTAAGATGTGTGGACTTCAACCCCCAGAATTCCCCAGCCAGCCATGCTGGGAGTTGGAGTCCACACATCTTAAAGTGGCCAAGGTTGAGAAACACTGGCCTATGGGATGCCAACATGATGGGGTGAGAGCCTTTGGGGGATTTTTTATTTTAGGGCCCTAAAAGCCAGGGACATGCTTGTTTTACAACAGTAACAAAGATCGATGGCTGTTGTGGGTCTTCCGGGCTGTGTGGCCGTGTTCTGGAAGTTGTGGTTCCTAACGTTTCACCAGCATCTGTGGCCGGCATCTTCAGAGGGCAGGAGCACAGACAGAAGCGAACTCTCTGTGCCAAGATAGAGTGGCAATCATTGAACTATCTGGGCACAGAGAGTTCGCTTCTGTCTGTGCTCCTGCCCTCTGAAGATGCTGGCCACAGATGCTGGCGAAACGTTAGGAACCACAACTTCCAGAACACGGCCACACAGCCCGGAAGACCCACAACAGCCATCGAACTCCGGCCGTGAAAGCCTTCGACAATACATAGTAACAAAGATCCTTTGGGATATCTACGTTTTGGTTCTGTTTTTTAATTACAACAGGAGGTGGACGTGCTCAGGGCATTCCTTTTCGTATGTTGCAATAGAAACGTTCTTTGTTCCATTTGAACATTTGCCTTTTAAAAAACATCTTTATCTAAATGAGTTCAGTTAGTAGTTTGAAGCCGGATGGAGACGTGCCCTGCAGTATCGAACGTATACGCCTGCATCCTAATGGCCACCAGTCGTCTACTGCGTCACATATCAGCAGATACAGGCCAGAAGGTAAGTGGCCAGGATACTGCCACATCCTATGTACTGTGAGCAATGCAAACTGCAAGTTGATGCTCCATTAAATAATAATGCCTGTGTTAGGAAGAGGCCAAAGATATTAGCAGTTGGTGCCCTCCTCACTTCTTAGAAAAAGCTCTTAAGGCAGGGGTGGGGAACCTTTTCTCTGCCAAGGGCCATTTGGATATCTATAACCGGGGACCGGGGTGGGGTGGGGGGCGGGGTTTCTGGGATTTCTGCGGACCGGGGGCCGGAGTTTGCAGGCGGGAGCCAATCACAAGCACTGGGGGGCGGGGTTTGCGGGCGGGAGCCAATCGCGTGGAAGGGGCGGGGTGTGCAGGCGGGAGCCCCGCGGGCCTTAGGCGGGAGCCCCGTGGGCCTTATACGGCCCGCGGACCTGACGTTGCCTACCCCTGCTCTAAGGTTTCGTGACATTCTTCATTTACGTCAGCCACCCACCACATTCTTGTTAAGAACTTCAGAAGAATTCTGCTGGATTGAGTCCATGACCTGCGTAGCCCCCCGCATTCCATTTTCCCATCAGATGGTGACTGAAAACATTAGCTTCTGCCTGTTTTTCACAGCAGCTGGTTGCCAGAGGCTTGTTGCTTTTGATCTTGGAGGCAACATATAACCAGCTGCGGTCTGGTAGCTTCTTTTTAGACTCTCAAAGTTTGTTAAAAAGCATAAGGTTTCGTGAGCTATAGTTCATTTCATCCAATATATAGAATGAGCTAAACTGATGCAGAATTTAAATCAGGATGAGGCGGAGGGAAGACAAGATGATCATGCAGATCATGCAGATAAATAAAGAGACTCCTGATTTGTAGCTACCATAGACTTAACTGGTTCTCCTCCTACAATATAACCAGCTAGTAATTGTTGATAGTCTGATCCTCCATGAATTTCTCTAGTTCCCTTTATTAAATTATTTTTTTATTTTTTACTTGTTTTACTTGTATGCTGCCCATTCCTAAAGGCTCTAAATGAATAATATCAACATATTAAAAAAAAAAGCCTCCCCCCCCTACATATAAACAAAACCCACAAGAAAAATAAGAACCCACAAATACAAATGCTATGTACCTAGAACCCTACCTTCAAATTACAGGATGCACCCCTCTTGTGAGATGGAATCAGTAGGTCCCTCAGCTGACCAGGTCCAGAGTCATTTAGGGCCTCACGGGTGGTGACCGGTACCTTTAACACTGGGAATACTGCACAGGGCCCTGTCCACTTCCTTGGGAGTGACAGGCTCAAAATGATCCAGATCACTTCACAAATACAGTATAAGCCTCTGGTCCTCTCCATTGGCACTGTCCAGCTGGAGTCCAATGCTTGTCTGCCAAACGTTGTAAGACTTCTTCACAGAAGCCTTTCAGATAGACTTGGTGATCATCTTTCCCCAGAAGGGAACAAGTCACCTTAAAAAGAGCTGCTGGGTGGCATTTGGCTGACACAATAAAGCCATCAAGGGAGGGGAGGGGAGGGAAGGGAAGAAGGGAAGGGAAGGGGAGGGGAGGGGAGGGGAGGAAAGGAAAGGAAAGGAGAGGAAAGGAGAAAGGGAAGGGAAGGGAAGGGAAGGGAAGGGAAGGGAAGGGAAGGAAAGAGCTTGAACTGCTACTGTGTAGGCTCATGAGCTCACACCCCAAACCCACACTGCCAGGATTGTGACCTCTTGGAAAGGCTTCTCCTGCTGAGCTTAACAACCAGATGGGTTCCTAATGGGAGAGGTGGCCTCTTAACTAGACAGGCCTTAAGCAAGTCTGTGCTTTAAAGGACAATTTTTGGGGGTGGGGGAGTGCCTTTGAGTCAGCTCGAGGCAGTCTTGACTCCTGGCAACTACATAGATAAGTCCCTGCAGTTTTCTTGGCATCATTTTTTTGGAAGTGGTTTGCCACTGTCTCCTCCTTCCTCGGGCTGAGAGAAAGTGACTGGCCCAAGGTGACTCTCTTGACTTCATGCCTAAGGCAGAACAAGAACTCAGTCTCCTGGTTCCTAGCCAGATGCCTTATCCATGACACCAAACTGGCTCTCACTTAAAGGTCAATACCAAAGCCTTAGATTGTGCCTGGTAAGCATTTGGCAAGCAGTGCAAATCTTTTGGTACAGGCATCGTATGATTATACCTATATGCCTAGCTGCTGCATTTTGAGTCAGTTGCCACTCTCATGCAATGCACGGGGTAGCCGCACATTAAGTGCGGTACAACAGTCAAGATGGGATGTAACCAAGGCGTACATAATTGTTGCCGACTTTGATGGCTTGATTCAAGAAAGGATTGTTGTTGTTGTTCAGTCGTTTAGTCGTGTCCGACTCTTCGTGACCTCATGGACCATAGCACAGCAGGCCTTCCTGTCCTCCACTGTCTCCCGGAGTTTACTCAAATTCATGTTCGTTACATCGGTGATGCTATCTAACCATCTCATCTTCTGCCATCCCCTTCTCCTTTTGCCCTCAGTCTTTCCCAGCATCAGGGTCTTTTCCAGTGAGTCCTCTCTTCGCATTAGGTGGCCAAAGTATTTGAGCTTCAGCTTCAGTATCTGTCCTTCCAATGAGCAGTCAGGGTTGATTTCCTTTAGGATTGACTGATTTGACCTCCTGTTAGAAGTAATTGTTTAAATACATTATTGGCCTCAACTGCTAGATAAGGAGCATCTCCAGACTGTGAACCTGCTTCTTCTGATGGAGTGCAACCCAAAACAGACTGAAACGTACTCTCCAAGTCCAAATCCATATTTAACCAACAGTACGTCCATTGAGGGAATGATATTAAAGGCAAGACTGAAGTACTTTGGCCACATCATGAGAAGACAGGATGCCCTGGAGAAGATGCTGATGCTAGGGAAAGGGGGAGGCAAAAGGAAGAGGGGCCGACCAAGGGCAAGATGGATGGATGATATTCTGGAGGTGACGGACTTGACTGTGGGGGAGGTGGGGGTGGCGACGGCCGACAGGAAGCTCTGGCATGGGCTGGTCCATGAAGTCACGAAGAGTCGGAAGCGACTGAACGAATAAACAACAACAAAACCTCCATCTTGTCTGGATTAATTCCAACTTGTTCTCCCTGATCCAGCTCGTTATACAACTTAGGCAATATTCACAGGTTCCAATTACTTCCTTAATTGGTTGGTAAATAATAATATTGGATGTCTATATGGGACACTATCAGTCAGCAGCTCAAGTGTCAAACAGATATTAGTCCCATTGCATGACATGAGATTGGAAGTCATGAAGCTGGGAAAGCAAATTTTGTTTCTTTTCTTCCTTCCTAGGATATGCAGCCACCCCGATAGAGGGACGCACACAACGCAGCATCAATGTCAACTTTTCTTTCAACCCAGATCGCCTCAAGCAAGCCAGACAATATGTGGAGAGAGCCATCAAGGTAATGATATTGCCTGAAGTTGCCTCCTGGTATCAGCCTTTGTCATTGCTTTCCTTTGTTTTGGAACGTTGCCACCAAGATCCAGTCAGTCCTCCCTCCTGGAGTCCAGAGTAGCTAATCCTCTAATTCTCCTGCTAACTCATAGCAACGGAAGATCTTTATGATCCATGGTCCCTACCCCATCATCCGAAGACGACTGCTTGTCAGAGGTTGGGTGGAGAGGAAGTTCCCGAAGATTCCTAAGGTGGTTACTAAGCGGGAACGCTTCCCTGATGGCGAAGCTGATGAAGATGGTGATGACAGTGATGCACCTGATGATGGTAAGTCCTTCAGGAGCCTCAACCACTGCTGGATTTCTTCTTTCTTTTTTTTAACCACTGTATAAGCTTATTGTTCTCTCTGCAGCCTTACATAGACAGCTGCTTTTTTGACAGAAGGAAGATTCTATCTATATCTATCTATCTATCTATCTATCTATCTATCTATCTATCTATCTATCTATCTATCTATCTATCATCTATCATCTATCTATCTATCATCTATCCATCCATCCATCCATCCATCTATCATCTATCTATCTATCTATCATCTATCTATCTATCTATCTCTCTATTCTCTCTGCAGCCTTACATAGACAGCTGCTTTTTTGACAGAAGGAAGATTCTATCTATATCTATCTATCTATCTATCTATCTATCTATCTATCTATCTATCTATCTATCTATCATCTATCTATCTATCATCTATCTATCTATCATCTATCTATCTATCTATCTATCTATCTATCTATCAATCATCTATCTATCATCTCTCTCTCTCTCTATCTCTCTATCTATCTATCATCTATCTATCTATCTATCATCTATCTATCTATCTATCTATCTATCTATCTATCTATCATCTATCTATCTATGATCTCTCTCTCTCTCTCTCTCTCTCATCTATCTATCATCTATCTATCTATCTATCTATCTATCTATCTATCTATCTATCATCTATCATCTATCATCTATCATCTATCATCTATCTATCATCCATCCATCCATCCATCCATCTATCATCTATCTATCTATCTATCTATCTATCTATCTATCTATCTATCTATCTATCATCTATCTATCTATCATCTCTCTCTCTCTCTCTCTCTCATCTATCTATCATCTATCTATCATCTATCTATCATCTATCTATCTATCTATCTATCTATCTATCCATCTATCTATCTATCTATCTATCTATCTATCTATCTATCATCTATCTATCTATCTATCTATCATCTATCTATCTATCTATCTATCTATCATCTATCTATCTATCTATCTATCATCTATCTATCATCTCTCTCTCTCTCTATCTCTCTATCTATCTATCATCTATCTATCTATCATCTATCATCTATCATCTATCATCTATCTATCATCTATCTATCTATCATCTATCTATCTATCTATCTATCTATCATCTATCTATCTATCTATCTATCTATCTATCTATCTATCATCTATCTATCTATCATCTATATATCTCTCTCTCTCTATCTATCTATCTATCATCTATCTATCTATCTATCATCTATCTTATCATCTATCTATCTATCTATCTATCTATCTATCTATCTATCTATCTATCATATTTCTTCACCGCCCATCTCGTATAGCAACGACTCTGGGCGTTAGATACAATTCATAATTGGTATTCTTCCAAAGGAGTCTTGGGCAAAGCCAGAATTGCCAACAAGGTCCACTAGCACACTGTTGGCGATAATATTGCTGCTGCAGGTATTATTCTGGAAGCACATTCCCCAAATAATAGAAGAGAAGCACAATCATTTTTTTAATATGGACATTATCTCTGCTTTCTCCAAATTTAGAGCCCTCCAGATACTTTGCTTTTCATTTTGCATTAGTCCCAGTCATCGTGACCAGTGGTAATAGATAGTGCAACTTATCATCTAATGCATTTGAGTGGCACCAGGTCAGGGAAATCTGTTTTATCCTGTCAATATTTATTTGGGCTGTGCAGCCCTTCAAATTCAATTCCACACAGGTACTTCAGAACACGGGGGAGCATAAGAGTGCCACTGCCTGCAGTTCTTTAAAGCAGCCACATACTGTATTTTCCTAGGATTGTGCAGTGGAAGCCGAAAATCTTGGGGAAAGATGAAGCTGCTCTTAGCATTTGTAGGCAGGTGCTTTGTTCATTCTCCCAAATGCTCTGAAACAACTTTTTGGATTGAATCTGAAGCACGGTGCTACTCCTGGGCCTTTGCTTATAACACACTCAAAGAGTGTGTTAATGAGTCACATCCTTCCCAGGGATGTTCACTTTGATATAATTGAAACATGCAAAGGAGATTCAATATGGGGACATTAATTCCATGGGCCTATATTTATTCTATATAAAAGAAATGTGTTACTACATGAATATATGTTTGTACAGAGAGGTAAGAATATGTTTACAATCCAACAGTGGTATGAAAGGAATTTGTATACAGACTGAAGCAGTTCCACAGAGCAGCCCTATCATTCAGCATGTTTCATATTTAAACTACATTGGTCATAAGAATTGGTACCAGGCCCACTGACAGCAGCTGGCATGGTAGGATCATGTGCTACTGAGAGCCACCACTGTTGATGTTCAGCTGCCAGATTTTGAGGGAAATCCTTCTAGTTGTATAATGGTACATTCTGGTCCTCTTTGCATCTCCCCATACTCTCAAATTGATTCCAAAGGATTTTGTAACCCCCTGAAAGAGGATCTGTGGAAATATGGGAGGCTGTACAATAGGAAAGGAATTACTCCCTTCTGCTGACAGACGTCTTACTTCACCCCTATAACCTTTTATAACATCTTGGAAATTTTGAAATATTTTATTGCAAATATTTATATACCCCTTCTTACTCAATGAGTTCATGGTTGTTTTAACAAAAAAATTAAAACAAGTGAGACACCACTCATAGTCTGATAGTTTATAACAGCCTTTCTCAACCTTTTGACCCTGGAGGAACTCTTGAAATATTTTTCAGGCCTCGGGGGACCCCTGCACACTCAGGCTCAAATAAAGGCCAGAAGTTACAAAATCATTATATTGGTTTCATGGGTAGGCCTGTATATATGCATTAACCATGTTCTTAAACTAAAAATAAAGAATGAAACTTATCTCTGTAATGTGAAGTTGCCTGAATTTGAAATAATTTTTAAATAAATCGTGATCTCCCAGGGAATCCCTAGTGACCTCTCCATAGAACCCTGGTTGAGAAACCCTGGTTTATAATGAAATGTCTGCAAGCAAACAACCAAGCTCAGAGAGCACCAAGAACTCCACAGTTTATAAATATATGAAGATAATGAATAAATCAGTTTTGATCTAGCGCAGTGTTTCTCAATCTTGTCAACTATAAGATGTGTGGACTTCGACTCCCAGAATTCTTATTCTCTGGGAGTTGAAGTCCACACAGCTTAAAATTGCCAAGGTTGAGAAACACTGATCTGGTGTCTAAAATACATCAAAGGTTATGCAGGTCAAAGATCCCTTGGAAGGGCATTCTGTAATCATGGGCTAATGCTAAAAAGCCTCTCTCACTGTAGATGTAAATTCCACCTTGGATAAAGATGTTCTTTGGAGAAGGATATTGGCCGATGATCACAGGATAAGTGGAAGCGTTGAGATACTGTGATCCCAAGCCAAGCATTTCATCATGTCCACTGTATTACAGCCATTTATTTCTAATTCTTATTCATTTTTTTCACCCTACAGATGAAGAAGAGGAAGATGAGCAGGATGATACTGATAGTACCTATAGCCTCATGGTTAGTTTGGGGTGCCAGTGTGATCTGCCCTTTAAATGTTTCATTTTATGATTAAGTTTTTGTTCCATTCTCCTCCGAAGAAATAGGAGCAGGCTACCTGGTTCTCCCTCTCCCTTCAAATTTATTTTTCACCGAAGCCCTGACAGGTAAGTTGCCTTAGACTTAGAGGGAATACAGACCCAAGGTCAGGTGGTGAGCCTCCTAGCCCCGTAGGAGCCTCTTCAATCCAAGTCAGATTGCGCAATGTCCTTTGACTGCATTCATGTAACATGCTTAACTTGGTTACTGAATTAAATGGGTTAATTCTAGGTTTGCATCATACATTAAATAATAAACCAACCCAATAGGCTAGGCTCACAAAGCACTCTAAGCCACAAAAAATCTGATGCAGGCTAGAAATACTCAAATTTAGTTTGCTGTGGGAATGGAGCTGCCGGGTCTTTAACCATCCATGTATGTTTACAAATCCAGCTTCTCTACTGTGAATTCTTACAATTAATTATTTGCCATTTAACCCCTTACCATCCCCTACTGTTTTCCAAACCAGTTTGAAATGGTTTCCTATTATTAACTGTTACACTTTTGTACTATATCTTTACCTGCTGTTCCTTTTTGCACTCTTTCATTGGCAGTCAAGGCTGGTTCGTAACCAGATCCCCTACTTCATCTGGACCAACCGGCGAGATGTTATCGATTGTCGCCACCTGCGCAAGGACCAGATGATGAATCACTATGCCAGGGCAGGCACCTTCACTACCAAGGTGAGCAGAGGACTATTTCATAAATATCTGGACCACACAGAAGTATGTATGGGCACATACTGTACATACAGCCTGGGGAATTCTGGGAGTTGAAGTCCACACATTTTAAAGTTCCCAAGGTTGAGAAACACTGCCATAGAGTGCCTACAAGTAACAGGATGTCTTTGTAACCCACAGATGGTGTTTGCAGAACCTAAACAAACATACCTGTGTTTGTGTGTATATATATAAAGAAATAGCCCATTTCTGGCATTTCAGTGTTTTTGCCTGACATCTTATGAGATTTTCAATGAGAATTACCAAGAATTCTGCATTCTTATATGAGATTGGGTAATATCTTGGTGATGAAGTTGCTGAAATATCACATATTTGTGATCCTTGTGATATGTATGTCTTCTGTGCTGAGAAGATGTATCCAAATCCAGCAGCTGACAGGATCTGAACAAAAGGACTTTATATACGCATGTGCGTGGACTTCAGACATTTTGTAAATGCCTATCCTCTTTCTCAGGTAGGGCTGTGTCTTAACCTGCGTAACCTGCCATGGTTTGACCAGGCTGATGCAGATACATTTTTTCCACGGTGTTACCGTCTTGGAGCTAAAGATGAAAAGCACGCATTTATTGGTAAGAAGTATTCACCACACCTGGTCAGCAGCAATCCGTTTCCCACTGGCCAGATAATCACACTGGCCAGTAGATCAGTTAGAAACATGGACAGAGCTCCTTCTGAGTCCCAGGGCAACGGGGGAAAAAAGTATTGTGGGAGTTGCATTGTAGCCTGCAGGCTGTGGCTTGTGCACCACTGCTCTAAGTTCTTGGGACGAAGCAAGCATAGAAACTGAAATAAGTACCTTCCTAGGAATTACATTCTGCCTTTCTGCTTTTCATGGTAGAGGATTTCCGTCTTACTGCAGCCAGGAGCCTTCTCAAAATAGTGGTGAAGCGTTACTGGAAGAAGTCACTTTTCGTGGCAGCGTCGGATGAAAATCAGAATGAGCTCCAAAAGGGTCAAGGGTCTTCAGGTGGGTGCAGCTAGTAGAAAAGGTGGGGGATTTAAGAACTATAACCTCTTGCCAGAGTCTATAGAAAGCCTGAAAGGTTGGACATCATAGGATTAGTGCAAATGGGGGTTTAAGTGCTTTTTTGTCTTACTACTTTTATGCATGCTTCAAGATGATTGCATCCTGTAGGGAAATAGTCTTTTTTTTTATTAAAGAATTTTATTAAGTATAGACTTAGAGCATAAATAAAAACTACAATAAAAATAAAAAACTACAAAAAAAGAAAAAAGGGAAAAAAAGTGAAAAACACAAGAATTTTTTTTTTAAATTACGTAAGAAGTGACTTCCGACTTTCAACAAGAATATATAGCAATTCCCATAATTAATCTCTTTCTCCAAATTTAACCAAAATCACATTGTTTCTATAAAACATTCCATGGACATTATATAAATCAATGAAAGCAAATGCTTCTTCCTCTTATATATATAAAAAATAAACAAATATATAAACCTTCAAATCAACTTCTCCCCGGAAATAGTCTTTATGATTTGACAACTACTATTTTAAGTGTTGGAATTCTAGTTTGTGAGTCAGAGCAGCACAACTAGAATGCACATAGGCTTTGTTTCCTACAGTATATCTGAATGATGTTTTGTTATCCTCCCAGAACCTTTTTAGGGATTCTGCCTTATTTTCCTTATTGTAAATGCCCGTAAAAATGCATTTTACCTCGCTGTACTGCATTCCTGGCTTGCCCAGGTCTGATTAGACCGGGGATGTGGAGGTATTATCCTGCTACCGAGCTCAGAATTCTTTTAAAAAGAAGTTTAGTTGCGAAACCGGGCAGTTAGAACCATACTGGGCACTTTGAAGTAGTCTGAGAAAAATTACTTCAGACTCAGAAGACACAGGCCTGGTGGGCACCACCTCCATGAGGTCTTTTCATTTTCTAAATGTGTTGGTACTGTTTGGGCTAGACCAGCCTTTCTCAACCTTTTGACCCTGGAGGAACCCTTGAAATATGTTTCAGGCCTCGGGGAACCCCTGCACATTCAGGCTCGGATATAGGCCACAAGTTACAAAATTATTCTATTCATTTCACATGTAGGCCTGTATTGAAATAATTTTTTAAGTAAACCATGATCTCCCAGGGAACCCCTAGTGACCTCTCGCGGAACCCTAGGGTTCCACGGAACCCTGGTGGAGAAACCCTGGGCTCGCTTATATCTAAAATAATCCACTTCTGAGTTTTGGAAGAGTTTGCTTATGACAGTGACTATCTGTTACATCCACTTTTCATAAAAGCCCACTTTAATAAGTTTTGAGCTTTCAAAGGGTTTAATGCTTAGATTAGCAAAAACCAACTCGGGATGATAGCTAGCTCACTCCAGGTGGTTTGTTTTTGTTTTGATGCACACAAGCAGCCTTTACATGTGGAGAAATCTGTACTAATAGCTAATAATTTTTTCCTCCAAGAAGCTCAAGTTGTGATACACTGTATTCTCAGTATTTGTGGCTTGAATCATGTCAACTGGATTTCTATTTTCTCAGTAGAAACGTTTCACTCCTTATCCAAGGAGCTTCTTCAGTCTTCAGTCCTTGGATAAGGAGTGAAACGTTTCTACTGAGAAAATAGAAATCCAGTTGACATGATTCAAGCCACAGACTGTTCCACCTGGATGACTGAGAACCTTCATCGACATATTCTCAGTATTGTACTGCTTTGAATAATAATAATAATAATAATAATAATAATAATAATAATAATAAAGCAAGAACTGATGGGAAGGTTCAATTTCTTTATTTCAAGTCTTACACTCTTTTGTTCCCTTGCAGCAGCATTCACAGGTTTTTGCTGCTTTTGTCAGGATGATGAAAGCAGTGTTACACTGCAAGCTTCACTCCTTGGGGCTTGTGTGTGATGTTGCAGTGCATGTAGAAAAGAAGCAGAGTTATGTCACAACACAGCTTGCATCACTCCGACCCCTTATCCTTGACCCACAGATGCTGCTGCTTCCTTCCTTTTAAACATTTGTTCCTGGAGATACTTTCCATAACCGAGGCCTGGAAATCATGTAACTTGTCATTGATTGGACCTGTCCATGTGGAGGAAAAATCAGGTGTTCAAAACTAGGGTTATGAAGTGCTTCAGATTTGAAGGCAAAATTGTGAGAGAAAGCATTTCAGCTTCCCTCTGGTCCTTTAATAACTATGTCACGATAAGATGCCACACTGTTTTTTTTTTTAAAAAAAATCTGATTAACAGTTATAATTCTGGAATTCCCTTCTTAATACGTAACACAGAAACTTTCCCAATCTGGTGTTGTCCAGGCAGATGGAGAATACAGGTCCCCTTATTTCTACACCCAGCATGCTTATTAGGGAATGCTGTAGGTTAATACATCTGGCCTATAAAAGAGAAATTGGTAGAGAATGCAAAAGATTAATCCAACGTGCATCCCAGCCTATACAGGGGTTAAATAAAGCTTGGGTTTTCATTTGTGGCATGTTTTTGTTTATTTTTTATATCCCGCCTTTATTATTTTTATAAATAACTCAAGGCCGCAAACATACCAAATACTCCTTCCTCCTCCTATTTTCCCCACAACAACAACCTTGTGAGGTGAGTTGGGCTGAGAGAGAGTGACTGGCCCAAGGTCACCCAGCTGGCTTTCATGCCTAAGGCGGGACTAGAACTCACAGTCTCCTGGTTTGCCATTGGCTCCTTCCTAGGGCTGAGAGAGAGTGACTGGCCCAAGGTCACCCAGCCAGCTTTCATGCCTAAGGTGGGACTAGAACTCAAAGTCTCCTGGTTTCTAGCCCGTTGCCTTAACTACTCAATGGCATCCGTGGGAGTGGGGGTGGGGGTGGGATGGGGTAAAAAAAGCAAGATGGGATGTGATACTGCGGTAAGTCTGTCCCTTTTGTACATGTACACATCTAGGCAGTCATCAAGAGTCAAGTCAGACTTGAAAATACTTACATACAAAACAGGGGGCTTGTGTGTTGACCTCCTCCAGTTTGCCTTTTTGCCCCCCACGCCCCCCTCAGACACCACTGCCTAGGCTGTCTCTTATCACGTACACCCAGTATTGTTGGGTCAATAATTTCTCCCTTCTAGTAGCCAAGCAATGTGTCCGTCACAAGAAAGGAGCCAATTTCTCATCCCAGCTGATTGAGACAGCCATAAATGCTTGTGAGGAGCATTTGAGCACCTTGAGACACCAGGACATTGACAGAGAATCTGGATCCACCTTGCTATTGACAAAAGCACACTGGGAGGATTTTCTACATAGCTACTATCAGATAGCCCAGTAAGTACAAGAGTTTGAACTTTGTGGGGGAAAACCACCAGTTTCTTTAATCCATAGACCTCATTTTTGCGACTGTAACATTCCAGATCTATTAATGTAACTTGTGTGCCTGTGTATACAGTATATGCAACAATAGGTTTGCATAGGGTGCGTGTAAATGTATGTCCATATATGTTTAGCAGTAATTCTTACTCTTTTTGCAGAATAAGGTTAGGTGATGTGGTTTGTCACTTACAGAAATCAGGGGTTTTAACATTGACTTTGTAGCTTGATTGTGCTAAGGAGGACATATCAGGCAGTGGGACTGAACTATAAACTTTGCATCATTATCTTTTCTGCAACTCCTTTCTTTCATTTTCCTCTATCTCTCTCATAGGGCACATCCACACAGGCACTGGGGAATTCTGGGAGTTGAAGTCCACACATCTTCAAGTTGCTAAGGTTGAGAAACACTGTCTTAGACTGACTAGGAAGGAAGGACAGGGGGAAGACGCCAAGGCATAATAGTCTGTTGACTTCAAGAAGGAGGAGGGAACTCTGCAAAGTGGGGAGGCAGGATGACGTGGGAGTTCCCACCAATGGGAAACTGCCCCATAGCTCCAAAGGAAGTATTGCAATACTGTCTCCTCAGAATTTCCTCTGGAGCAGTGTCAGCCCTTCAAGCTAGTCCAGACAAGAAGCACAAACCAAGAGTACCAACACTACCTTTATTGTAAGGTTGCAGTAACAGAATCTTGCAAGTCTGAAAGCCCCTCTCCCCTCCTTTACTTTCACTTTCCAGAAAACTAGGGAGGGTCCCTTCTAAGAGGCTTCCCACACTTCTTTTCCTTCTGTGGACTGAGATACCTTTTGAGATACCTCTAGTCTGTGGCTCTTCCTCCTGTCTCCCAAGGTCATTCCCACATACCATTACAAGCAGAAACAGCTGAAAGTTGATCAGCTCACATTGCAAAGACCTATGCAAGGCCCATTACTTTATGAGAATGCAGGGTTACAGTATTAATCTCAGACGGGTGTAGCCCTTACATACGGAAGTAGTCTTAATATTCAGGAAGCTGTCCCATTGGCATTACGGTGGTCTTAAACCTGTTCTGCACAGAATGCTAATGCTCAGAATATAATAGTCAAACCATCTCATTCTGTTTGTCACGCACAGATTATACAGTTTAGAATACTTGCGTGTCCATACTGAATAGGACAGAGATGGGCAACGTTCTGACAATCAAGGGCTACAGTGGGTGAAGCAGTGGCATCATTTATTATTTGAATTTATCCCCGCCCATCTCTACCATGTTAGACTCTGGGCGGTGATGCCATGATGCCATGGGACTGATTTCCAGTGGTTTTCCTGTTGAGGGGAGATGTATGAGAACTTCTAGTGTATTAACATAAACAGTTTACAATACAATTTCCTATTTCTTTCTGTCCCCAAATGGTAGGAAATTATGCTGTTGTTTCTTAATGGCTTGCCACCCAAATGTAGTAATACAGTTTCTTGGGGCTCAGAAGCCATTTGCCACCCATGGGCCACAGGTTACCTATCCCTGAAAAAGGTTATGACAATGGAAGGGGATTGGGTCATGCTGTTGGGTCAAGTATTTGTCATTGCAGTGAAGGAGCACAGTTGGTGCAGACAGATGGCCTCATTGAGCGGTGTGAAGATACCTTGCAACGGCTGGCAAAGGTCGTCCCACAGTTGGACATGGAAGGGGACAGGAGCATCTGGATTGTCAAACCAGGAGCTAAGTCTCGTGGCAGAGGTAAGTACGGTGGGCAGGGATTAAATCCCCCAAATAACTTGAAAGAGGAGGGAATTGACAAAGCAGTTGAGAGATGCTGATGTTTTGGCTGGATTCACGCATCATACGAAGCCAGTTTGTTTAACCATGGTTTGTTCAGTAAGAAAGTATTGCACCAGATTAATTTGCATAAGACTCTAAGACCAAACAAACCATATTGTGGCTAAGTGTGATATGTGAGCTCAAATTCTGTATTTTCACATAATTGGTAAGGAACACTGAAAGGTGTCGGAGAACAATTCCAGGGTAATTTAACCTCAACAGATGTTGTCCAACCCTAATCTTTGCCTTGCCAACTTCATGGCCATCTGGTTTTCCAAATCTCTTGATCCAGACTGTTTATAAATAATATGCTGTACTGGTAACAGACTGTGGATTTGGGGTTTTAGGCAATTACACTGTGGATGGTTACAGCCATGAAGATGAATGGGGCACTCAGTAGTGGGCATACACAAGGTACATAGAAGTCAATGGGTGGCTATAGAAATCAAATAAATAAATACTTGGTGTGGAACAAAATCTATAAAGTCACACCCCTTTTATCAGGCTTTTAATTGTTAATTCATTTTATGATTTGTTTAGTGTTAATTTTGATTTATGTTTTTAACTTTCGATATTCTGTTTTTGCTTTTTAAACATTTTGTTAGCTGGCTTCAGTAGTCACCGGAGTAGAGAGGCAGGGTATAAATCAAATAAATAGAGTATTTTCCAACAGGGATCATGTGCATGGACCGCTTAGGGGATATTCTGAAACTAGTGGACTGTGACCCCATGATTGTCAAGGATGGCAAATGGGTCGTCCAGAAATATATTGAGGCACCTCTGCTCATCTTTGGCACCAAGTTTGACTTGCGGCAATGGTTTCTGGTGACTGATTGGAACCCTCTCACCATCTGGTTCTACCGACATAGCTACATCCGTTTCTCTACACAGCCCTTTTCCTTGCACAATCTGGATACGTGAGTTTGTCTTCTTGTTGGCCGTATCTGCTATATGTTCCATGTGAGGATGCACACAAGGGCAAGAAGAAGCAGTAAGATTTTCTGTCTTGTCAGGATGTCATTCAGAACTTCGGTTTAATCTATTCACTATCTTAATTGGTGTTTTTTTTTAATGTCCCCTTAAAATCTTCAGGATTTATTCCAATTATTCCAGAGTAAATACTATGTTTCGGAAAACCTATATGAAAACTTTGGAGCACTGCTACTGGTATGGGCAGCTTCATATAGTCATATGCTTCAGTTGGCAGTTCCTTAACTGGAAATACTATTGTAATTAAATGAGGACCTTTACAGAAAAGCTTACTGAACAGCGACTATGAAGTAGTATGTAATTAGATTTGTCCCTTACAGGAAAGACAAGAAAAAGAAGCAGGGTTGAATGGGGTGGCTGGAAATGGAAAAGGAAGAAAAAGGGAAACACGAATACACTAGAGTAGTGTTTCTCAACCTCGGCAACTTGAAGATGTGTGGACTTCAACTCCCAGAATTCCCCAGCCAGCATGGGAATTCTGGGAATTGAAGTCCACACATCTTCAAGTTGCCAAGGTTGAGAAACACTGCATTGGAGTGTGAAAATGAGTATCAATTCAATATAGACATGAAAACTCACTTGAGAAGTAGATATAGTTGAAGGAATTAAAAAAAAGAGAGCTGTAAATGACATCTAAGAGTATTTTGGGGCAGAATGAGCAAGTAAAAATTGATTTAGAGGAGCTCTATTTTGTGGGAAAATATTCCCAAGAACAAAGACTGTATATTAAAGCAAGGAAGGGTGTGCCAGAAAGGCTGTCTCTATCACAGTAGATGAAGTGCTAAAACTTTGAAAGACTCCTGGCCGAACTCTTAGAAGGCTATTCTCATTTATTATGGCAGACTATACAGAAATAAGTAGACCATTGGTGTGGCTCGGTAGAAGATTGCTTCCCATATTTGTTTGGTTTTTCAAAATTGAACTGATATTATTTTCTTATATTAGTATTGTTTATTGCTTTTCTGACGAAGAATGGCATTCAAGTTTGTTACAAATAAAAAAGAAACCGAATTAACACACGATTAGCTTAATATAATAATTATGAACATCCAATAACAATCGTCATATGATAAACACCAATAGGAAAGGTAGGTAAAATGAGGCATTTTGATGACTTTTCTAAAAAAACAGAGGAAGTGAGGACTAATTGACAGGGCCGCAACTGGGGGGGGGCAAGCGGGGCATGTGCCCCGGGCGCCGCGCTGGGGGGTGCGCCAAAATGATGCCCGGAGGGCACCAAAATGACAAAATAACCCATGGGGGGGGGCGCGGAATCCATGTTTGCCCTGGGTGACACAGACCCTAGTTCTATCGCAATCCCAAAGGAAGTATATTCTGTAGTTTCAGAGCCACACAGAAGGACCTTTCCTATGTGCCCAATAAGGTTTCCACATTTCCTGTGTTAAAATCCTCTGCCTATGATCCAGTCGCCGTTACTGATCCCGTCTTCTTCTTCAACCCAGTTCCATCCACCTGTGCAATAACTCCATCCAGAAACATTATGAGAACTCCCTGAACCGCCACTCTGAGCTTCCCCCTGACAACATGTGGTCATCTGAGCAATTCCAGATCCACCTGCGGCAAATGGGGGCGCCAGAGGCCTGGTCAAAGGTGATTGTGCCTGGCATGAAGGCAGCCATCATTCATGCCATACAGACCTCTCAGGACTTAGTGGAGTTCCGCAAAAACAGCTTTGAGCTTTATGGTGCAGACTTTCTCTTTGGAGAAAACTACCAGCCATGGCTGATTGAGATCAATGCCAGCCCCACCATGGCAGCCTCCACTTCTATCACCACCCGGCTGTGTGCCAGCGTGCAGGAGGACACCTTACGGGTGGTCATTGACCGCAAGTATGATCGCAACTGCAACACAGGAAACTTTGAGCTCATCTATAAACAGGTTAGTGTCCCTGTTTCAGTCCAATTTGTTGGGATGCCTAGCCCACTTCTTCCAGACTTTCTTTATACTGGATCTACCTAACTTGGGGTTCTGCCTTGGCAACTCAGAGTAGCATAGTTCACTGGTTCTCGGGGTGTCATCTCCCATGTCCCACCCATCACTATCAAAGAAGTGGGATGGCAGCTTCCTATTGGTGGAAACTCATTCTGTCTCATTCTGGCCTTGAAGTCAAGATGTCATGGTGACTTTTCTCCCTGTTGTGATGGGGGTGGGGTGGCTTTGCTCTTTCCCCTGTATGGTTGCTGGTGTTTTGGTCCCCCTCACTGAAATAGAAGACATAACAATAAAAGGGTGAAGACAGGAAGCAGAGCACTAGTGCACTGATTTTCCCCCACTCCAGTTGCTTAACCAGTTGAGCCTTCATTCCTTCACTTCCTTATCCAACAAAGCCCAAGGAATAGCCAGGGAAACTCACGCAGTGATATAATCGTAGCAGAGAGGTGAGGCTGTTGTGTTGTTGGTGGAAGTTTTGTTGATGAGTCTAGGTGTTTGCCCTGCTTACACTGTGTGTGTGTGTGTGTGTGTGTGTGTGTGTGTGTGTGTGGTTTGGTTTTTTGACTTAAAGAAATTGTATCTATGACACAATCTGAGACCATAAGTAACTTACTTGTGCAATATTAGCATCTAGAACCCAAATATGAGACAAAAATGAGCCCACCAGTAGAAATTGCACCTTTGTCTTGAACTTGATTATTGATTATGTTTCTTTATTTTGATAGAGCCATAGAGCTCTACTCAGGCCATTACCCAAGGTAGAATCATATATGCACGCATGATTTTTAAAAAAATCCAGATGCTTGAGATCTACATCCTGGGAAGTACCTATTTTCTGTCCCAGATCTTAAATTCTTTCTGCATTTCTCAAGAACTTGATTCCTGAGACCTATCATTACTTAGAATGAAAATCAGAAGCATGTTTATACTCCATTAATATTTCAGAACATAGAGAGTTATCACAAATATTTTCATATTTGCTTTGTAATGGTTAAATGAAGGTGAAAATTTTGTTGTTTTGGTGAGGGGAGCATTGGGCTCTAAGAATGTGTCTGTTGTTGAGTTGTAATGATACAATATGCATAACATAAAACATTTATGTTTCCACCATTTTCCAAGCAGAAGGACTAGACTGCTTCCATATTTGGTTGTGTCCAGATGCAATACTAGTTTTACTTGAAGCTGTTGTTTTTCCATTTTTTGATCTTGCAGAGCTGCAAAACCCAATTCACACAACTCATTCCTAGTGGGTTTTGTTTGTTTGTTGTTTTGGTCAACGAAACATATGTATCCTATCCATGTAGAGCAGTGCTTGTCAGCCTTGGCCACTTGAAGATGTGTGGACTTCAGCTCCCAGAATTCTCCAGCCAGCTTGAGTTGAAGTCCACACATCTTCAAATGGTCAAGGTTGAGAAACACTGATAGAGAGTATGGATCATGATCAGAACTATTTGGGTGTTTATATGCTTGTTTCAGCCACCTAGCCTTTCTTCCCTCCCCTATTCTTATTTTCTAAACAAGGGCAATAATAAGCATGATGTTTTGCACAATTGCCCACACATTTTATTTGTTTATACTTGAATTCTGTGCTGATTGCAGTGTATTATAAGCACACACAATATTTCTGTGTCATTTTACACTGGATTTTCAGAAGTACAAAATATCATTGTTTATTTCTTATAAAAACTCGAGCACTGTGAGTGGCAGTAAACATCACATTAATGTAACAGAAAATTTAACTTCTCTATTCCTTCATGTACACCTTTGAAATACAACTTGGTGGGTTGAGGGATTCTCTGAAGTAAGTCTTGAGATACATGGGCAGGGAGAGGGAATTGCTATTCCATACCTTTTCTTCATATATGAATCTTTGAAATGCAAAATACCAAAGTTTCATTAATTATGCAAATCAAAATTCTTTTTTCAAATATTGTTTGCTTATAGTTAGACCAACCCCCTTCTACCATAAAAAGGTAAAGGTTCCCCCCGCACATTTGTGCAGTCGTGTCTGACTCTAGGGGCCGGTGCTCATCTCCGTTTGTTAGCCGAAGAGCCAGTGTCGTCCAAAGACGCTTCCGCAGTCATGTGGCCGGCATGACGCATGCGGAATGCTGTTACCATCCCACCGAAGTGGTACCTACTTATCTACTTGCATTTGCATGCTTTCGAATTGCTAGGTTGGCAAGAGCTGGGGCGAGTGCGGGATCTCACTCCGTCACGCGGGGCTAGGGATTCGAACCTCCGAACTTGCGATCTTCTGATTGACAAGCCTGGCGTCTTACCTGCTAATTTCTGAATCTGAACGTTGAAAAGGATCTGTAGGAAATAATTTACCTATAATATTTTCAAATTCTGGAATTATCTATCTCAGTGTTTCTCAACTTCGGCAACTTTAAGACATGTGGACTTCAACTCCCAGAATTCCCTAGCCAGTCATGCTGGCGGGAGAATTCTGGGAGTTGAAGTCCACATGTCTCAAAGTTGCCAAGGTTGAGAAACACCGATCTATCTGGAAATATCCTGGTGTTTATTGCATAATTGTTATTCTTTCTTCACTCACCCTTCACAGAGCATCTACATAACATTAACCAAGCGCTGTACCCCTCCTCATTCGATTGTGGTGTGGTGGTAAGCTGTATTTCCTCGCTATCATTTGCAACAGTCTAAATAGTTGGTTAGAGATCTTCTCACGTTCTTACTTGTCCTTGGAATAGGTTAATTGATTCCTTTTGACTCATCCCCCATCGTCCACTTCCATCTTCTCGTGATAGGCTGCTGTGGAGGTTCCCCAGTACATTGGCATCAGCCTTTTGGTAGAAGGCTCCACGGTCAAGAAGCCTCGACCTCCATCCGAAAAAAGCCCTGGAGCTGCTGACCCAAAGAACAGCTGCGGTGGTCCCCAGCAGCAGAGAGTCCCTAAATTGACGCGCCGATGCAGTAACCAAAGTACTCCTCGCGCACCTACCCCGTGCTGGGCAGCAGCAAACATCAAGACCACAGAGCCAGGAGCTCCTGGGAAGGAGAACAAAGTTAAGGAGAAGCCCACCCTCAGCAAAGTCTCTCCCTCAGGGTTGGTGAGGTTTAAGCTGCCCGGCAAGCTCAAAACAGAGCCCCGTAACCGAAGAGTGCTGATGGCCCACAGTGTGGTGACTACGACTGCCGTGACAGGAGGTAAAATGTCCCAGCCAGCTCAGCTCTGTGCCAAGTCAAGCTCTCAAGAATTGACTGCGAGCCCACCGGAGTCTACCTTCAGACATGCCAAGCTCACCAGCATGGCAGGTAGGAAGTCGGGCCTGAGGCTGCATCTGCAGGAAATCCATACGGTCTCTGGTGAGCTGCCTGTTTCTCGTGCGCCCCTTTCTTCCTCCTATCCCGTGAGGCCCAATGTGCACGTGCGCTTACGGTGCGTAGGACGCTCCTTCATACGTAACATACCATTGCCCCCAACTCCTCCGTCCCCTAAGGGTATGAATTTAGCTTCAGCTGCAGAGTTCAGTGCCATTAGAGCGGCTATGATCAGAAGGCGACAGTCAAGGAGAGGCAGAAACTGGCCGTGACTCAGGAGCCGCCCTCCCCGCGGGTTTGTTGCTGCAGACCGAAATCATGCTATAGGCTCTGGGCAGCACTGCTGTGGGTCTACCCAAACAGGAAATCATGTTGCTGGGAGTTGGACTCTCCTTCCCAATAAAGGATTTTAACGGAAAAACTGGCCAGGGTGTGTAATAGCAGGGTGAGCTGTAGGTTGCAGCCAACGAGCAGCTCTTAGCATGACTGTCTTTGGCAACTGCGTGAAGAGAAGAAATAAGGGTTAGTCTGGGAGACAAGCAGGGATGAAGAAAACAAGGGCGACGTGGTAGCTTGGGAAAAACAGGCTTGCAAAAGTTTTCAGAGGTGAAGAATTGAGTGTTGTGCCTGCACAGAAAGGCATAGTACAAAGGTTTACCTCAGTAAAATAAAAAACATGAACGTAAGCAGGGATGGTTCTAGTGCCACTGGGAAATGCAAGCCAGAAGCCAGCTGTAATGCGTTCGAGCCAAATATGCTCGGTGTCCAAGAGAAAAGGTGGCCAGCCTGGTGGATTCAGATAGAGAGGGTCAAGCAGGAATAGTCAGTGTGCTCGTTCTCTAGTCTGTCTTGGCATCACAGTGCCGTTTGGCCCATAACGAAGTGGACTTCAGATGAAAACGGGTAAGAACGATGGTGACATAGGCCAATACGGAAGGGCACTCTTTGAGTTTTTTGATCTGCAATTTATTTATTAGTCAGATTTATCACCGCCCATCTCTACAGCAGCAGACTTCTATAGTTTATAGTTTAATTTATAGTTGGGTCCATGCAAACAGGTGCTTTCTGTTGGATTGAAATAGGGTACTGTAGAAGGGTAGAAAATGGGCTTTGGCCAGGGAGAGGGAACCGGGGAGTAAGTGCTGGCAATCTTTTTGTGCTGCGGGAGTTTTAGGTCAGGGGAAAAAAGGTAGGGATGGGATGCTCTGATTTTATTAATTTTTTAAAATCACTCAGATTGATCTTGATCTTCAATTTCTGGGTTGTGAGTAGGCATGGATAGACCAATACAAGTCCATTCCATTTAGCTGGCTTTTTTAAAGGTTAGCAATTTCTAAACCATCACATTTCTATACCAGTTTTTAAACTAAACATACTTTTAGTAAAACTGGCCAGACTGGACCCAGAAATGGACAAGGGAACCCTTTCTAGAAGGTACAAGGTAGCTAAGCAGCATCTTCTATCTTTCTTTAATTTTTAAAAAGCACCGACGCATTTAAATTTGTGCTCTTGGGGGAATAGAGCTTTTTCTGTGCCGCTTTCTGAAACGGTCATCTTAGGCTTTTAGAATAATGCACCTGTAACGTTTTAACATTTGACCGAGGGCTTAATTTTGAGACCCCCTTCAGCCAAATTGTAAAAAGCAAGTGAAGCCCTCTCTGTCTCCATCACATTTTCCCCCCCAGAAGCAGGATGAAAATTAGCTCGGCTTCATTGCAGTTAGCATTTGTGCTGCTGTGAATCTGCTAGCGGCGAAATGTCCAAATCCATTCTTTTTTAATCCCTTTTGTTATCCACAGCTTACTTCACACACTACAGTGCATTGCTTCTCACACGGACACAGATAATTTTTGTGTTTAATGCTTTGCCTCTCTGGACCCAACTTGATGCATGGTGCTCCGCTTTGTATATTCATCCAAGCACTGCTCACATAAATCAAAAAACAGGTTTGCATAAATTGGGGAGGTGGTGGTGATGTGTTGAGGGCCATATATGGCTTTTGAGTGGTATGTTGGTGGGCACGCTCCAAAAGGTAAGCAAGGGCAGAACAAAAACCGAATTTCATTAATGTGGTACTTTGGATTTTATTCAAAAAGGTGCTTCAGAACCTGTGGGTACATGAATATAGCACCTGCCTGCAGTTCTTTAAAACAATAGTGTTATTATTGTTCCAGAATGACAGGGCTGCCCTCTGCAGCTACTACAAGATCCCAGGAAAAGACATAGCTGCTTTAAAGAGTTGAAAACATTCATGCACACAGATGCGCCTTCTGGAAATTAAATTCAAAGTATTGTAGAGGCCTATTAAATACAGTTAGTGTGAATGTTCCCACACGTTTAACAGTGCCACCTTGGGGTCTCATAAAACTTTTAGTTCAGCAGCAACTTTTTGAAGGGCTCTGCAACTGCATTGATGTTATTGGGAGATGAAAATTTGCAAATACAAAAACATTGTTTGAGGCAGGAACTTCAAAGAAAACCAAAACAACCCAGTGGGGGCTAAGCAGGTTCAAGAGCCCTAAAACATTGGCTTAAGTGTTATTGGGGGAAGAAGGGGGAAGAAGAGAAAGAACAGAGAGAGTGGCTGGCTGAACAGTAAAAGTCTGTAGTGCATTTCAGGTAGTGCTTACTAACGGACCACAGTTGGGACCGGCAACTCTGTCACTAAGCAGTGCGGTTGTAAAATGAAATGTCATGTCACCGCACCACATCAGTTCTGGCTGTAGTTGTTAAGTGAATCACCCGCGGTTGTTAAACGCAACGTTACATGACCGTGACTTGTGACTTCCTGTCGGCTTCCCCATTGACTTAGCTTTTCGGAAGCTGGCTGTGAAGGTCGCAAATGGCAGTCACATGACCGCGGGATGCTGTGACCATCGTAAATGTGCGCTGGTTGCCAAGTGCCCAAATCGCAATCACATGACTGTGGGGGACGCTGCAACAGCCACAACTTTGAGGACTGGTCGTAAGTCTCCTTTTTCAGTGCCGTCGTAACTTTGAATGGTCGCTGAATGAGTGTTTGGTAAGCGAGGACTACCTGTATTTTATTGTAGGTTTCATTTATTATCTCAATAATTTGCAAATGGACCCTGTAAAGTAAATCTCTAGCAACCACTGATTGTAGGTGAGAAGTCCCCAAGGCTGAAATGACAACTTTTGTTGGTGGAAAGGAATATCCATTCCTTATATAAACTTGCAATCTACTATCTCTATGTCTGTTATGACTGAGATCAGCCTCATATTGGGGGCTACCCAGCTTGCATTCCCAAGCCATGATGCAGCACTGTCTCTGAGATATAGTGATGGAAATATTGCAGTTGAGTTTTAGCTGTCTGGAGCACAGGAGGCCTCCCGCCACCACATCTCAGAGTTACATCCCTGGAGTGTCCATCAGACAAACTGCAATCCAAGGTTTGTTCACCCATATCTCCTTTCCTTGAGAACACAGCAAAAGCATCCCTCAGTCAGTCCATAAAATCCCATAGAATTTGGAACAGAATTCTCCTCCCCGCATTTTCTCCAGATTTCGTTCTCCTCCATTTTGAAAAGCATTGCTCCCTTTTTCTCTAGTTCACATAACATTCGCTCTGCTCAAGATATTTTTAATCAGGTTTCTGTTTGAAGAGCCTCTGCCCCTTAAGGAGAGCCCCTGGTTTGCCATTAGTGTGTCTTTCTGGCATGCCTTTGCTTTTGTGGGCCTCTTTGGCCCATGTGTGATGTTTTTCCTTCCATCTCCCAAAATTATCCTTCCCCCCCTCACCTTAGAACTGCATCCCCAGAACTAGGTTGGGGAGGCTCTCTAGAAATTTGTCTTTATGGTTTGCTAGTAGGTCTGTAGGTTGGGTCATGGCAACTGGATTTCTTTCTTTTGGTTGAAACATTTCCCTGTCCAAGTAGCTTCTTCAGTCTGGGCAAAAGTTGGTGGGGGGACCCCATATATGTCTTCCAGGGTGGCTGTGTGACCTTACACCTGATTGGCTTGTTAATTGGGCAATTGAGGTGTAGATAGTCTTTGGGATGTCTTACTCCTCAAACCTTTATTCATCCCCAAGTGGATCTTAAATGTGGCCTTGCTGGTGAACTTGTGGTCTTAATCTTCCTGGGGACTAATGAAAGAGCAGCATGATAAATGGGGGACAAGCTGTGCCTGAGGCCTCCGCCTCTATTAAGGGAAGGATTTTCCAAGTTGGCATGAATGGATTCCTTAACCCCTCTCTCAAAGCACCTCTCTTCCCTGTCCAAAATGTGAACATTAATGTCCTCAAATTAGTGTCCTTTTTCTTTTAGATGGAGGTAAACTGCTGATTCTGGTCCTGTGGTTGTTGCTCCTCCTGTGTTGGGCCATCCTCCTGTGTAAAGGCTGTTTGGGTTCTCCAACGTAGAGCTCAGAACACTCCTCACTGCACTGGATTGCATATACTACGTTGCTCCTCTTATGTTTTGGTGTAGGATCTTTAGGGTGTACAAGCCTCTGTCTCAGTGTGTTGGTGGGTTTGAAATATACAGGTATGTTGTGTTTGCCAAATATTCGTTTTATCTTTTCCGACACGCCAGCCATGTAAGGAATGACCAGTACACCCTAAAGATTAAGACCACAAGTTCACCAGCAAGGCCACATTTAAGATCCACTTGGGGATGAATAAAGGTTTGAGGAGTAAGACATCCCAAAGACTATCTACACCCCAACTGCCCAATTAACAAGCCAATCAGGTGTAAGGTCAACCCTGGAAGACATATATGGGGTCCCCTCACCAACTTTTGCCCAGACTGAAGAAGCTACTTGGACAAGCAGCGAAACATTCCAACCAAAAGAAAGAAATCCAGTCGCTGTGACTCAACCTACAGACAATTCCACCTGGATGGCTGAGAATCTTAATCGACATTTTGCTAGTAGGTGTGAATTAAACCATAATTAGTTCGGGAAGGGACTTAGCCTAATCTTGTCTACTGCCACTCTTCAGCTGCAAACTGGAGTTGACCCAGGCATTTACCTAATTTCTGAGACTGCTCTGTAGCTTTGTTTTTTCTTTGCCTACTGCATTGAAGGGATGTTTCACTGTTTAGAGCTGTCCAGGTACTCACCAGTAAGCCCACGTGCTGTATTATTGGTTCCTCTCCAGGCCTGGCTGCTTCCCGCAGGCTCCCCTGTCTCTTCTGCAAAGATGGAAAGGCTGTGGCAAGTTTGCAAAGGCTGTGTTGCTGCTCCAAAGCTGGGCCTTTACTTCCTGCAGCTCCCAAATTCTTCTACAGCAAAGCAGTGACCACTTGCCAGGCTCAGGTATACAGTGAATCCTTAAGTGCTCACAGGACAGCATTCCTCTTGCCCTAGGAAGACTTACTGGTTAACCCTGCATGTAAAAGGATGGCCCCTCTGTGTTTCCTTCTGCATCCCCACCGATCAAGAGGAAGATCCAAAGCTGTTTCCTACTGCAGCCTCTTGCAGAGATGTCACCCCACCCCTTCTGGACACGCTTCCTTCTCCCCATCCAGTAACCATTCATCCTTTCTTCACCCGCATGCCTAGGATCAGCAGCAGCTGCCACCTCTTGTACCAGCTTTTGAAAACCAGATGCCTGTATTGCCTCGTGTGGGGGGGAAAGATTCTGAATCCGCACTGAATAATTCTACCCTGGCGGCTGACTCTGCCTTCATTCTGATAAAAAAGGGAGGAGAGCTCCATGTGAGTTGCCTTTAGGAATTTACCTTGCTTTGCCAAGTGATACTTTTGTTAGCGGTTAATATCCTTTCTTCAAGTTGGTGCTGGGATTCTGAAAAAATAAGTGGCATTCAGAAAGGGGGATTCAATCCCTGCTGTAGCTCTCTTCAGGAGCTTTTCCTTCCTGTGATTGGATGATGTTCTGAAGTTCTCATTCACTTGTCCTGGAAAAGAAGTGTTTTTTTGGTGACCTTGACACGTAAGAAGGGAAATGACTGAAAACCATGGGGAAGTGTTACGGGGGAAAAGCTGAAGTTGCCAAAAGCAAGAGAAACTTCCGGGCCATAGAGGGTGTTTGAAGCAAAGAACGGGGGAAAAGGCCATTCAAGATTCAGTCTGCAGCCATTATTTTTATGGATAATTATGCAATTATGCAGTGGTGGTGAGTTTGGTGCCTCTAAATGCTGTATTATGTATTATGAGGAGAGACAAAACAATCATTTTGAACATCTTTCTCCAACGGTGTGCATATTTCACAATAACTCTTTAGTGCCACCCAACTGAGGTGCCAGCGTAATCACTGACCAAATTTGCCTGTGTATCTGGGCAGGGCAGCCAACTCAACCCCCAATCTTGCCAGAAAAATACATCTTCCTAAATGTTTTTCCATGTTCCTGGTTTCACTCTTACTCACCCCCACAAACCTCTGTCCTCCTGCTCTAATCAGTATTCACCCTCTACGTTACTTCCTTCAAATCCACTACACACAGACATAGTTCATCCATAGTGCCCCCCTACTCCTCCTAGATCTCCTAGATCAATGATCTAATGATCACTGAGAAAGTGGGCATCTGCAGAGAAGGCCAGTGAAGAATTGGAAGCATGTGCTTTTTGTCATTAAAAAAAAAGTGTGGTGCACATGGGAGTATAAGGGGGGGGGGAATAGGGCCAGTCTGTGAGAATACTCTAGTGCCCATGGATATGATGTCAGTGGCTCAGACTTTGGAGGGATGACACTGGTAGTGTATGTCCTGGAAAATGGTCTATTTGAAAGTGGAGAGATGGATAAGGCCATTCCATCCCTAATGGTCCCTGTGTCTTTCTTAACTATGTTCAAGAGTACAACCTGCTTCGATTCGTACGGCTGTGGAATGCTTCTGTGTTGATGCAGAAAAGATGATATGGGGTATGTGGAGGCATGCCTGCAGCACTTGTCTGTGACTCGGGAAAATAGCCTGTTTCCAGGATATTGGGAAAAGATATGGCTGCTTTAATGAGTTGTAGCCAAGTGCAGTCTGTGCATTTCTGTACCCACTGAAGCATCGTACAGCCTACTGATTCTGGTAGGACATACCATTTGCCTACAGCAGCTCATTAGCCTGAATTCTGTTTTTGGTCATATAGTCTAGGATGAAAAGTTGGGAACTGGCTTGTAGATAAATTGGGTTGCTTCAGCTTGTCACTCAGCAAATGACAATGCAAGCAATTGGAATGCCATGCGGGTTAGAACATTGAGACATGAGTTGACTCATAGATTTTGGGTACACTAGAAATGCTTCAATAACCACATTATTATAAATCATCATGATTTTCACTAGGTGTCCCATAGTTCCAGTTCACAGTTCCACAAATGGAAATGCTCCACTAGAGATAAACTACTGGCCCACCAAAAGTTACTGGACTTTCCACCATTCATCATGCTGGCTGGGAATGAGATTGGAGTACAACAGTATCTGACAGCCCCTAATTTCCTCACTTCTGTTAGCTTTCTTCCATATTTTGAGGTACAATCTGAAGTTTAATTCTCATCTAGGAAGCTCTAAATCAATAGTGAATCTCCAGTCTGATCCATGAAACTGTATGTTCCTGTACCTCAGCATATTCCTTTTACCTTGATTTTTCTTCCATCTATTTGTATTTCTCCTTCAAGTTGACTTTATTCCATTACTAGAACAATCTAAAATGATTCTTCCTAACCTCACTTGCCTTTCTAAGTACTTCAATCTTCTCCAGAGCTTGATGCCCTTAACAGCAATTCAGTACTCATTACTTTGGGGACACTTTCTGCTGTCTGTAGTTGCTTCATCTTCACATTATTGTATTTAATCATTATCAAAATTTTGGTAAATGTCAAAGTTTGTTATTTCTGCTTATGATGGACAGTAAGTTTGAGCATGGAAGAAAAGTAATTGTAAGTTTGCTTTATTTCTTTTAAGCCACTAGCTAATTTTAATTTTTGCTGGTGGATGTCTTATTTACTAGCTTTTGAGGTCACACTTCCTATTTAGAATTGGATTAATAGAACTTTTTGACATTTCTAATTGTGGAGCAACTAATTGAGCAAAGTAGGGTCAAATTGTGATTTGGTTTATGCAATGCATGTAAAGATGGAATTTGATTTTTTTTCTCCTTGGGTTTTTTGGAGTAATTCATAGTCTTTACTAACCAGAGCATAAGCCCCACTGAAGGCTTAGGAGTGTACTACAGTATTTTTATTGCTTTTGGATGGAGAACATGACTTGGAGTGGAGGTCAAGACCACAACCTACTCTGCCTTCTTTGACCATGGCTGTAACTGTATTTGCATTGGGCCTCCCAAGACCTTTCTCAGAGGGTAAATTCATCCCTTGAATGAAGAATTGTTCCCCATCCTTGTTCTAAATAGCTGACAGCTTCCATGGAAAGACTTGTGGTTTCTGTATAAAAGGAACCACAGTACTTTCCTTATAAAAAAGGGAATGATCAAGGAAACCAATTTATCATAATAATGTACACATTTTGTATGCAAGAAGTTCCAGAACCCATTCAATCCACAAAGTGTCCTTAGATAGGACTTGTATGGTCTTCTGCTTGTGATCTTGGTCAGTTATCAACAGGCACAATGTTTAGTAATGGATTTGGTGATTCCTAAGTTTGGGTCTCCAAATATTGTTAGGACTGTAACTCTCATCAACTTAAGATCCAGGATTAGAAACCACTAGACCAATTTACTCTGGCACAAGACTGCTTCTTAAATAAATGAGCTTGAATTTTCCACATATTCTAGCATGCTACTTCCATATGTTATCTAACCATTTTCCTACTAGCCCTAGTGCCATACATAAAAGGAGCCCAACAGTGTGTCATATAGCAGATAATTCCCTCCCTCCAAATCTGCTAAGTTTCAGGGTTTCAGATTTCCATTAATATGCATAAAATATTTTTTCTTAAAATAGCAAAGAATACAATAGGATACTAAAGATTTTGTGTATTTTTAATAATTGGCCTGCAATCCATAAAATATGTGCTTTAGATAGTCAAGTATATCTTCCTCATTTTACTTTTTACATATTTACATAAAGATTTTGTAACAGTGTGGTTTGTAAATTCTTTGTAAAACAATAAATTTTACTTTTGTAATACATTAGTCTAATCTCTGGAGAACCGTTTTAATGTTTTAAGTAAACAACTCAAAAACATTTTCAGTGCCATCAAAAAGAATAAAATGGGGCAATCATTTGTATATAGTAACAGAAGCTGAAAAAAGCATTACTGATAGTGTTTTCTGTATTGGCAGTTCTGACTGCATGTGAGACAGTTATCTGACCTAAATATAAGAATTCCTTAGAATGCAAACGGCTTTCAGATGTCCTGCCACCCTTTCCAGATCTGTGAAGGTTGTGTGCTGATCGTTGTGAACCGATCTCCACACATAAAACAAATTCACGCACAGGCATCTTCCAACCACACCAAACCCAAAACAACCAAAAGTCCCATGGCGACTGACGAATGGCAACAGGGGCAGGACTGTGAAATCCGGAAGGTCCTAGTCATGGACCAGCACATGGGCGGTGGATACGGATTCAGTCGCCCTGACTCAAGGATCGAGGCAGTTGAGTAGTTCGGCAGCTATCCACGTATCGACGTGGATAGTATCCACGACTGAGCAGCCCTATTTAGGATCCACTCTGCTCACCCCATATGGGGAGGGGGCTAGAAAAGGTGCCCTAAACATAGTCTGCCTCATTTTCTCCCTGACTGGACTACCGCGACCAGTGGGGTCACCATCTGGCGGTCGTAAAAGACTCATGAATTTTGGAACATGGAATACACGGACACTGCAAGACAACATGGATAGTGAACGACCTGAACGTAGGACTGCCATTATTGCAAGGGAGCTGAGACGTTTTAATATTGATATAGTAGCACTCCAAGAAACTCGAAGAGCAGAAGGACAGTTGAAGGAAGAAAAAGGAGGTTATACCTTCTTTTGGAAAGGACTGCCTGAACAAGAACAACGAATACATGGGGTAGGCTTTGCTATCAAAAACGACCTTGTGAAGCTCTTGTCAGAAGTTCCCACTGGGATTAATGAACGACTCTCAACTCTGCGAATAAAACTCGCCAAAAACCAACAGGCAACTATCCTAAGTGCTTACGCACCAACACTAGATGCAGATGAGGATATCAAGGAAAAATTTTATACCCAGCTGGACACCATCTTATCAGAGATACCAAAGGAGGATAAAATTATCCTCCTGGGCGATTTCAATGCAAGAGTTGGGCATGACTTTGATTTGTGGCCGAGGATCATTGGGAAAGAAGGAGTTGACAATAGCAACATGAATGGAATCTTACTTCTGACTAAATGTGCAGAGCATAACCTTGTCATTACTAACACACTATTTCGCCAGAAAAATAAATTTAAAACATCATGGAAGCACCCATAGTCGAAGCACTGGCATCTTTTAGATTATGTAATTGTCCGTGCTAGAGATCGCCGTGATGTACTTCTCACCAGAGCCATGACGAACGCCGATGACTGCTGGACAGACCATCGATTAATTCGATCCACGATGGCCATAAAGATTGTCCCTCATCGTAGGCTCCAAGGAAGAAAACCAAGGCGTAAAATGAATACACTGGCCCTTCAAGATTCTACTAAACGAGCTTGCTTTCAATCAACTCTCAAGGAACATCTGCCTATGGAACTCCCTGAAAATGTTGAGGAACACTGGATTAAATTGAAGACTTCTATTATTTCAGCCTGTGAACAAACTATCGGATACCAAACTAAGAGACATCAGGACTGGTTTGATGAGAACGATAGTGAGATTGAACATATTATTGACAAGAAAAGGAAAGCCTTCCGGATATGGCAAAAAGATATTAACTGTGCCGTTAAGAAAAAAATCTACGCCAGTGCAAAGGCAGAAGTCCAAAGAAGAACTAGAGAACTTAAGAACATATGGTGGATAAAAAAAGCCCAAGAAACCCAACATTTTGCAGATGCTCATGATGCATGGGGCTTTTTTAATGCCATAAAGGCCATCTATGGACCAACAAACTATGGTACAAATCCCTTACGCTCAATAGATGGTGCTAAACTTCTAAAGGACAAAGAGTCTGTTGCACTGCGCTGGAAAGAGCATTACTACAATCTCCTTAATCGTCACTCTAATGTGGCTGATGAAGTCTTCTTGCAAATCCCGCAAAAACAAATAAGAGATGAGCTTGCAGTACCCCCTAGTTTGGAGGAAGTCAGTAAAGCCACTAAACAAATGAAAAATAACAAAGCTAGTGGACCTGATGGGATTCCTGCTGAAGTCTTTAAAGAAGGTGGGCCTGAACTTACACAACAACTTCATAAGCTCATCGAAAAAATCTGGATGAGGGAGGAGATTCCAGAAGACTTTAGGGATGCCATAATTATCACTCTCTTTAAAAAGGGTGATAGAACAGACTGTGGAAACTATCGAGGCATCTCCCTTCTAGCCACAGCAGGCAAAATCCTGGCAAAGATCATCGCAAACCGTCTCCTATCTGTATCAGAAGACATCCTCCCTGAAACGCAAAATGGCTTCCGCCCTTCCAGGGGAACAGTGGATATGATCTTCACTGCACGACAGCTTCAAGAAAAATGCAAGGAGCAAAACCGCCCTCTGTACATGGCATTTATTGATCTGACTAAAGCTTTTGATACTGTAAATCGTACTGCTCTCTGGACCATCCTTCTGAAAATTGGATGCCCTGATAAATTTGTGAACATCTTGCGGCTACTCCATGACGACATGATGGCAACAATCCTGGATAACAATGGCTCTCAAAGCGATCCATTTAAAGTGGAATCCGGCGTTAAACAGGGATGTGTTATTGCTCCAACCTTATTCGCTATCTTCACCGCTGTGATTATACACCTTGTTGAAGAGAAACTTCCTACTGGTGTAGAAATTATATATCGAACAGATGGAAAGCTTTTTAATCTTAGTAGGCTGAAAGCAAAAAATAAGGTAATTACAACTTCTGTTATAGAACTTCATTATGCTGATGATAACGTAGTCTGTGCACACTCCAAGGAAGATCTTCAAACTATCCTAAACATCTTTGCAGAAGCATATGAAAAGCTCAGCCTCTCTATTAACATTAAAAAAACCAGTGCTTTACCAGCAAGCTCGAACCAATCCCTCCGCAGCGCCATCAATCCAGCTTAAAGGTGTGTCACTAGAAAATGTCGACCACTTTTCTTATCTCGGCAGCCATCTATCTACAAAAGCCGACATCGACGCTGAAATTCAGCATCGCCTGAGCTCTGCGAGTGTAGCTTTCTCCCGAATGAAGCGTAGAGTGTTTGAGGATCGGGACATTCGCAGGGAGACCAAAATGCTTGTTTACAAAGCCATTGTACTACCAACCCTTCTGTACGCCTGTGAAACATGGACCCTCTACAAACGCCACCTCCAACTTCTTGAAAGATTCCATCAACGCTGCCTCCGAAAAATTCTGCAAATTACTTGGGAAGATAGGCGGACTAATCTTAGCATATTAGAAGAAGTGAAAACCACCAGCATTGAAACAATGATCATCCAACATCAACTTCACTGGACCGGCCATGTTGTTTGAATGCCTGACCATCGTCTTCCAACTTAAGAATGGAAAACGGAATATTGGTGGACAGCAAAATAGATTCAAAGACACTCTCAAAGCTAATTTAAAAAAATGTAATATCAGCATTGAGAACTGGGAAGCCCTAACTCATGAGCGTTTCAATTGGAGGTCAGCCTTTATTAAAGGCGCTATGGACTTTGAAGAAGCACGAGTACAGGGCGAAATGGAAAAAAGAGCTAAAAGGAAGGCACGTCAAGCAAACCCTCATCGTGACCGTCTTCCACCCGGAAACATGTGCCCTCATTGTGGGAGGTTGTGCGGATCCAGAATTGGCCTTTACAGCCACTTACGGATCCACTGTTAAAATTTTACCCTTGGAAGACAATCTTACTTGGCTACGAGTGATCGCCAATGACAGATCTGTTCTTAGTTCTAGCAGTATTGCTTCCTCAAATACCTATATATATGCAAAATAAGAGATGGGGAAGCTGTTGTCTTGTGGATGTTCTCCCGTTGGGGGAGATGGGGGGTCATATAAATTAAATAAATAAATGTTACTGGATCCCAACATTAAGCCAGCACATCTAAGGCACAGACATTATATACATCCTAATCCATAATCCAGTGTAGGGACTCTGGACTGCAGCCTCTAAAACATTACCGTACATAGTCACATATAAGCCCATCTGCAGATAAGCTGACCCTCAAATTTTTAACCAAAATACCATGAAAAATGCACCACCTGCAGATAAGCCGATCCTTGAAAGTTTTGTTTCAATTTTCACAACAGGCTTATCTGCATGTGCCTTACTTCATATTTTGGTTAAAAATCCGAGGATCAGCTTATCTGCGGATGGGCTTATACACAAGTATATACGGGACATAAGGGTACTTTAAAAAATATTACTATATATTTGTAGATAAGCTCAAGCCAATTTTTTGGCTGTATTTTGGCAACTAAAATTCTCAGTTTATCTGTGAGTATACACGGTACTCTGAGATCAAGTATTTTAGATCTTTAGCCTAACAAAGGCTGCGTATAATTGATCTACCGTTTCTCCAGATATTGCAAATGCTATTCACAAGCCTAAATTTCAGTTCCTCTTTGTTCTCTCAAGTCCAGTGTAACTGGAGACCTTATGTTACCATCTGCACGTTCAACTGGAACAGGTGACATTTTTTATCAAAACAAATTCTAGGTTGCATTTTTTATAGAGCATATTTGGGCATGGAGAAGAATCTGCAGATGTGGTGCAACTCTTGATGTTACTGTCAGATAAATTAAAAAACCATGATCCCGCCCTTCCCTTTCACTGGGGAAACTGCTCCAAAGCTCTCCCACTGCCAGTCGTCACCACCATCAAGCAAAAGAAAGTGCCTTTGTCCACATAACATGGTTGCATCAGGCCTAAGTTGTTTTTGTTTATTTGTTCAGTCGCTTCCGACTCTTTGTGACTTCATGGACCAGCCCACACCAGAGCTTCCTGTCGGCCGTCGCCATCCCCAGCTCCCCCATGGTCGAGTCCGTCACCTCCAGAATACCATCCATCCATCTTGCCCTTGGTCGGCCCCTCTTCCTTTTGCCTTCCACTTTCCCCACCATCAGCATCTTCTCCAGGGTATCCTGTCTTCTCATTATGTGGCCAAAGTACTTCAGTTTTGCCTTTAATATCATTCCCTCAAGTGAGCAGTCTGGCTTTATAGGCCATATATAAGGCCTATAAATCTATAAGGCCATATAGAAGCCTGAAAAACGATATAGCATATAATGCATATCTCAATCACAGAATTCTTGGATTGTTCGTTGTTGTTTATTCGTTCGGTCGCTTCCGACTCTTCATGACTTCATGGACCAGCCCACGCCAGAGCTTCCTGTCGGCCGTCACCACCCCCAGCTCCCCCACGGTCGAGTCCGTCACCTCCAGAATATCATCCATCCATCTTGCCCTTGGTCGGCCCCTCTTCCTTTTGCCTTCCACTTTCCCTAGCATCAGCTTCTTCTCCAGGGTATCCTGTCTTCTCCTTATGTGGCCAAAGTACTTCAGTTTTGCCTTTATATATATATTTAAGTATATATATTTAATTATATATTTGCCTCAGGCAATATATAATTCCAGAAGGAAATAGGTAGAACTTGGTGCCTGGAATAAGCTGTCTACAGATATGGGCAATATTTGTGAAAAAACATCCAGGTACTGGCTATCTCACTTCAAAAGCCTTCTCACTGTCTAGCAGCCAAAGTTTCCAGTTGCTCTTGCAGAAGAAAAGCTTTTGCAAAGGAAGACCCCCCTCTGGCCCTGCTAATAGCCTCTGCCCAAAGTCCAAGCCAGAGCCAAGTGGTTTCCAAATCAAGCCATGCTTCAGTTGTTAGTTACAAACAGGGAGATAAGACTTTTACATTAGCATATTAGAAGGCAAGCTTTCAAATCACAGACAGCCCTTCACACAGAACAATAATGAAAAAGAGCTAGCTGCCAGGGATAGGCACCACATGTTTGAATGTGTCCAATGATTTTCAAATTATGAGAACTGCAAAACTTGCTTACTCCTGTGTCCAGAAATGATGAGAGGTGAAAAGATGAGGAAGCTTAGGTAAACCTGCTGTTCACCGTTAGTTGAAAATCTTTAATAATTAAAAGCCTAGGAAAAGTAAACTGTTTTTATTGCTGTCTCTCTCATCTCCTGTTTGATATTTACCTTTCGTGTTTAATAATGACATCTAACCCAGGCAATATCAACACAGCACATGTTGGTCACCAGGACAACTTTGAAGGTATCTGTATCCTGAAAATTAATTAAAACGTTTTACTAAAATACTGACATCTTGTAAGATTAGACTATTTTCAGTTTTATTATTTTTAATGCACCGATACAGCACAACAGCAGCTGAAAAAGTTACTGTTGCCTGACCTAAGTCACTCTGAGAATATTTAAGAGTGGACTAGACACTTTCTGACATGAAAAACTCTTAGCTCCATGCAGTTGAGAACAAGATATAAATATTTCTCTGGAATCAGCAGCAGCCACCTGCTTGTACTGTATGCCAAAGAAGTAATTTATTGGCAAAATAGTTCTGCAAATTCAGAGCTCTCCTTTGCATTTTTCAATATGGTAACTCATTCAGCAACTAAAAATATTTGGAAGAGAACATTCCCCTAATTTTACTGTGGCTGGATGCTCATCTCCTTCCTATCCAACTAGCAGGCATCATTATTCCACTGAGAAACCACTAAGTACGCTTATCTTCACCCAACAATATATAATCTGGACATCAAGAATGCATAAATCCTAATAATAAGACGACCCGGGTTGCTGTGACACTATCACACATACACATAAAGATTGATGGTTAAAAAAAACCTAGTTCCTTGGCTAATGGAGCAGCTTTAAAAAACATGCCAACCATAAATGCCCACTTTAAAGTACCTTCTGTAGCCAGATTATACCAGCTGGTTACAAAAGAGGTTTTTACTTAGAAATGTCCCTCCTATCACGCTTTTGAATAAGCTCTTTTTCACTTCGAATCATTTGTATGCCACCTATTCGAGCAACTCTAGTGATATACAATATACCCCCGAGCCTCTTTCCAGAAGGAGCCAAGTTTTCTTCCACAATGGTAGGAACTTCTCCTTGTGTGGGAGGTCTGCTGCTGGATTTTAAGGCAGCCATGTCCACTTGACTGGGCCGCCAGCATTAACTGAATTCAGACAAGCGCTTCACACCCTTTTTCACTGCTTGTTTCTCTCAGGGGGCAAGTTAAGTCCAAGATTATGAAGTGTCTGACGGAAAAAAGGAGGAGGAGGAGCGACCAGTATAGTGCGGGAAGAACAGCAGTCATCAGGGAGGAGAAGTTGGTGGAGGTGGAGGTGAAGTTGCAAGCGAAACATCACTTGTTGCTGCACCTGGAGCTTTTTCATCAGATGTTCCTCTAGAACCTATCGAGAGGTCGGGTGGGAAGAGAAGGACTGCTATTATAAATAATTCCTACGTCAACTTACTTCCAACCCTTATTTTACTTCATGCTTGACTTTCTTTCCATCCTCGTTACATCATCCCCAACCTAATGCTTTCCAGATGAGATAGACTTCAGTTGTCATAGGCTTCCAGCCAACAGGGTCTTTAGGTGAACCAGATGATGAAATCTGAACTCCCAATACCTCAGCAAAGTAACAGGTTGACAGACGCCTTAACTCCAGGGTTAGGTAACAGCCCTACTTTATGTTTGCCACAAAAGCAAAAAGTACATTAAGCTAAGGAACAGTGATCTAGGTCTAGAGCCAGATATTTATTAAACAAATGTATTATGGCTGCCCAACGCACACACGGTGACTCTGGGCGGCTTACAGAATGAAAATCCATAAAAACAAAACATCTTCACAGAGTAGGGAGAACTCTCATGCATCCAAGCATTTACTTTGGTCCAAGTGATGCAATAAATCACGTGATCGAGATTTGGGGGAGAAGGACATGTACTTTTTTCACTTAAATAACAGCCCCACAGGTGCTCTTGAATGTCAGGGAGATGACCATCTGAGACCATTGTTCATCCTGATAGACTAAAAGCAGCTTGATGGGTGTGAGGTGAAATGTTGGAGAAGATTAATAATCCTGCTCCAGGGCCATCAAAGCTATTGTAAAGGACTGCTGTTTAGACCTGAGTATTAAACTGCCTCAGACTAAAGTTTGGTTGAACCAGTTTGGTGTAGAGGTCAAGGCACCAGGCTAGAAACCGGGAGACCGAGAGTTCTAGTCCCGCCTTAGGCATGAAAGCCGGCTGGGTGACCTTGGGCCAGTCCCTGTCTCTCAGCCCTAGGGAGGAGCCAATAGCAAACCAGGAGTCTGTGAGTTCTAGTCCCGCCTTAGGCACGAAAGCCGGCTGGGTGACCTTGGGCCAGTCCCTGTCTCTCAGCCCTAGGAAGGAGCCAATAGCAAACCAGGAGTCTGTGAGTTCTAGTCCCGCCTTAGGCACGAAAGCCAGCTGGGTGACCTTGGGCCAGTCCCTCTCTCTCAGCCCTGGGAAGGAGGCAATGGCAAACCAGGAGACTGAGAGTTCTAGTCCCGCCTTAGGCACGAAAGCCAGCTGGGTGACCTTGGGCCAGTCCCTCTCTCTCAGCCCTGGGAAGGAGGCAATGGCAAACCACTTCTGAAAAACCTTGCCAAGAAAACTGCAGGGACATGTCCAGGTAGTCTCCAAGAATTGGACACGATTGAACGGATTAAAAAAAAATTAAACTGCCTCAGACTAAAGCTGTGGAAGGACCGTCTTTTCCTCTATGAACACATCCATCCAAATACATGGTTATCAGAGATTAGCTTGCCAAGCACTAGGATTGAGTGCTTCACACAGAAATGGGCCCCCAGTGTGAAGCCTTCCCCAGAAGCACACCTATCACCTACGCTGTTCACTTAGAACATTTTTCTTTTCCCATGCTTTCCCTGGTCAGTTTTGCTGATCAGTTTACCACTAATAATGTTATTGAACAATGCTTTGGCATGCAAACACTCTTGTGTGTATGTTTGTGCCAGAGAGAGGGAGAATTAACTGATCTGAATCCAGATACACTCTTGATCAGGGGGTTCCCTATTATAACTACTAGTATATCTGACTTGAATTATTCCCATTGTCAAAGACAAAAAAATCAAGGCAAGCCCCTTGTGTATATTCAACACAATCAGCACAATTAACTTTTAAGGAGATTGCAAGGATGAGTTCACCAAATCTGTGATATTTCAGCAACTTCATCACCAAGATATTACCCAATCTCATATAAGAATGCAGTAATTCTCATTGAAAATCTCATAAGATGTCAGGCAAGAATACTGAAATGTCAGAAATAGGCTACAGGTAGTCCTCACTTAACAACCATTCATTTAGTGATGGTTCGGACTTACAATGGTGTTGAAAAAAACGACTTAACAACCGGTTCTCACACTTATGACTGTCGCAGCATCCCCACAATTACGTGATCACAATTTGGGCACTTGGCAACTGGTTCGCATTTATGACCGTTGCAGTGTCCTGTGATTGCCATTTTCTACCTTCCCAGCCAGCTTCTGGCAAGCAAAATTAACGGGGAACCACGTGATTTGCTTAACGACCACTGAAAAAAGGTCATAAAATTGGGTTGGATTCACTTAATGGTTGGATTCGCTTAGCTTAGCAACCGAAAGTCTGGTCCCAATTGTGGTCGTTAAGTGAGGACTACCTGTATTACTTTATACACACACACACACAGATATGTTTGTTTAGGTTCTGCAAACACCACCTGGGGGTTAAAAAGACATCCTGTTACATGTAGGCACTCTAAGGGAGTGTTTCTCAACCTTGGGAACTTAACAATGTGTGGACTTCAACTCCCAAAATTCTCCAGGCTGGCTGGAGAATTCTGGGAGTTGAAATCCACACATCTTAAAGTTCCCAAGGTTGAGAAACACTGCTCTATGGTATATGATATCTACATATCTCAAACTCCAGGAGCAGCATCTATTTTGCAATTTGGTACCTGTGTCCGAGGCAGAGCATTCTCAGCAGGCAAGAGAAAGGGTTCTCCAAGAACTGTTCCCACCCGAGAAGAATACACGTGATCCCCTAGCGCCGGGCTCAGGATCAACGCCAGGTGTACCAGGAGCTGGTTCCGAAAGGCTGCCACAGAGAATACAATACAAGAGAAGAAGGAGGACACCTAGAGCCGGCTACCCCTACCACGAAACATCAGCTCCCCCTCCCGTGGTTTAGCATGACTTCCTAAGCTGTTTTTAATGATTTAGAATAGAATCAACATACAACATCCAAGAGTAAGGTAAAATAACAATACAACTTCCCGACTGTATTCCCATCCTCTGCCAAAAAATATATTCTACACTGGGGGAAGAAAGGACTCAAAAGACCAAGGCTATAATTACATTTTTTTCCAGAATGCGTTTTGCAAAGTGTTTGGAAATAGGCTGAGAAACAACAGAGTGATAGAATATGGATACAAACAGAGGAAGGAGGATTGGAACAGGTAATTTGGGGTTAAATTGTAAGAGAAAAGGCACAGAAAGAGCATTAAAATTAAAGAAAGACAACAGAAGCTAAGAGGTACAGGAGAAAAACAAAAGTCAACTTGCCATAGAAGCCCCATCCCTTACTTAAATGAGGACATTGTCAAATCCCATTTAGTTTCTGGGAAATCAAGTAAAAATAACAGTTTCTCTACAACCACGAGAATCAGAATCTGATTCCAAACTGCGTGTGGCAAAGATTTAATCTGAAGTCAGGAATGCCTGCCATTTTACAAGAAAAATAGATACAGATATAGATACCGACAATAATTGGGACAAGGAACTCTGTTGCTAAGCGACACGGTTGTAAGGTGCAGCATCATGTGACCGTGCAGACGTATGACGACAGTTCCAGTTGCTGTTATCCCGCGCGGTTGCAGCATCCCGCAGTCTTGTGATCACCATTTGCAACCTCCTGCCGCTTTCCCATTGACTTTGCTTGTTGGAAGCCAGCAGGGAAGGTCACAAATGGCGATCACGTGTCTGGGGGATGCTGCAATCATCATAACTGTGAGCTGGTTGCCAAGCACCCAAATCGCAATCATGTGACTGCAGGGATGCTATGACAGTGCAACTATGAGGACCTGTTGTAAGTACCCCTCATTCAGCGCCGTCGTAACCTTGAATGGTTGCTGAACGAGTGGACGTTAAACGAGGACTACCTGCAATTGCACTTTTCAGGAGAGTTGAACTGTCTACTTTGGGCTGTTGTCAATCATCCCTTAGGCCTCCTCTGCTCCACAGAGCCTTTGTAACTCACTTGTCACTGGCTGCAGCTGCAACAAGGCACAGCCTTCATTCGAATCTAGCACTTTGTAGTACGTCACTGTCTTTTTTACCTCCTTTCTTTGGAGGCTCTTACGAGAAGGGGAAGCCACCGGCACCACCTGTAATCCAGACAAAGGACAGCATTAGCACACTCTCTGGCCACCTAGTGACACCTAACCAAATCTGTGCCCATGGCAGGCAGTGCAATCCCAGAGAGATGATCCTGGGATTCTTCTGAATCTGTAACCCTTCCTGTCCAGAGCAGCAGCTACAAGCCTTCCAGAACCACAATCTAAACCCCCACCACTCTCCCCCCGTTATCCCTGTCCTTACCAGGTCAAAGCCATCTATGTTCACCAGCTTGAGGTTTGTATGAATTTCCCCTTCCATAGCTACTGGAGTCCTGGTAGTCACAGCGCTGCAAAGAGAGGGATGTCAGGCAACGCTTTGCGAACAATGGGGAAGGTACATGAGAAAAATAGAATGTCCCTTTAGGGAAGCTTTCCTTAACTGGTGCTCTCCAGATACTTGGATTGCAACTTTTCCAACTGAGGAAACTAGTGATTCCACACTTTCCCTCCATCCCCCCAATAGGAAAACAACAGAAAATGTTTTCTCACCAGTACGTTGCAACTGGATGTTTTTTACTCTTACACCGAATATAAAAATCTTGGAGATATCGGGTTGTGTTTGGGCAGCTCGACAACAGAACAAGTCCAGAATATTCCCTAGAGAAATGCAAAGACTTTTAAAAAATATCCACCCACTCTTTAACAGGAGCTATTAATAAATCTCCTCCAATGGACAAACTGCTAAGGATTGGTTTGAGACCACTCAACTAATTCACAGTGATGGGATCTGTACTCTGGACATTTTCCATTCTAAAACATAGTCTGAGTTTACATCATATCATGAGTCATGGCTTGCTTAACCATGATTCTGGATAAACCATGACTGGCTAGATTACTAACCAAATCAAACTACATGATTTAACATAATACATGAATTCACCTATAAGACTGACAGTCTGTATAGTTTCTTATTAGTTCTATGACTGCCGTTCCACTGCTCCTTTATATCTATATTGTGCTCTACTTACGGACTACATTCTGTGTTTTCTAAAATGTTAATAGCTCAGTCCCTAAATGGTTTCTAAAATAAAGAAATCAAAGTATTGTGGGACATTTAAAAGACAAAATGAAAGGGTCATTGTAAACACAAAAATCTACTAAAAATAAAAACCAATTATGATATTCTAGCTGCTCCAAAGACAGCTCATTTTGCAGGCAAACAACTGTGGAAGTACCTATTTCTCAGAGTGGGCTGAGCTGCATGAAAAATGGACCCAGGTGTGATGCTGATAGTACCTCCAGAGCAGGGTTTCTCAACCAGGGTTCTGTGGCACCCTAGGGTTCCATGAGAGGTCACTAGGGGTTCCCTGAGAGATAACGATTTATCTAGAAAATTATTTCCAATTTGGGCAACTTCACATCAAAGATGTAAGTTTCATTCTTTACTTTTAGTTTAAGAACACTGTTCGTGCATATAGGCAGGCCTACCCATGAAACAAATATAATAATTTTGTAACTTCTGGCCTATATTGGAGCCTGAATGCGCAGGGGTTCCCTGAGGCCTGGAAAATATTTCCAGGGTTCCTCCAGGGTCAAAAGGTTGAGAAAGGCTGCTCCAGAGATTTGCTCAAGAAGAGTGTGTGTGTATTTTCACACCAGCCCCTTCTCTCAGTCCTGCAGCTGCACTACTCTGTCAGTGAAATAAATGCTGCAGATTCCAATCAGATGAGTAGAGAGCAGAGTTCAGAATATGAGAAGCAGTTCATACACTCTCACTTGGTTGTCTGTAATTCTGGGTTCTGAAAATCAAAAACCTCAATCAAATCAGCTGCTGAATGAAAAAAGAAAGATTCTTGGAAACTGGAAGCTATTGGTGGGAAATGAGCAGCTGAAGCTAGTTTTATAGAAAGCAGGAGGGCCACAGAAAGGTTGAGCAATTAAAACAGTCTTCCCCAACCCTGTCATCTTCCAGATTTGTGAGATGACAATTCTCAGAATTCCCATTTGGCTCAGAACTCTGGGAGTGCTACGTGCTACTCCAACACAATCCAGAGGTCTTCAGGATGGGGAAACTATAGCAAACTGTATTGATGTATCCATCATTCTATTTCTTCTGGGTAATTGAATGAGGGACAATTCAGTGCAAAACATCTGTTCGCTGTGAAGACTGCCATCACAGAATGAAGAAAGGGAGAGCTCTGCAAGTGAATGGTGCTAATATTTGCTAGCTGCATGGATCTACTTTTTTATTGACTTGAACTATCAATACAAAATCATCAGGTTGTTAGACTCAGAAGGGGCAATCGCAATTTTTTTTTAACCTATTACTTCGGCATAAATGAAGCTCTGAAGCAACACACTACTGGTTTCAGCAACCACAAAATTGCTCTCTGAACAATTCTTTTCCATTGCTTAAGTAAAAGCCTAACTCCAGGAAAATCACAACGGCAATTAACCCAGCTGTTGAAGCTCTGCACAGTGGACACGGCTGTAATATTCCTGTTTTAATGAGATTTCAGTCATTGCCCTCTTGCTGATTATTTCAAGGCATCATATGATGGCCTACGAAGAAGCATCATTCTTGAAATTAAGCAGGCCTGGAGGCTAGATCTGGTTAATTTCATGATGGAAGACTGGTAGTATGTGGATATATTAAATCATGACACCCTATTCCAGAGCTTTCCAAACTTTTCATGTTGGTGACACACTTTTTAGACATGCATCATTTCGCGACACAGTCTTACAGCAGGGCACAAGGCAGGCACTAGGACCTGCGCGGAATCACAGCAGGTCTGGAGGCAGCCAGGCACAAGGCAGGCACTAGGACCTGCGTGGAATTCTGGCAGGGCTTGGAGGCAGCAGCAGCCACGACACACCCAGACACTGCAGCTGACACACTAATGTGTCGCGACACAGAGTTTGGAAAGCTCTGCCCTATTCTATATAGCCTATAGTCTATCACTTGTACATTTTCCCCTGGAACTAGGATTCAGCTACTTACTTTTCTGGAGCTTTGATCACCTGGAGATCTGGGAGATTTAGTTTCTGGCTTAGCTGTGGTAGGACAGATTGCAGAGTCAGGTCTTCTGACTTGCCTGTTGGAAGAAGAGAGAGCCTACCAATGTCACACGTTCCAACCAAATCTCATTGACTACTCCTTCGCTTGCAAGAGGTCTTTTCCCATACTGGCAGAGGTCTGCTTGTCCTCCAGATTAAAACTAGTATCAGTTCCCAATTTATTTTAAGAGAAATCCTCCCGTTTCTCCTAAATAATTTGCAGAACAGTGCTGAACAGCCGATAGGCAAATGCTTTCATTGATGTATAAAGAACATCCCACTATTTAATTTATAAGAAAAGTATCCAAGGCAGCTATCCCATACCCCATCCAACCACAGAACTGCGTACCTGTTACAGGGACACCACAAGGTTTGCTAATGGCCACAAGTGTACCTGAAATACAAAATTGCAAGGACAAGTGGCAATGGGTTCAAAACAATCCCAGAACATGCTTACAGACCCCTCCACAATTCAGAACAATGCTAGGGCAGGATTTTATAAGTCAAGGGTTATGGGTTAGGTTGGCTTCTTTGGAGAGGGTAGAGCAGGGCTACCTGATAGATGATAGATAATGTAATGATAGAGCTCATTACACTTCACAGTTCCCATGTTCATTCCTTTCCTCCCATTCTCTTTTAAATTCAGGGGAAGGAGAGAGACAGAGAATATTTAGATACTTGAAAGAAAAACGTACAAAGTAACTCAAGTTGTAGTCTGCCAGTTTCCTATACAGGTAGTCCTATTAGCGACCACAATTGGACTGGCAACTTGGTCGTTAAGCAAAGCAGTTGCTAAAGGAAACCGTGACTGTGCTTATGATCTTACTTCAGCTTTCCTCTGCTTTACAGACCTATGAAGGTCATAAATGTGAGGATTGGTTGTAAAGTTACTTTTTCATCACCGTCGTAACTGCAGATGGTCACTAAACGAGGACTACCTGTATCTGTAGAACAGATTCCATTGCAAAGTTTAGAATCCTGCAAGTCCAAGTATACATATACAAGATTCAACATGCTGAACTATGGTTTGCTCACCCGTATCATTTACTGAAACCACACGGGCTGAGATCACACAACATAGTAAGCCAAGATCAAGCCACATTATAGCTTAGGTAAAGGTAAAGGTTCCCCCTGCACATTTGTGCAGTCGTGTCCGACTCTAGGGGCCGGTGCTCATCTCTGTTTGTTAGCCGAAGAGCCAGCGTTGTCCGAAGACACTTCCACGGTCATGTGGCCGGCATGACACATGCGGAACGCTGTTACCTACCCACCGAAGTGGTACCTATTCATCTACTTGCATTTGCATGCTTTCGAATTGCTAGGTTGGCAAGAGCTGGGGCGAGTGCGGGAGCTCACTCCACACGCAGGGCTAGGGATTTGAACCTCCGAACTTGTGATCAACAAGCCTGGCGTCTTACCCGCTGAGCCACCACACCCCTTTACATTATAGCTTAGCAAGGTGTTTAAACCAGGTCATATCCCTCCAATAGTCTAAAACAGACCTGTGCGCTCCACCAAGCAGGAGGAAGCTTGCTATGGTAGCCCATTAGAGGCTCAATAAAACTCCAGTTTACCCACTGGAGCCAAGCAGATGTCGAGAATGACAAGCCCAGCGTGAAGGCAAAGGGTTTTCTATTGCAGCTCCTTAGCAGCTGGGTATTAATTTGGGATACTGCATGAAGGTTCTGTACATTGTCTTCTGCCCATCCGAATCTCCTGCCATTTCGTTTCAGTGTTTGCCCATAAACTCCAGTACAAGGGTGATCAGCCAGGCCTTCCAAATGTTGCTGGGCTCTCCTTACCACAAACCCCAGCTGGCACAGTCAGTTAACCAAGGATGATAGGAATCTGAGTTCAACAACCTCTGCAGGGTTCCCTTCCACTGGCTCAAGAATTAAGAGATAAGGTACATACCATCTGCATGTACTATAGATGCTTCCAGTAGTTTCAACAGTGACTCAGGCCCCAGTGATTTTAAGGGTTTCAATAAGCTTGTTTTATTGGGTATTTCTCCCACTGATTTCTCCAATTTTTTTTGCTTCAGCAAGTGATACCTAAGCCAAATGAAAATTATTAAAAAAAAAACATTGCACTCTATAGCCAGCCAGCTACCATCTTCATATTAATTCCCATTTCTCCAGCAACGTGGTTTTGTTATAAATATCTTACCACCACTAGATATTCTAGGCCAGAGCTTTCCAAACTGTGTGTTGCGACACAAAAGTGTGTCGCCACACCACCCGGAAGCGGCGGCGTGCGTGTGCACGGCAGCAGCAGCAGCAGCGGCGCGGGATCAGCGGTTCCGCGTTTTAACGGAGGCTGCCGCCGCCGCCGTGCATGCGCGCGCCACCGCACACACCCCCGCACCGCCACACGCCCCCCGTGCCGCCGCCAGTGTGTCGCCAGTGGCGGCACTTTGGAAAGCCCTGTTCTAGGCAGTTAAAGACTGGAATTATGCTCATCAAAAGATTCACAAAATGTAATGAGGGGGAAACCTGTGGCACTCCAGATGTTGCTGACAGCCAGCACAGTGAGTTGTTTGGAACTGCAGACCAGCAACATCCAAAGGGCCACAACGTCCTTCACTACAGATAAGAGATCAAGTGAATGGATGCCCAGAGGAGGAAAGGCGTTTTAATGTGAATACAATAAATGGACAAGGACTACCATGAAGGATCATTCCATGCTAATTTTGAAGGAAAGTTGGTGTCACTGACTTCCTCCATCTCCAAATTCTCACAGGGCAACTAGGTGTTTTATATGTTTTATATGCAGTGTGGCTGGAGAGAGAGCTCTCTCTAAACCTGTTGACATGAACACATTTTAGAAACATCCACGCTTAGAACTGGAAGCCTAGATAAATACACATGGATTTGCTATTCTCCCTCCAATTTCAAACCAGATGATGGAATGGACTGTATATAAATGAACCAGTCACTCCACCAGTTCTGCTAATCACAACTCTAACACTCCCCATGTTTTCCCAAGCCTCAATCCTTTTCAGATTCCCCTGTGCTATCCCCTTTATTTTGCATTTTCTCAGAAATACGTTCAAGTACAGCTAAAGCCTTTCAATACTTTCCTGGCTGAACTCCCACCAATCTTCATTCACGAGTTTATTTGGAGAGGCAGAAAAAGTAGCTGAATATAGTTTCTCATTTTCCTTCACCTGGTGAAGGAAAAATGCTATCCTGTACATGCTTATAAGACTAAGGCTTGGTGCAATAAACAGGTTGCAGACGAAACCCTAAGGATAGCTGGCTCGAATGATCTCTACAATACTCCTCCTCTAATAAGGGAGCTTCCAGACATTTAGGCAGAGCGTAACTCCGGCCCTTTAGGTGCCTCCGCGCGTCCCTCTTTATGAGAAATGCAGGCACGGGATGCAGTCACTGAAGAAGCGATACTTCACCCCTCATTGCATCTCCTGCCGGCATGAGTCACACCTGTTGAGCTGCTGCCTGCCACGAATCACACCGAGAGAAGCCTCGCTCGAAGGAGGCGAATGAATTAAGGTACGAGAGGCTACAACTCATCTCCCCCAGGAGTTTGACGGTCCGCCCGGTTTGGAGGCTGACCTTCTTACCAAGCCGGCGGGGTGCTGAAGCGCGCGCGCGATCTTACGCGCGCGCAGACCAGGCGGCGGAGGCTAGTCCGGAACATCCCGAGCGCGCGGCGACCAGCACGGAAGAGCCTACTTAAACGCGCGTCTGCATAACCCAGTTAGGAGGCACAGTGGCTGCTGGGAGATGTAGTTTCCCGCGAGAGAGCAAATGCCGCAGAGCGCCGCCCCTTTCCCCTGCTAAACAAGGAACGCCCGCCCGTTCGAGGAACAGAACAGCCAATGATTGAGCTACAAATATTCTCTTCGAATGATTGAAGTACAAATTCGCAGAAGGCGGGCCCCAAAAACAACGCGTTAGCTCACGTTAACGCATGCGCTCCTCACTCGCTCTTTGCCTTGGCGTTCGCTTTCTGCCTCTCGTGAAGATGGCTTCGCGCGCGGGACCTCGAGCCACGGGAACCGACGGCAGCGACTTCCGGCACCGGGAGCGCGTGGCCGAGCATTACCAAATGAGGTGGGGGTGGGGTCGCGCTCATGCACCCAGCTAGGAAGCCAAATCGGTTTTTTTCCGTCTCTAACCTGCATGTTGCAGCATCGGGAGCTGCTGCCCTCCTGACCCCGTTGTCTGATCCGTGCTCTGCAGCCGACTCGGCAGGACGATTTTCGTTCGCTGCTCCTGCCGTTCATTGAATTGGCTTCCTCTAAAACGAGATTTAGCTAGTGCATTTTTCGCTACGCCCCTACATATGCTCCTTTCTCCAAAGGAAAAGGCGGGGGTAGCATGCTGCTCGATTGCATTTAAATAATGATGTTAAACATTGTGTTCATCTCTCCTTATATTGCTTGCTTGGTGGCTTGTCTCCTCTATGTTACAAGCCTCTGATCCAGTGTTTCTCAACCTTGGGAACTTTAAGATGTGTGGACTTCAACTCCCAGAATTCCCCAGCCAGTCCTGCTTTGGAAGGGAATTAGGGGACCCTCCTTCCAAAGGAGAGGCAACTGATACCCTTTAGAGTAGTGTTTCTCAAACTTAGCAATTTTAAGATGTGTGGACTTCAACTCCCAGAATTCCCCAGCCAGCTATGAATTCTGGGAGTTGAAGTCCACACATCTTAAAGTTCCCAAGGTTGAGAAACACTGCTCTGATCGAAGGAACTGGGTTCTTTTATTGAGGGTATCTACAGAAATACACAGCAGGTGGTGGCGGCAGGATCTAACTGGCCCTGGTTGAGCTGAAAACAGCTGAACAGAATTAGTACTGGAGTGGGAAATGACCAGGACTTCTCCGCGCTGCAGACTAGCCTGGGAAGTTGAAAAGCTTTCTAGTAGAAACAGTAGCAAATTATTGCACAGATCAGAGCTTTCCAAACTGTGTGTCGCCACACAAAAGTGTGTCGCCACACACAGTGTGGTGTGTCGCCACACCACCCGGAAGTGGCGGCGCGCGTGTGCACGGCGGCGGCAGCAGCGGCACGGGATCAGTGCTTCCGCGTTTTAGCGGAGGCTGCCGCCGCCGCCGTGCACGCACATGCCGCCGCACGACCCCCTGCGCCGCCGCCGCGTGCGCCGCCACCACACTGCCGCCGCCGGTGTGTCGCCAGCGGCGGCACTGTGGAAAGCCCTGGCACAGATAGTTCCATGCATGTGCTTATGAGGTCAGCCAGAGTTGAGCTTGACTGGAGGAAGTCTTTGCCTATGAGATGCTCTTGGAAGGCTTGAATGAGAAATTTATTTATTAAACCAATGAAGTCAATTCTCTAGATCTAAAAGGGAGTTCATTGGGAAGAAAGAAAAAAAACAAGGAAAAACAAGGGCTGGCAAGAATCACGTAGACAGAATTTCAAACAGAATAAATCCATTCTCTTCGATTAAATCCATTCAGCTAACACACTGTCTTCATTTTCAACACCTTTTCAGTGCTTGTTTTTAAGAGAGGTGGGTGGGGGAGAATCTGGGCCCCCTGCTTGGATGTTGTTAAGTAAACCCTCATTGCTTTCCCTTTTCTTGAGCATTGTCCTCTGCTTTTTGGAATAGGGAAGATAGCTGTCTTAAAATACCTTTATTTGCAACCATAGGTTTCAGCAGGGTTATTGTTTTTGTGCGAGTCAGTTTCGATTCCTGGCAACTGTTTGGACTAGTCCCTGCAGTTTTCTTGGCAAGGATTTTTTGGAAGTGGTTTGCCCTTGCCTCCTTCTTCCTAGGGCTGAGTGAGAGGGACTGGCCCAAGGTCACCCAACTGGCTTTGTGCCTAAAGCAGGACTAGAACTCACAGTCTCCCAGTTTCTAGCCTGGTGCCTTCACCATTACAGACCAACTGCTGCTTTGCCTAGTCAAGCAAAAAGATTAATCTCTGATGTCATGAGTCTAGCCAACTGATCAAACTATTATCTAGTACTTAAGCCCACCTTCCTTGTGACTGTTGGTTAATTGATAAAGGAACTGACTTGTTTTTACTAGTGGTTGAAAAAAGAATTATATGAGAGCCAGTTTGGTCTAGTGGTTAAGGTGCTGGGCTAGAAACCAGGAGTCTGTGAGTTCTAGTCCTGCCTTAGGCATGAAAGCCGGCTGGGTGACCTTGGGCCAGTCACACACACTCAGCCCTAGGAAGGAACCAATAGCAAACCAGGAGTCTGTGAGTTCTAGTCCCACCTTAGGCATGAAAGCTGGCTGGGTGACCTTGGGCCAGTCACACACACACAGCCCTAGGAAGGTAAAAGGTAAAGGTTCTCCCCGCACATTTGTGCAGTCGTGTCCGATTCTAGGGGCCGGTGCTCAACTCCGTTTGTTAGCCGAAGAGCCAGCATTGTCCGAAGACGCTTCCACGGTCATGTTGCCGGCATCCGGCATGACGCGCACGGAATGTTGTTACCTACCCACCGAAGTGGTACCTATTAATCTACTTGCATTTGCATGCTTTCAAATTGCTAGGTTGGCAAGAGCTGGGGCTAGTGCGGGAGCTCATTACGTCACGCGGGGCTAGGGATTTGAACCTCCAAACTTGCGATCTTCTGATCAACAAGCCTGGCATCTTACCCGCTGAGCAACCAGGAGACTGAGAGTTCTAGTCCCGCCTTAGGCATGAAAGCCGGCTGGGTGACCTTGGGCCAGTCCCTGTCTCAGCCCTAGGGAGGAGCCAATGGGAAGCCAGGAGACTGAGAGTTCTAGTCCCGCCTTAGGCATGAAAGCCGGCTGGGTGACCTTGGGCCAGTCCCTGTCTCAGCCCTAGGGAGGAGCCAATGGGAAGCCAGGAGACTGAGAGTTCTAGTCCCGCCTTAGGCACGAAAGCCGGCTGGGTGACCTTGGGCCAGTCCCTCTCTCTCAGCCCAACTCACCTCACAGGGTGGTTGTTGTGGGGAAAATAGGAGGAGGAAGGAGTATTAGGTATGTTCGCTGCCTTGAGTTATTTATAAAAACAATAAAGGCGGGATAGAAAATAAAATAAATAAATATTTATATAAATATATAGAGAGAGGTAGCTGGAAAACAAAAGATGAGTTCTATCTTTCCAGACCTTCAGCATGGGGTTGACTTACCAGATGTTTTGATGGGCAGTGTTGTACCATATCAGAAAATAGAGGTTTGTCATAAGCTTGCGTGTAACATAGATGTCATAAGGTGGTGGTTCTTGGCAGGGGTGGGGGTGAAGAGCAGGGTAAACATGATTTAAATAGTGGAAATTTAGCTGGTTAAGCTTTTTCCATTACAATATTACATTGGGAAAAACAGTTACTGAATGTTTGCTTATTATGCAGTGATAAAATCCCTGAGGCTTTGGGAGGAAAAACATTCTTATGAATGCCTCTTGACCTTTCTTGTGGAACAGATTTCCTCAGGTTAGGACTAAGGTAAAGGTAAAGGTTCCCCTGCACATTTGTGCAGTCGTGTCCGACTCTAGGGGCCGGTGCTCATCTCCGTTTGTTAGCCGAAGAGTCAGCGTTGTCCGAAGACGCTTCCATGGTCATGTGGCCGGCATGACGCGTGGAACGCTGTTACCTTCCCACCGAAGTGGTACCTATTAATCTACTTGCATTTGCATGCTTTCAAATTGCTAGGTTGGCAAGAGCTGGGGCTAGTGCGGGAGCTCACTCCGTCACGCGGGGCTAGGGATTCGAACCGCCGACCTTCCGATCGATAAGCCTGGTGTCTTACCCGCTGAGCCATCGCGCCCCAAGCCGAAGTGGCCCAGAGTCACTCAGGGAGTTTCTGTGACTGAGAGTGGATCTCCCCAGTTGTCATCCAGCCCCTTAACCATTACACCACCCTGGCTGTCATTGTCAAGCAGATATTTACAAAGATGTCTGGGAATTCTTTTCACAGTCTTAGAAAATAAAAATGGTTGGATGGCTGCAGCGCAGTGTTTTATTTGGGAGTGTGCTGGCTACCAATAAAAAGGGCAAAATGAAGCTGAGTTGGTAGAAAGCATCCATGGAGACCAGGGGAGGTTGTAGAGAGCAACATTACAACATCGCTTTCAACCAAATGGATTTTTCTCATTGCCCTTGGCCAAGTCCGCTATAGTAGCTGTTCTGGGAAAGTGCTTACAACACCCTTCCAGAGTTCCAAAGTGTACCCAGTGGCTGAAAACATTTGCCTATCTTGCCATGTCGTGCCTTTTGTATGGTATGAATCTAGACATGAGGGCAGAGGTTTAATACCACCTGGAATACATTCTAACCTGATGCCCAAGGACGTTGAGCTTCTTGATTCACCATTTCTGGGTTGGGAAGGCTGGTCTGTTTCTTGCTTTCAGTTTTTACCACTTTTAGCACAGGATCACTCACCAACCCCCCCCCTCAATCTTTTCTCTGCTTTCCACAGCGTCTCTCTCAAGTCTGAGATTAAGAAGTTGATCTACATGCAGGTGGCACTGTGGCTGTTGGTGGCAGCACAAATGTGTGTAGCTCACCTCAAACTTCTACCCCATGACAAGGTGGCCATGCCTTACCAGTGGGAGTACCCATACTTGCTCAGTATCATCCCCTCACTCTTTGGCCTCTTCTCCTTTCCCCGGAACAACATCAGCTACCTGGTGATTTCCATGATCAGCACTGGCCTCTTCTCGGTGGCGCCTCTCATCTACGGCAGCATGGAGATGTTCCCGATGGCTCAGCAGCTCTACCGCCATGGCAAAGCCTACCGCTTCATCTTTGGTTTCTCTGCTGTCTCTGTCATGTATTTGTTGGTAGTGGTGGCGGTGCAAGTTCACGGCTGGCAACTTTATTACAGCAAAAAGCTGTTGGACTCCTGGTTTACCAGCACTCAGGAGAAGAAGAAGAAGTGAACAAGGGGTTGGGAGTTGCATGCATCAACACTCTCTTGGATCGAGGGGTGGGAGAGAGGGAGAGGCCTCCTTCAGGAGAAGTGGATGGTGCTCTTGGGCCTCTCTCTCATCCTTATGGAACAAATGGGAGATCCAGGGGTTCCAGCTGAGCTGAATGAACATTGAACCATGCTTGGTGGTTTTCCAGCTTGTGTGACCGAAGACTGGGAGTTGTAGGGCTTGAGTAGTCCTGCTTTGGAAGGGGTTTAGGGGGCCCTCCTTCCAAAGGAGAGGCAACTGATACCCTTTAGAGCAGTGTTTCTCAACCTTGGCAGCTTTAAGATGCGTGGACTTCAACTCCCAGAATTCCCCAGCCAGCATGGCTGGCTGGGGAATTCTGGGAGTTGAAGTCCACGCATCTTAAAAGCTGCTAAGGTTGAGAAACACTGCTTTAGAGATATGCTTTCCTCACTTGGCTTAGGCAGATGAGACTTGCTGGAGTCTCCTGATGGTTGGAACAAACCAATATTGAGCTATGCCACATGCACTTTAAAAGATTCACCCTTTGCACCATCTTGAATTACGCTGTGAACAATTGGAACCTAGTAGGAATAGGAAAGCAGCACTCAGCAAGGCCAGGAACCCCTTCCTTCCTTCCTTCCTCCCTCCCTCCCCCACTTCAGAATATTATAGGGTCCAACCCTGTCAAGAGATGTTGGTTGTGTGTGGTCATGCTCCCAGGAGCAGCTACTTTTCCTTACCCTGGTGGTAAGGGTTGCCACCCAATGTTACTCTTTCTCCAGCCCTACCAACAGGGGACTGGTACATGCCAAGCGCTGAAACTTGCTCTGCTGGACTGCCCCTCTGAGCTTGATTTGCTTTCTTACCCCATTGCCTGTCCACTCTTTTGGAGTCCATCCATGTTCCACAGACTGCCTTTTCTACAAGCTGCCTGGGTGTTCCAGGAATGGCTGCTCCCCATCTCTGCTCTCATGCTTGTGAACCAAATAAACTGCTGTCTTAAAAGTCTTCCTCCTGGGTCTTTTGTGGACTGGAAGTGGGTGGGTGGGGCAGATGACAGCAGTTATATTTATTTATTATTTATTTTCTATCCCGCCTTTATTATTTTTATAAATAACTCAAGGCGGCAAACATACCTAATCCTCCCTCCCTCCTCTTTTCCCAACAACAACCACCCTGTGAGGTGAGTTGGGCTGAGAGAGAGTGACTGGCCCAAGGTCACCCAGCCGGCTTTCATGCCTGAGGCGGGACTAGAACTCTCAGTCTCCTGGTTTCCCATTGGCTCCTTCCCAGGGCTGAGAGAGAGGGACTGGCCCAAGGTCACCCAGCTGGCTTTCATGCCTAAGGCGGGACTAGAACTCTCAGTCTCCTGGTTTCCCATTGGCTCCTTCCTAGGGCTGGGAGAGGGAGTGGCCCAAGGTCACCCAGCTGGTTTTCATGCCTAAGGCGGGACTAGAACTCTCAGTCTCCTGGTTTCTAGCCCAGCACCTTAACCACTAGACCAAACTGGCTCTATATATACAGTATGGCTTTCTTCCACTCTTGCTCCCTAGTAGATGGTGCTTAAGTCATGCTGCCTGCCATTCATGCTGGCAATAGCCACTGGTCATCAAGACCCAACAGCCAGCAATAGCCCAAACGTTTATGAATTTGTCTGCATAGTACAGTATTAGGACAGAAAGCCCTTTTTCTGTTTACAGGTAACCTGATGGGCAGTGAAATGGAAAAGGCTGTAGTCAAATTTAAGCTGATTCTTCCCCCCCCCCCCACAACTTCTCTCCTCTTCCTGCTCATCAAGTTGCCAGGTAAGGAACAGGTCTTGAGGTGTATCTATCAGCACATGTTTAAAAACACACCATGCACATATATACACAATTTTTCTTGATGGCAGCCACCAGATTTGTAGAGATGATACCGCCTCTCCAGAGGAAGGAACAGCAGAATAATGACTAATTATTTATTATATGAATAATCATATAATAATGATTATAAAATAATTGGTTGTGGTCATGTGATGTCTCACTTAACTACTGCAGAGGAAGTGAGGTTATAAGTCTGTCAGAGTCACATGTTATCTCATTTAATGACCACATTGCTTAGTGACAGAGTTGCCGGTCCCAATTGTGGTCATTAAGCAAGGACTATCTGTTGTTTGGTTTTATTAAAATCATATTGAATTTTATTTCTGTATTCTAGAAATAGAACTGATCTCAGGAAAATAAATGTTTGATATAAGGGGAGACCCTGATGCTGGGAAAGACTGAAGGCAAAAGGAGAAGGGGACGGCAAGGATGAGATGGTTAGATAGCATCACCGATGTAATGAACATGAATTTGAGTAAACTCTGAGAGACAGTGGAGGACAGGAAGGCCTGGTGTGCTATGGTCCATGAGGTCACGAAGAGTCGGACATGACTAAACGACTGAACAACAACAAAAAAGTACAAATCAATCCATTATGAATTTTTTCTGTGGAGGAGATGAAGAAGAACCATTTATAAGAGATGAGAATAACAGGATAAAAAAAGAATGCATACATTTATGTGCTTTGGTTCAGTTAGGGATTAGGATCAAGAAGTTAAGACAGGATTTACTAGAAAGCTTTAAAAGAAGACTCCAAATAGCATGGGCTATATTGTGCAGTGGAGGACAGGAAGGCCTGGCGTGCTATGGTCCATGAGGTCACGAAGAGTCGGAGACGACTAAACGACTGAACAACAACAACAACAAAAATATTGTGCAGGATGTTCCATAGAAAATGGGCCAGCAAAGAACAGAGAGAATGGTAATAGGATATCTGAAGGTAGCAGAATGGGAAGGACAAGGCTGCCAGGGAGAATAGGAAATCAGTGGGATTGCTTGTTTGTGGCTTGGTGCAATGTGTGAACCTAGCAAATCAAATCATGGTTTATAATGTTGCACGACAATGAACCCAGCCAACTGACCTAATGTGGTATACGAACTTAGCCCGCATAGAGGTGAACATAATCAGTTAAAATTGGTTAACTCCACTCTTCTTGAAGTACATCTACCTTTGTTTTCTTTTAACTAGACACATCTATTCTGCTTTTCCCATTAGCCAGGGGAGTAAGAGTCTTTAAGATCTTTCATAGCTTTAGAGCAGAGCTTTCCGAACTTTTCATGTTGGTGACACACTTTTTAGACATGCATCATTTCGCGACACACTCTTACAGCAGGGCACAAGGCAGGCACTAGGACCTGCACGGAATCCTGGCAGGGCTCGGAGGCAGCAGCAGCTGCGACACACCCAGACACTGCAGCCGACACACTAATGTGTCCCGAAACACAGTTTGGAAAGCTCTGCTTTAGAGGTAATGGAGTTTTGGTTGATGCTTCTAGTCGCATGGAACTGAAGAGCTGGGCTTGTTGAAATTTCCCCTTGTTTCTGGCTGGCAGTATGTCTTCTTTGTCCCACTGTTCCTTCTCCTTTTCTTTTCCTTAAAAAAGAAATAGAGAGAGAGATTGGCCATAAATCCCCCAGCTGGCTTTGTGTTTAAGGTGGGACTAGAACTCACCATCTCCCGGTTTCTTCTGGCGGGGTGCTTTGACCACCACACCAAACTGGCTCTTTAGTTTGTGAAAATCAGCCAAGACCAGCTAGGTGCAGCTACTTAGCTGGCAAATGTTTTAAATGCCGATTGGAAAAAAAAAATCACAGGGCAGTGGTTTACCACTGGCAGATTTCTGAAAACTGATGGTTGTTTTGATAAACTGAGAAATTTGTAGTTCATGATATGCATGGGATGTTTATTCCTGGAATGTTGGACTATAACGCTAGGAAAGTGGCAGACATTTACTTCAAGAAAAGCCACATTTTTCCTCCACTGAAATAATTTTAAAAGACACGGGAAAAATTGCAGGCAAATTAAGCGATGTTTTTTTCTGATTTTGGCTGGGGCCAGGGTGTGAGGAGTATGCTCCAGCTGGCTCTTACACTCTTTGACGTTGTTTCTTATGCCTAAGTTACTTCATGCCGCCCACCCTTCCAGAAGAGGCAGTCAGCTTTTTCATGCATACTTTTGAGTACTGTGGTCACAGTTACTTTCCAGTCTTGAAACTGATAATTGTTTCTTCTGTTCTACTTGCCTGTGTTCTCAGTTACTTACGTGTGAAAATATTTTATGCTCTGTTCCACACCACGAATTCTTTCCTGCATCCACAGTTGAAAACACAAATGTATTATAAACTGGAAGAAACCTCTCACCAATACACTGTAGCAAAATTGCTATTTGTCTTCTGGAGGACACATCTGCCCCCGCCTCGCCCCCCCAGCCCCCCAGTGCTGTGAAATACAATTAAAAACTTTACTCTCAACAGTTCCAATTATCTGCAACATTGCCGTGAGCACCAAAGAAAGAGAGCATTAAATAAGCCAATTATAAGCAGAAACTTATTCCAACCTTGGTTCTCTAAAGCAGGGTTCCTCAACCTCAGCCATTTTAAGATGTGTGGACTTCAACTCCCAGAATTCTCCAGCCAGCCATCACAATCTGAGCTGATAGAAAACAGCTTCTTATGCCCCTGAACTGAGCAGATGTAGTTATTTATTTTCATTTATGTTTTTAACTATACAAGCGGACCCAGAAATACTGAATATACTGTGTACATGGACTCGCTATGTATATGGTATAGCCTGTAAAAGGAAGGGAGATGCTTCTTGGGTCAGCACCTTACTAGTTTGTAAAAGGGATGGTTCACACAAGAGGGAGCCCTTGATTGATTTTTATTTTTATTTTTTAAAAGCTTCTTATGGCTAGCAAGTACAAGTTAGTACTCTGGCAAAGGACCAGGCACAGATTATATGCAGCAAATGGCTTTCATTCTGCTAGATCAGGGGCCGGGAACCTTTTTTCTGCCAAGGGCCATTTTGATATTTATAATATAATTCGCGGACCGGGGGGTGGGGTTTGTGGGCGGGAGCCAATCACGTGGAAGCGGGCGGGGTTTGTGGGCGGGAGCCAATCACAAGCACCGGAGGGCGGGGTTTGCAGGCGGGAGCCAATCGTGTGCACTGGGGGGCGGGGTTTGTGGGCGCCTGTGGTTGCCTTGGCAGGGCCAGACCAAATGATTTCACGGGCCTTACACGGCCCGTGGGCCGGACATTCCCCACCCCTGTGCTAGAACATGAACAGCAACGAATGGCAGAATGGCTGAACTGGGAAGCAGCAAGTCCATGATTTGAATCTGCCTTTGCTATTGTCATGTCTTATGGGTACAGTGACCATACGTCCTTTATTATAAAGGGCAGTCCTTTATTTCAGAAAGCTGTCCTTTAGATTTATTTACTTTTCAAAAACTCACTTTTGTCCTTTATTTTGGTCATTTAACTTTTACCGTGCAAAGGGTACCCCTTCATGCCTAGTCTCTCACATTCATGTGAAAAATTTGGAAACTGAATTGTTTTTAAAAATAAATTTACATATATTGTTTGATTTTAGATGTTTTTATTAGAATATGTGTTTTTCTTGGTTTTGCTCTTGAATTTTCCTTTTCAAAGCCAAGTTATAAACATAATTAACGTTTTTAATCCTTATGAACCTCTTTCAAATTTGCCCCTTTTTCAGGTATGTCCCTTTATTTTTCCTAAGAAAATATGGTCACCCTACTTATGAGCTATAAGGAGGGGCTGGGCTAAACGGGCCCCAGGCTCAGTTCCTGGTATACGCAAGATGGAATGGAAAAACGTCTTCCTGAAACTTTGGTGAACAGCTTCCAGTTAGTGCCAGCAACATTGGGGTAGACGGACCAGAGATCTGACCCCTGTCTTTATCCTTGTCAGGAACTTTTCTACATTCCTACAGTATATTCTTCTGATAAGAATATTGTAAGTGCTGCTGATATGGCATATGTCAAGCATCTTGACAACGAGAAAACACTTGTAATAATGCCAAGATTATTATAAAAAATGATAACTGATCAGGTGGAGTCCCAAGCATGGTAAGAATACGATTTTAATGTTGAAATCATTGTAACATTATAATCTTTAATCTATATTTTGGCTGTAGAGCAATATAAAATATATAAAATTTATTAATTTATTTTATTTATTGATCACATTTATATCCCGCCCATCTCCCTCACAAGGAATGACCCTGGGCGGTGAAAATTAAAATTGCAGCCATTCTAGGAATAAGAATTTAAGGTATAGAATAAAAGAGTAATAACAGAATTATAGCGATTATTTCTATGAAGGTTCTCAGTCATCCAGGTGGAATTGTCTGTAGCTTGAATCATGTCAACTGGATTTCTATTTTCTCAGTGGAAAGGTTTCGCTCCTTATCCAAGGAGCTTCTTCAGTCTGAGCAAAGTTGGTAAGGGAATCCTAAATATGTTTCTAGGTAGCTGTGTGACCTTACACCTGGGGCTAGGTCATGGTTATATTGAGATGTTATTTTAAGTCCTTTTATTATCTAAAGGAGGATCGTTAAGATCACCATGCTGCTGTTGATTATTAATTTTATTTATTTATTTTTAATTTTATAATTTTATTTATTAATATTATTAATGATAGCGATTATTAACACAAAGTTTTGTAACACTAAACATTTTAAACTATAAAAATTGGATTTATTATTCATGTTAGAACTATAATTGTGTTCACTGTTTACATTAGAACTATAAAGGCTAAGATAGAGCTATATAATGTAAACAATAAAACTGAGTTGCATCAAGTAAATGCAATAAAACAAACATTGACTAAAAACAGTAGCAGATCACACAATCTAAGCTATATTTATTCATTTATATTTATCTATATATCAAATTTATTCACTGCCCATCTCACTCAGAAAGCGACTCTGGGCGGTTTACATGAAATGGTTGACCTTTCATAGATTTCATGACATAAGAAATTCATTGTTACCATAAAAGAGCTATATGAAAGTGCAGAAAAAAGAATGTAACATATAGAATAACAGATCAATAACAAAGGTGTTACACACACACACACATCCCTGGAGACTTTTGTGCATTCCAGAATTACTGCTTTAACACCAAATATCTGAAGTGCTTTACATCAGGCCTTGCTTGCTTGAATTGCTATCAACCAGCCAATTATTTCTCAACTTATTCTTTTTCATCTCAGTCCCTTCCCATTAGCTCATCTTAATAAACTGCATAGCTTTAAAAAATGACTTGGGGACTTAAATAAACTGACCATGTTTGTCCATTTGACAATAATTAACCTCCCTTTAGAAGGGCTAACCAATGTTCTTTTCTATTTCCCTTTAATATGCGTAAGGAAACTCCTCACTTTGCCAAGCTTTCATAAGACCAAAACATAACTGCTAAAAATGCTGACTTTCACAAACTTCAGCTATATACATTGCTTAGAATAAAATCCTAAAAATGCTGCATTTCTGTGGCATAACTTTACATTCTCTTCATAGCTAGAGTCAAGGGAAAGCTTGCATTTAAGATTAAATAGAAAGAAGATAAGGAAAAGCAAGATATTACAGCAGTTTGATAGTACAAGCACATGCCTTTTAGAGAACAAAAGAAGTTGCCACTTTTGCTTTTGTTCTTATACAAAGTTGATTGTCCATAGCAGTAGTTTCTATAGAGTGCTATTGTATGTGTATTTATTCAGAAATTAGTTTCAATATGCCTGGTTGGACTTGTTCCAAAGTAAAGAGTAGAATGGAGCTTTGAATTGTATATTGGAAATAACTAACTGCAGCCAGGTAGAAAGAGAAATGGGTGCTTAATGGGTAGGAAAAGGAATGGGTACTTAAGCATTGCCAAAAAAGAAGTACAGGTAGTCCTCGCTTAACGACCACAATTGGGACCAGAATTTTGGTTGCTAAGCGAAGTGGTCATTAAGTGAATCTGACCCAATTTTACAACCTTTTTTGCAGCAGTTAAGTGAATCACTATGGGCATTAAGTGAACCAAGTGGTTGTTAAGTGAATCACACAGTTCCCCATTGATTTTGCTTGCCAGAAGCCAGCTGGAAAAGTCGAAAATGTTGATCGTGTGACCACAGGATGCTGCGACAGTCATAAATGCAAACCGGTTGCCAAGCACCCAACTCGTGATCACGTGACCGTGGGGACACTGCAACGGTTGTAAGTGTGAGGACCAGTCGTAAGTCAGTTTTTCCAATACCTTCGTAAGTCCGAACCATCACTAAACAAGTGGTTGTTAAGTGAGGACTACCTGTAATGCACCTTGGAAAAGTGAACCAAAAATTTACCCATGTATTTATACATGCTATTAAATATCTAATTTAGGCATCATTATTACAAGCTAAAATTCATAGAAGGCATGTCCAAATCACTCTCAATGCAAACATAATTAAAATACTTGGCATCCCATGCATTTAGATGAACCCAAATCACTTCCCATCCCTTCTTAGTGATTTAGAACTTTCCTGTTAAATCTAGATTCATTATTCTGAACGATTGTGGAGAGGTTGAGAAAGGAAAGGAACAGAACACAGGCATGGACAATCACAAGACAGTGGCAAGCGAGTGAGTTGACAGCTTTTCTCATAAATAACAAACTTAAACCTGGTGCAAATAAATCCAGGAAGGAGTTTTCAATCATTCAAAGAGACTCTGCCTTTATCAACTCACTCTAAACGAGGCTGGGAAATTTTTCTTACAGTTTCCAAGATTCTGCACATATGCCAGACTAGCACTGAAGATACCTTACTAAAGTCTGTATCATTCCTGCTCCTTTGGCATGGCATGGGGCTTGACAACTATAAATCTGTCAACATACAAACCTCAGTGTTGTTGTTTCTTCGTTCAGTCGCTTCCGACTCTTCGTGACTTCATGGACCAGCCCACGCCAGAGCTTCCTGTCGGCCGTCACCATCCCCAGCTCCCCCACGGTCGAGTCCGTCACCTCCAGAATATCATCCATCCATCTTGCCCTTGGTCGGCCGCTCTTCCTTTTGCCTTCCACTTTCCCTAGCATCAGCATCTTATCCAGGGTATCCTATCTTCTCATTATGTGGCCAAAGTACTTCAGTTTTGCCTTTAATATCATTCCCTCAAGTGAGCAGTCTGGCTTTATTTCCTGGAGTATGGACTGGTTTGATCTTCTTGCAGTCCAAGGCACTCTCAGAATTTTCCTCCAAAACCATAGTTCAAAAGCATCTATCTTCCTTCGCTCAGCCTTCCTTATGGTCCAGCTCTCACAGCCATAGGTTACTACAGGGAATACCATTGCTTTAACTATGCGGACCTTTGTTGTCAGTGTGATGTCTCTGCTCTTAACTATTTTATCGAGATTTGCCATTGCTCTCCTCCCAAGAAGTAGACATCTTCTGATTTCCTGGCTGCAGCCAGCGTCTGCAGTAATCTTTGCGCCTAGAAATACAAAATCTGTCACTGCCTCCACTTTTTCTCCCTCTATTTGCCAGTTATCAATCAAGCTTGTTGCGGAGTTTGCTTCCAGGCGTTGGAGTGAGCAGTGCGCTGAGGCTGAGGCTCTAAGCCGAAAGCTCCAAGGATTTCCGTTTGCGGCGATTAAAAAAAGAAAAAATCGCCGAATTCACCCTTGAAGAGAGGGTGAGCAGAAGATTACCCACAGAGGGTCGCCGGACTCTCTGCTCTTTTCTGACCCCTGCATTTCCACCACGGGGGAAGGGAGATTGAAGCGGAGAGAGGCGGCTGGGATTGTCAAGAAGCTCTGCGGAAGCCCTGAAATCTGACCAAGATAAGTAGCACCTCACCCAACCTTTTAGATTCACTTTTTACTTTTTGAATATTATTTGCCTTATTGATCTAAGATTTATCTTTGGACTTGACTAATAAATGCTGGTGTTTTATTTTTTTCTTGCCAAGAGACTGTTAAATGGTGGGAGTAAAAAAGCTATTGACTTTGCCTGGAATGAAATGAGTGACTTTCACTTTTATTTTTACTTGGATTTATTTTACCACTTATGGATAAATAAAAGTATTCCTTTTTTTGGAGTTATTCTACCTGGATTTTAAGACTTTATGGAATAGTGAATTGGTGATTTAACATCCTTTCTTTTATCTTTTTGTGACGCTTGCCAAGAAATAATTTTTCTTTTCTTCTTTCCCTATTTTCTTTTAAACTTCTGGAATATCATTTGGATTATAAGATGCCTTTTAAATTTTTTATGTTTTAACTGGATTTTCTTTTTATTGAAATTTGAGTGTTTAAGGTGTATTCTGGATGGAAAAATAAATTGGATTATTGTAGATTCTTTTTTGCTCTCTATCTTTCTCTTTTTTATGGTTGAATTGGAGGGATGTAAGCTGGCATGAGAAATCTTGGAATTGTTTATTGTTTTTACTACTATTTTGTCTACAGTTCAAAGAAGTTTCTTTCTTCTTTTTTATCTTTTGTTTTTACATTTATATGGACTTATATACCCAATGGATTACAATCTTGTTATTATGACAACTATTTTTTAAAGGATTGTTTTTACTTTTTGTATTTTTTTACTCCCTCCTTTTTGTAAACAACCATTGCAACAATTATTATCTCTCTCCTTTTTTTTTTCCTCTCTCCTCTCTCTCTTTTCTTTTACAGGAATATGGCTTTGAGGATGAAGAGTGACAAAGAGAAAGAAAAAGAAACTGGAAGTGCAACTATAGAACTTTCAATAACTGCAGTATTAATGGAAGTTCCACCATTAGAAGAGAAAAAAAATTCTGGATGCAATTCTGGACACAATTTCTTTATTAGACAAAAAAATGGATGCCTGGGGTCAACAAATCAACAAGCAGATAGAAAATTTGTTTACTTTAGAAAAAAAGATGGCAAAAAGATGGATTTATTGGGACAACAAGTAGTTAAGAAGATGGAAGAGGCGAAAGAAGAACCAACCCAGAAAATACAACAAGAATTTAAAAAAGAAGTGCAGATAGTTAAGGAAGTGGTTAATACCTTATCAGGGGAATTTAAAGAGATGCAAGGCCAGATGCAGAAATTAGAGACTAATTCAGAAAGTTTTATTAAAGAAGTTGAATACAACTTAGATATTACTGTTTTAGCAGAAATGATAGAAAAAGAACATATTTTGAGATTGAGTGCATCCCTAGAACAATTAAATGAAAAAGCAAGAAAAAGGATTGTTTTTGAATTAGTTAAACTTCTAGAAATGAGAGAACAAGATTTGGATTTGGAAATAGATAAAACTTTCAGAGCTAATTCATGGTATGCTAGAGAAAAGAAAGTGTTCAAAGGGCAAAAGTTAAGGATAGCCTCTACTTTAAAAGTAAAAACATTTTTAGAAAAATATAAGACAGATATGAGGGATGCACCAGGAGAACGAAAGAAGCATTTCATAGATAGAAGTAAGAAATAGAGATAAATGGCTGACTTAGAAGGACTTCTTAAAAATTGGGAAAATTAGTTCTACCAATGACACATGATTGGATGTTAAAATTGATGGATTGGCAGAAAATGATAAATTGATATGTTTATTAAAAGAAAATTCAAATTATTATTTTATTAAGGAGTGGAAACTATTGATGGACTATTTGTAATATGCAGAGGGGGCAAAGCTTATATGGGGTACTGAAGATTAAAATATATATAAATTGATATATTAGACAGGAAAGGTTTTTTTAATGTTATATATAGAGCTAGCATGTATGATAAATCTGTTAAATTACTATGACCAGAGATAAATCGGAAGTTAACCAATTTCTATTTCTTATCTTTTTCTTTTTTTCTTTCTTTTTCTTTACTTTACTGCACTTTTTTCTTCTTCTTTCTTTGATTTGTATTTCTATTTCTTTTTCATTTCTAATTTTTAACTATGTATATCTAAAACTTTAATAAAATTGATATAAAACAAAAAAATCAAGCTTGTTGCCATGATCTTGGTTTTTTTGAGGTTTAACTGCAACCCAGCTTTTGCACTTTCTTCTTTCCCCTTTGTCTTAAGGCTCCTCAACTCCTCCTCGCTTTCAGCCATCAAAGTGGTATCATCTGCATATCTGAGATTGTTAATGTTTCTTCCAGCGATTTTAACTCCAGCCTTGGATTCCTCAAGCCCAGCATGTCGCATGATGTGTTCTGCGTACAGGTTGAATAGGTAGGGTGAGAGTATACAACCCTGCTGTACTCCTTTCCCAATCTTAAACCAGTCCGTTGTTCCGTGGTCTGTTCTTACCATTGCTACTTGATCGTTATACAGATTCCTCAGGAGGCAGACAAGATGACTTGGTATCCCCATACCACCAAGAACTTGCCACAATTTGTTATGATCCACACAGTCAAAGGCTTTAGAATAGTCAATAAAACAGAAATAGATGTTTTTCTGAAATTCCCTGGCTTTCTCCATTATCCAGCGGATATTGGCAATTTGGTCTCTAGTTCCTCTGCCTTTTCTAAACCCAGCTTGTAGATCTGGCAATTCTCGCTCCATGAATTGCTGGAGTCTACCTTGCAAGATCTTGAGCATTACCTTACTGGCATGTGAAAGAAGTGCCACTGTTTGATAGTTTGAACATTCTTTAGTGCTTCCCTTTTTTGGTATGGGGATATAAGTTGATTTTTTCCAATCTGATGGCCATTCTTGTGTTTTCCAAATTTGCTGGCATATGGCATGCATCACCTTGACAGCATCATCTTGCAAAATTTTAAACAGTTCAGCTGGGATACCGTCATCTCCTGCTGCCTTGTTATTAGCAATGCTTCTTAAGGCCCATTCAACCTCACTCTTCAGGATGTCTGGCTCTAGCTCACTGACCACACCGTCAAAGCTATCCCCAATATTATTATCCTTCCTATACAGATCTTCCGTATATTCTTGCCACCTTTTCTTGAACTCTTCTGCTTCTGTTAGGTCCTTACCATCTTTGTTTTTGATCATACCCATTTTTACCTGGAATTTACCTCCGATGTTTCTAATTTTCTGGAAGAGGTCTCTTGTCCTTCCTACTCTATTGTCTTCTTCCACTTCCGCGCATTGCTTGTTTAAAAATAATTCTTTATCTCTTCTGGCTAACCTCTGGAATTTTGCATTTAATTGGGCATATCTCCCCCTATCACTGTTGCCTTTTGCTTTCCTTCTTTCTTGGGCTGCTTCCAGTGTCTCAGCAGACAGCCATCTTTCCTTCTTGGTTTTCTTTTTCTTTGGGACGTTTTTTGTTGCCGCCTCCTGAACAATGTTGCGAACTTCTGTCCATAGTTCTTCTGGGACCCTATCTACTAAATCTAGTCCCTTAAATCTATTCTTCACCTCCACTGCATATTCCTTAGGAATATTAGTGAGCTCATATCTAACTGATCTGTGGGTCTTCCCTATTCTCTTTAGTCTGATTCTAAATTTTGCAATAAGAAGTTCGTGATCTGAACTGCAGTCAGCTCCAGGTCTTGTTTTTACCGACTGTATAGATGTCTGCCGCTTTTGGCTGCAAAGGATGTAGTCAATCTGATTTCGGTGTCGACCATCTGGTGAAGTCCATGTATAAAGTCATCTTTTAGGTTGTTGGAAGAGAGTGTTTGTTATGCACAGTGAGTTGTCTTGGCAAAGGATTTTATCCTTCCTTGAATAGAGGTGGGGGCCTCAGGCACAATCTTTCCCCTATTTTCCTCCCTGCTTTGTCTTCTGTGCCTAGGAAGATTAAGACCATTTCACAAGCTCAACAGCAGCATGGTGATCTTAACGATCCTCCTTTAGATGATAAAGGGACTTAGAAATAACATCTCAAAAAAAAAAATAACCATGACCTAGCCCCAGGTGCAAGGTCACACAGCCACCTAGAAACATATTTAAGGATTCCCTTACTAACTTTGCTCAGACTGAAGAAGCTCCTTGGATAAGGAGCGAAACGTTTCCACTGAGAAAATAGAAATCCAGTTGACATGATTCAAGCTACAGAAAATTGTCTTGATCATCTTTCCCTGATCAATGCCTAAAACACATCTCTCACCCATTGCAAAGAGAAAAAAAAGTTACTAGTGTTCCCCTCAACCATGTGTTTTGTGAACATGATCCCTTATTTTGCAACAAAATATTGGATGCAGCTTGAGAGCAAGCTATGTGAGGGAAGTGTATTGTAGCTACCACCACCACAGTCATTAAAAACTGTCAAAGCCTTCCCATTTGTATCTGACCTCCTAATCCTGATGTACAGGTACTGGCAATTTTTTATTTGCTCTGGCTTTTCCTGACCAGGCCAGCGTGCTGCTATGATGAGAACTCAGGAGCTGGGAGATTCGGCAAGGGAAGAATATCCTCCAGCGGGACCCCAGATTACTTCTTGAAGCACAAGGCTGTGATACAATGCCATTTCTGAAACAGCATTTCCCCACCCACAGATACAACCCTATGGGCATGATGCAATGGAATTTTCTAAATCTGAGAAGGGGAATGTCAGTTTGCAACATACTGCAGGGCCAGAACATCTGTATTGTCCTTCCTTATCAAGCAAACGAGTAGCAATATCTCCCTGTGAAGAACAAGCTTGTTGCTAGACCCTATATTGGGTCATTTGGAGACTCTGGCAGCAAGCCAGGTAGTTATTAGAAATAACCTGAAGAACAAGTGCTGAGTGTGGGATCCTTTACTTCGGAGGAGTGAGTTTGGCCAGCTTCTCCTTTGAATTGCTGGATCCAGGCCAGTAAGGATATCCTAATAACCCCTTGCAGCTGCATTTCAGTTGGGAGGGGGAATTTGAGTAGCTCGTTGGGCAACGCCCTTGAAGCCTCGCTGGTCGAGCTTTTGATTGGGAAGTTGCCTAATAAAAATAAGGAAAAGGAGAGCAAAAGAGAGAGAGATTCTTCTCTCAAGGTCGTCAGCAACAACAGAATGCTTTGTTACCATCGAAAGGGTTAGTATCTTTCAGCAACCTGCCTAAATGCAATTTTATCTTATTATGCCTAGAAATGGATAAATAACAGCGTATCCAGATTAAGGAACTACAGTAAATTTTAGGGAGATAGTTTTTATTATTTTTAACTGTCGTCTTGCATACTATGTTTTTAAAAGAATCCTATTTTAGTGTGTAAGTCTTAATTATAATTATTTAATAAAAATATATATCTTACATGCTGGTGTTGTGGTCACATGCATATGGAAATTGGATTCTACCCAGCCTGCCTAACCACTTGGCTTGTTACTACCAGGAGATTGTAGATGGCTAAATTCCCAAGGTTTGGGGCTTGAAGGGAGAAGTCATCCTTGGAGGTTTTGAGGTTTGGCCCAGAGCCCCCCAGCTTTCCCTAGGGCTGTGGAACTATAGTGATAGGGTGGTGGCAGCGAAGTTTGTCATTTGGGTTGGTGCCCAAATTAGGAACATCTGGGTTGGTGCCCAGGTAGAGGCTGTTGGGTAGGTGCCCAAGCTAAGAACAGTAGGGGTTGGTGCCCCAAACTAGGAACATAGGGGTTGGTGCCCCAAATTAGGATTAGTCTGCCCTTTAGGAGAGGGTTCTCATGAAGCTAATTAGAGACCCTGTAGAAAACTATTCCAGGGTTCCTTTTACTGCAGTCTTTGCTGAGGTGTGGAACCTGGTTAGTTAATATTAAAAGGGCAGTATTCCTTTTAGTTAATTGTGTGGGCCAGCAAAGGAAAGGACAAGGGGGGAGGCGTCCAGCCAGGAGGCCTGGGAGCTGAAAGGTAAAAAGGAAAGAAAAGGAAGCCCCCCCCCCCCCATAACTTTGACACTCCCCTGCATCAAGCAGCAATTAGAATGAAGGATCAGAGGCCATGTCATAATGTTCCTACTGATAAATGGAATACAACAGTACACATACCCACTTTCCAAGATGCTGCAGCCTAACCCCTTCCCTTGCAATAAAACTGACTAATGAGACTGTAAGATTCTAGTTTTCTGGGTTGTGAATGGTTGACAGGGGCTTGGAACACAGGAATATATCAAAATCATATAAGTTAAATAAATAAATAAATAAATAAATCGCTCTCAAGTCCTGCCTCCTGATCATCTCAACATATGAGCAACTAGGGGCACGATGGCTCAGTGGTTACCGCGGAAACGTCTTCGGACAGCGCTGGCTCTTCAGCTAAGAAACTGAGATGAGCACCACCCCCTAGAGTCGGACATGACTGTGCAGGGGAAAACCTTTACCTCTTTTATGAGCAACTAGGAGTTCATTTCACCCCACCACTGGGTATATACCTTATTCTGGAAGGCCCCTGGGATAGCTTTCCTCAGCCCAGTATCCTCCAGGCATTATTACAGCTCTTGTAATCGTGGGAGTTACAGGTTCTGCACAGCTGTAGGTGGCACCTAATTGGGCAGGCCTGATCTATAGGCATTATATTCTCTTGGATGAGTAATACCCACTATAATTTTATTATTTACAGCAGGCATATAGTTCACCCTAAAGGAAGATGAACATGAGTAAGACTCCTCTGGAAGATTAGACAGAAAAAAAAATCCTCACTTAATATATGCTCGGTAAATCTAAGATGACCATTCTATTTTAAAGGTAAATTAACTGGGCAAAAAAAAAAGTTTTTATTTCAGATATATACACTATGGGCCATGTATGTATCATTCTCCCTCCCTGTGGCATACTCAGCAATCTGAGATAGTTGTTGGCAAAGTTAGATTTTTATTTTATTTATTAATTGATATAAAACATTTGTATGGCTGCCTATCTTAAAACCAAACTCTGGGTGGGTTATAAGGCAATCACAGAACTTGCCAACATCGAACCCAGGGCTAATTCATTTTAGAAATAAAACACTGCTCAGTTAAAAGGGAAAGATTCTCTTCCTAATTGTTATATTTCCTTACAGGCAATATATAATACTCACAGACCCACAGGAACAGCTCCTTAATGTAATGAATGCCTCTTGGTTTTTTTAAGCATCCTTTCAGTACAAAGTGAATTGGCTGTTTTCTGCCTTGATGTCGAACCATTAATATTTTAAGTACTGTAGAAAGATTGTTCTACCTGATACAACGCAGACTTCCAATAAATGTGCTGCAGAGAAACCCTTGCCTTCAATGTGATATAATAAGTGGCAGCTTTGTTCCCGAGGTAGACAGGTTGCAGGGGGAAATATATGGTAAGCAGGGTGAAGAGTAATAAGAGGGATCGTCCCCAGGGATTCTTCTACAGCTGGGCGGCTTCAGCTACAGAATTGCCTTGTGCAGTTTGAGCAAGCCCGGACACTGATTTCAGTTTGGTGCAAAATGAAGCTTACTGTTCTATGTCAGTTTTTCTCAACCTTGGCAACTTTAAGAGTTTGCCTCAACCAAGGCAACTTCCCCAGTTTTGCTGGCTGGGGAATTCTGGGAGTTGAAGTCCATGCAGCGTAAAGTTGCTAAGGTTGAGATACAGCGATCTATGGGTTTGGCCCTGCTGATACCATTCAATACCATAGTTATTGAACAGTGTATTTGCAATATTATAAGTGATATCACTTGCATAATCAGAACCTCCTGACCCAAGGATGATCCTAGCTGGCTGAGGAATTCTGGGAGTTGGAGTTGCCAAGGTTGAGAAACACCGTTCTATGTTTTGGAGACTCAGTGGCAGTGGCTGTTGCACTTCGGTCTATATTCTGTTCTTATCTAGGTTACCTTGATTATCTTCTATTATTTGTTTTATTGCTTTTATTGATTACATTCTCTCCAGAGAATCTGTTGATACAGGGCCTACGTAAATGTTCAAATAAACAAAACCTGCTCACTGACCACCACGGTCATGGTTCTGACTGTCTATTTTTTCCTCTCGCTTCTACTAAATTTCATTTACCTAAGGGCTGATCTGCATGTCCTGCTTGCCTCAACATGAAGTTGCCCTACTAACTCTTCGTTGAGGATGCGAAGGCACAGCATAGTCCTCAACCCATCATTAGCCCAACCGCAAAAGCAGCCTCTGCCCATCTTTTCTTGCACCGCTTCAGAAGTGTTTTTTTTACCACTTCTGCTGGCATAACCTGAGCCAAGCTGAGTTTGTATCCTTTTGACTTTGGGGTTGTATGAACATAGCTATTGTGCTTTATAAATTGTAATTAGGTCTTAAACGTTTGTAAAGCTGTGGTTTAAACAGTTGTTGAACAAACTATTGTGATTTGATTTTCAGTTTCTGATATGCATTGATTGATTGATTGATTATGTGCCATCAAATGACTGTCGACTCTTAGCGACTACATAGATTATCTTCATCACCTGGTCTTTCAGGTCTACCAATGGTGCACTCATCGCCACTGTAACTGAGTCCATCCACCTTGCTGGTGGTCGTCCTCTTCTTCTCTTCCACCTTTCCCAGCTTTAGAGCCTTTTCCAGAAAGCTGGGTCTTCACATCATGTGTCCAAAGTAGGATAATTTGAGCCTGGTCATTTGTGCCACAAGTGAGAATCCTGGGTTGATTTGTTTGATGTTCTATTTGTTCCGATTTCTTGGCTGTCCACGATATTCTCAGGAGTCTTCTCCAACACCAAAGTTCAAAAGTGTCAATACTCTTCCTATCCTGCATAAGGACAATTTTTCTCCACATCTCTGTAGCCTTTCAGACTCCCCTAAGTTGAGCTTGACTTCTTTTTTTATAATATTATTTATTTAAAAATAAAAAATACAGAGATAAAAAACTAATACAAACTAAGTGTGTGCGTGTGTGTGTGTGTGAGTGTGTATGTGTATGTATATGTATGTGTATATATATATATATATATATATATATATATATACACACACACACACACATACATACCACACACACACACATACATACAGTGTGTGTGTGTGAAAAGTGCAGAGAAAAAGGGGAAAGAAAAATATAAGAAAAAGAAAAAAAGATATATAAAGAAATGACTTCCCCCTTCATCAAGACAAGTACAAACAATTTCAGTGACTTGTCAGTAACTTTTTTTAAAAGCAAAAAGAAGGAATATAAAGTTGACTTATTTGATCAAGGTTAAAAATATATATATGATATTTTTCTAGTAGCTTTTAATGGGTTTTTCTCAATCAGGACTGAATGACGAGGCCTTAAAGATTGGTTTATAGATAAGCTATGGGAAGAAGAGATTTATTTTGTTGTATTTTCAGAGAAAGTGATAAGCTATGGTGTTAAAAGTAAAGGAAAGAATTACAAAGTTGGCATTTTATTAAGGTTAAAATATAGATGTTGTTATTTCCGGTGTTAAGCTTGAGAAGGAGTTTCTGAGAGGAGACAAAGAGAAAATGATAAGAAATTAATTTTTGGGACACTATCTGAAGAGATTAAAGATCAAGATTTTAAATATGTTGCTGCTTCTGGTAGCTCTTAATGGATTTTTATTAAGTTCGAATGCCGTCCTCACTTAACGATCCACGGTGATTTGCTTAACAACGGCAACTGGGACTGCCGGAATTGCCGTTGCTAAGCAGCGCAGTCACGTGATGTCACGCTTTACAACTGCGTTTCTTAGAGAGAGAAATTCCGGTCCTAATTGCTATCATAAACCGAGGACTACCTCAAGCATTCCTTATACATTTATCCATAAATACATTAAACAACCCAGGGGACATCACACATCTTTTTCTTACTCCTTACTCAGCGTTGAACTATTTGCTAAGCATTCCAATTATTTCCATGGGAAAATGGAAGAAAATCTCCTATGTCACATGGAGGAAGTCTTTGGAGGATTGGCAACCCGCTTCAGAGACTCAGAGATTTTCTGCGCATTCACTGCAAATAGCCATTTTTTTCACCCCTCATAATACAAATGCAAAACTTATGGAACTATGCAGTTTGGCACCAACTAGCAATCAATTTTGGTGAGGGGGCAGAAAGAAAATAATATTGTACAGTTGGCTGGAAGGAAAAGCATGAGGTGGGAACTAAATCTTCTCCTGTGATTGACAGGTCCTCTTCCCTGGCACTCTGGGCAAAGCGGGTTGGGCCGACCCAGTGATCACCCAGCACATACAGAGCCAGGGAGGAGATGGGGTGGATCTCTGAGGCTGTCCAAGCCAGCTGGTCTGACAACTTGGGCCACTGTTGTTCTGATTGCCCTGAGCCTCTTTTATTATGATTTGCTTTATTTTTAGCTCTGCAAAAAATATTACCCCAAAATCTTTCCCTGGGCATCCCCTGTCAAGTAGTCACTTAGTCTGCCAAAGGCTGCCCTGAAAGTAACTTGCCTTACTCTGGCCTTGTTCCTGAGGCATGGTAAACTACTGAAGAAAACGTTAGGCTGCTTTTACAGTTGGGGACAAGACAGAGGCGACATCCTGATAACGATAAAAGTAGTTAGTGAGATGTATTTGTGCTGTGGTTAGAGCAGGGTTTCTCAACCAGGGTTCTGTGGCATCCTAGGGTTCCACGAGAGGTCACTAGGGGTTCCCTGGGATATCACAATTTATTTAAAAAATTATTTCAAATTCGGGCAACTTCACATTAAAGAGGTAGGTTTCATTCTTTATTTTTAGTTTAAGAACACTGTTCATGCATATATATAGGCCTACACATGAAACGAAGATAATTTTGTAACTTCTGGTCTGTATTTGAGCCTGAATGTGCAGGGGTTCCCCGAGGCCTGAAAAATATTTCCAGGGTTCCTCCGGGGTCCAAAGGTTGAGAAAGGCTGCTCGGGAGCCATCAGTTTTTTAAAACAACATACTTTCCTCCCATCTCCAGTGCACGGGGCAGAAGTTTCCTTTCTAGAGAGCTGCACTCCAAAATCAGCCTTTTCCCCCCTGGCCACTATCTAGTGCAGTCAAAACCTCTTTGGCTCATTTCCATGCCCCCCAAAAGGAAGAAATAGTCTTCCTTATTCATTCAAAAAGGATCGTTAGAATTAAATCCTGAATGAAGACAGTTCCTTGACCTAAGGAGCATGTGATAAAAGGGCCATCCACACAACCCCTTGCCCCAGCTCCCCGATGGCCTGCTTGCTGGTCACTGGGACGTGGCCTCACGTTGGCGCCTCCAATATGATCTGGCAGGAAAGGATGATTTTCGGGTGGAAGAAGGTCCAAGCCCTTCTCTATACAAACATTCCTGCTTGCATATAGGAGTCTGAGAGATGTCAGTGACCTGCAGGGCTTCATATTGAAGGGGTCTAGTATAATGAACTGTATTTTGTATTACTGATGTATGAGCCTTTTAGAATTGTGCTGTATTAACAGAACCTAATCATGTCCTCAAAGCCTGTTCTTGCTTGGCATGACCCCAAAGAGACGGAACAGGAAAAGATAAGCAATGCCTGAGAAGCAATGCCCAAGTACTGAAGGAGACTTAAAAGGCAACTTTGTTCTCTTTTGCTTATGTGACTGTTTATGCCTGTTTATGACCTTGTTCTGATTAAAAAGTATAAATGCTTGTAGAACCTCCTTGTGGGTATACTACATCCAAGCCTCACTCAAGTTTCTTCTTTGGTAATCTGGGAACTTGGGAAATATTATAAATAAGGGAACTTTACAATATGACCAGCTGCAGGCCAACCCCTCCCATCCAGCCATGGGGCTCCATGCCTCCAGGGTAACTTCTCCTTTGGCTGCCTGAGAGAACAGAGCCTCGTCTGGTGGGCAAAGTGTTCTTCTTTGTTTTGGCTCCAGTAGAAAAACCGACTGCATGGAAGGTGTTCCACAAGGTTGACGTTCCTACCTGTTACCTCTTCCACCTCCCACCATGGCGACCCTGCCCTTCCTGCTGCTTGCTGGAGAGCATCACTGCTGCCCCCAACCGCTGCAGCGCTGCCCGGGGTGGCTGCAGTGGTGCTGCCCAGCAACAGTGGAGGTGAAGGCAGGGATCCCCGTGGTGGGAGGTGATCGGGGATCTCTGCTTGGGGTGGGGGCTGGGAAGGCAGGCAGGCAGGCAGGCATTCGGACAGCAGAGAAGGGGAAGGTCCCCAGCAGAAACCACCACCCTGGGTAGGAAAAGGTCCCTCGCCTTCTCTGTGATAGATCCCATTCCATCCAATATCTTTTCCTCAGAACTACATTCAACCCCCTCTTTGCCGATGTTTCAGAAACAGCTCAAAACAGTCCTGTTCCTTGGGTTTTTCTTGTCATAAACTCTCAGTATTTCAATTTTCAATGATCTGTTAAGTAACAATAGATCTTTCACTGTGCAGACGGAAATGACTGTAATTCCTTATCTTACTTCATGATTTATATCAGGGGTGGGCAACGTCAGGCCCGTGGGCCATATAAGGCCCGCGGGGCTCCTGCCTGCAAACCCCGCCCCTTCCATGCGATTGGCTCCTGCCTGCAAACCCCGCCCCCCAGTGCTTGTGATTGGCTCCCGCCTGCAAACTCCCGCCCCCGGTCCACAGAAATCCCAGAAACCCCGCCCCCCACCCACCCCCGGTCCCGAGTTATAAATATCCAAATGGCCGTTGGCAGAAAAAAGGTTCCCCACCCCTGATTTATATTGTGCTGATTATTATCATTGATATTTATATACTAATTGGATTTTAACAACAATCTGAAGCTTTTAAAATATATTAAGATATTCAGTTATGTAAAACTAACTAATGAAATATTGAAAATTCTCGTCTAACAATGTCAGGCTTATTTAATGCTATGCTTGTAAATGTCTGTTTATTCCCCTTGTGGAGTCCTTGGTGCTCTCTGAGCTTGGTTGTTTGCTTGCAGATGTTTCATTACCCAACTAGGTAACATCATCAGTGCGAGGGAGTGTGGGGTTTGCTCCCTGTTTCTATACAGTAGCTTGCCCTGCCAGTGTTGGTGGGGGTGTGGTTTTCTCCTTGGTAGTGCCTTGATTAGGTTATTGCTTCCCACTTGATTGTTTGGCTGCTTGATTGTTTGTCTCATTGGTAGTTCTTTGGTCGGGGTATTGGTTTTTTTCTGCTTGATTGTTTGTCTGGTGTTAATCCCTGCTTATCTGGGTGTAGGCTGCTTTCCCTTTGCCTTCTATTTTTCCTTTTTTTATCTCTTTTTTTCCTTGCCTTTCCTGTCTGACCTTTTTCAAAAATGTGTAAAAATGTATATTTTTTGCAATTCTTCTTATTCTTATAATTACAAAAAATAAACAAGTGCAATGAGACTTTACCCTGGTTTTTTTTAAAAAAGGAAACTGCCACCGTGTCCTTGTGTGAGGCAGCAACTTTGCTGGGCTGGTTTTCGAGGCATGGGGAAAAGACTACTGTGGTGGCATTGGTTTCCCACTGGCCTCCCATCGTGAGGGTGGGAGGAAACCAGGCACTGCGGCTGTGGGGAAGAGCCCAAACTTAGCTCTGGGAACTCACCCAAAGCTGGAACACAGAGAGGGGAATGGATTACATGCAACTCTGGAGACTTAAGTTCGGCCTGGGTCAATACCCCATTACTAGCTCACCTTAGCCAGGCTAGACAAAAATGGGGGGGTTCTGATTTTTGAAACCTATGGCTCTTCAAACATCAAGATCCCTCCACCCACCCACCCCCCACAGTCCTTGCCCTAGTATTTTGTGCTTTAAAGATTTATTTATTTATTTAATAAATTTACATGGCTGCCCAACTCACACACAGTGACTCCGGGCGGCTTACAAAATTAAAATCCACAATATAAAAAACCCACTGACCCCCCCACCCACCACGGTGGCTACAAACACAATCAGATCAGCTACTTGATTGGCTCCGTCTCAACCTGGGGTCCCCAGGCCCGCTGACAGAACCACGTCTTCAGGGCCTCTCGGAAAAGTATCAAGGTGGGGGCCAATCTAATCTCTGGGAGAATGATGTTCCACGGGGAGGGAGCCACCACGGAGAAGGCCCTTTTTCGTGGTCCCACTAGATGAACTTCCCTCATAGAAGGGACCCGTAACATACCCTGTCTCCCCGGTCTGGTGGGCTGAGTAGATGTGACTGGGGAAAGGCGGTCCTTCGAATAACCAGGCCCCAAGCCATGTAGGGCTTCAAAGGTGATAACCAGCACCTCGAATCACTTCCCAACGATGGCAGTACAGGGATGGTTGAGCTGGGTCAAGATGGTTGGCTTCTGGCAGGGCTTGGGTAAGGTTTCCCCTGCCTGTCTCGCACCTAGAGCCGTTGCATGTGCCTTTCACCCTAGTGGCTTCCGTGTTAGTGCGCAGCGTCCCCATTATCTGTCAAGCCAGCCTTACAGGAAACCACAGCTAAAACAGGTCACCCACAGCATGGCCTAGTTTTTTTCATATTAGCTCTTCGTACAGCTTCTCTGTAGGTGGGGAGAGGGCCTGTTTGAAAGAGATGTGAGAAGGGAAACTGGAACTGGAAGCTTAGTAACTCTAAGCCTATCTGGGGGATATTCTGTATTTTAGGGAAAAGACCAGTGGGAGTTGCATTAGAATCTACTGGTAGATCTGGGGGATTTTTAGCAGATTAGCCAGATTTCTGATTCCCAATGGTTTTATTACTACCCAACATTCTTAAATATATATTGCTGGAATTTAGAAGATTTGGGGGAACCAGGAAGAGATTTCTCTGTGGAAGAACAGGAAGTTCCATTCAGGTTTAGAACAAATGACAGGCTCAAAATTCTTTAATTCTAAAATGGATGAATCTCCTTGTGGATGGGTGGATCCTGATGGGTGGATCTCAAGATTCTGCAAAAAGACACACAGAGAATAGATAATAGGTCCCACATGGCTAAAACTAACTACCTTTATACTAGGTCTGTTGGATTAAGAGAAAGACATTCAGATTTGACTTGGATTTTATCTGGATTTTATCTTTAACTGAATTTATACTTATCAGTGCATTCCGCCCACAAAATCTGGGTTCAGTCAGATGTTCTGGCTCCCTTTGGTACACTTCAGTTGTCTGCAGTGCATACAATATAGCAGAGCTTTCCAAACTTTTCATGTTGGTGACACACTTTTTAGACATGCATCATTTTGCGACACACTCTTACAGCAGGGCATCATTTCGCGACACACTCTTACAGCAGGGCATCATTTCGTGACACACTCTTACAGCAGGGCACAAGGCAGGCACTAGGACCTGCGCGGAATCACAGCAGGTTTGGAGGCAGCAAGGCACAAGGCAGACACTAGGACCTGCGTGGAATCCTGGCAGGGCTTGGAGACGGCACCAGCTGCGACACACCCAGACACTGCAGCCAACACACTAACGTGTCGCGACACACAGTTTGGAAAGCTCTGCAATATAGAGAGCTAGGCAAGTTGTATTTTATATTGGTGGTTGTATTTCAGCGGGAGATAGCAGTAGGTCGACCTGGTTTGTCCTGGGATTGTATGCAGCGGTCTTCATTAGAATTTAGATGAAAGACCACCAAACATGAAGGCTGTAGGCTAGACTGGGAAGCTGAAAAAGCATGTCAGAAAAAGGCAATGACAAATCTCTCTATTACTGCTGCCAGGAAAACTGTCTTGTGTGGCTTTGTAGTCACCAGGGCTGTGTTTGATTGAGGGCATGTTTAACTTTACCAAGGTGATGGTTTCAAGGATCTGTTGAAGAACAAAGTAGATCCACATTCTTGGGACTTTTCTACTGATCAATCAGAAGATGCTGGAGTCTTTTGTCTAATCAGTAGAATCACAGGTATGCTTGACCAATAATAACAATCATCCAATACATTAGCGTCCTCCAGATATGTTGAATTTCAAAGTCTTTAATGCTCATGGCTATGCTCACTGGAAATTTGGGCCGTCAAAATCCTGTTCATCTGGAGAACCTGAAATTGAGGAAGGCTGCCATAAGCCTAAGCACTGTTCGTGTCTGAAAGAGGTTAACACAGAGATGATTGGGAAAGATGATGGCGAGTTGGGAGGAATTTGGTCTGGATGATGATACTCATTCTGGCCCTTCGACTCTGAGAGCTAAGAGATGTTCTTATTTATTTATTTATTTAATTTGTATGGCTGCCCACTCACTGGGGACAAAACACAGGCCTTCCATAATTACAATGGGTTCATATACCATGCTGGCCAGTGCCTGGGGCAGAGCTTTCCAAACTGTGTATCGCGACACGTTAGTGTGTCGGCTGCAGTGTCTGGGTGTGTTGTGACTGCTGCTGCCTCCAAACCTGCCAGGATTCCGCGCAGGTCCTAGTGCCTGCCTTGTGCCTTGCTGCCTCCAAACCTGCCCTGCCAGGATTCTGCGCAGGTCCCAGTGCCTGCCTTGTGCCTGGCTGCCTCCAAACCTGCTGTGATTCCCCGCAGGTCCTAGTGCCTGCCTTGTGCCTGGCTGCCTCCAAACCTGCTGTGATTCCGCGCAGGTCCTAGTGCCTGCCTTGTGCCTGGCTGCCTCCAAGCCCTGCCGGGATTCCGCGCAGGTCCTAGTGCCTGCCTTGTGCCTTGCTGCCTCCAAACCTGCCCTGCCAGGATTCTGCGCAGGTCCCAGTGCCTGCCTTGTGCCTGGCTGCCTCCAAACCTGCTGTGATTCCCCGCAGGTCCTAGTGCCTGCCTTGTGCCTGGCTGCCTCCAAACCTGCTGTGATTCCGCGCAGGTCCTAGTGCCTGCCTTGTGCCTGGCTGCCTCCAAGCCCTGCCGGGATTCTGCACAGGTCCTAGTGCCTGCCTTGTGCCTGGCTGCCTCCAAACCTGCCCTGCCAGGATTCCACGCAGGTCCTAGTGCCTGCCTTGTGCCTGGCTGCCTCCAAACCTGCTGTGATTCCGCGCAGGTCCTAGTGCCTGCCTTGTGCCCTGCTGTAAGAGTGTGTCGCGAAATGATGCCTGTCTAAAAAGTGTGTCACCAACATGAAAAGTTTGGAAAGCTCTGGCCTGGGGAAAGAATATAAATGGAATACACTGCAGTTGGAAAAAGCAGAGTAGGATATATGGAGATAGCTAGGGGCAGTGAATGCCAACCTGAAATTAATCACATTCCCTGTTTTAACAGTGCTACCCTGATTACTAGTTCTCAGTTCCTTATTTGCCCTAAACTCTGAAGAGTCCAGTAAAAAATGTCTATTTACATAGATTTGTTTATTTATTTGATTAAACTTAGAGACCAATCTGGGCATCTTACGCTTTAAAAAAGTAGAGAACAATGAAAGAGAAAAAAATCATGTGTGTTTGGAAGAAACAGACACACAATGGACCAAAGAAAGCTGACAGAGGCTCAACAACCACCCTGTCCCCAGACTTGGAAGAATACCCAGGTTTTCAAAGACTTCTGGAACATCATTAGAGTGGGAGCCATACGCATCTCTCGGGGATGCTGTTCCAGAGGGCAGGTGCCACGGCAGAGAAGACATGCTTCCTAGGTCCCAATATATGACCTTGTTTAATCGAAGGGACCTGTAGCACACCTGCTTTACTGGACAGGCAGGAACTACAGTATTAGAGATAGGCGGCAATGGCGGTCCACCCTGGGTGCAGGCAATAAGGAGGTGCTTTATTGCTGTAGAGAATCTTCAAAACGCAGGAAATATCTGGTGTTTGAAAAACAGAAAGAACAGTGACTGACTTTGTCACAATCAAGAAAGTGCCCTTTGTGGCCATGAGCTTGTGGTGTAGACTTCTTGCTTGTAGAATCTGTTGTGCTTTCTTATGCAAAGTCCAAGTTCCACAACTAGAGCAGCTATGGGGCTGCCCTTAACTTTTTTTTTATTTTGGCCTCCAAGTGATGCAGTAGATGCGGCAGTGACTTGGTAACATTAACTCTGGAGGATGGAGTTTTAAAACTGTTTCTGGAAGGGAGGGGGAAAATTTAATTTAAAACTAATAAGTGGGAAATGTGATTTACTTTTCCTCCAAAAAGTAGCGATTTGGTGCTGTATTCTGGCAGTGCGGTCTTGGGGGTTCTAGAAGTTGCAAAACTGGAGCTGGAGGGGGGGATTGTGTCTTACCTGCACTTACATCTGAATTAGAGACTGGAACTGTGGTGCTGGAGAAGACTCTTGAGAGTCCCTTGGACTGCAAGGAGGTCAAACCAGTCAATCCTACAGGAAATCAACCCTGACTGCTCATTGGAAGGACAGATGCTGAAGCTGAAGCTCAAATACTTTGGCCACCTAATGCGAAGAGAGGACTCACTGGAAAAGACCCTGATGCTGGGAAAGACTGAAGGCAAAAGGAGAAGGGGACGGCAGAGGATGAGATGGTTAGATAGCATCACCGATGTCATGAACATGAATTTGAGTAAACTCCAGGAGACAGTGGAGGACAGGAAGGCCTGGCGTGCTTTGGTCCATGAGGTCACGAAGAGTCGGACACGACTAAACAACTGAACAACAACAACATAAAAGGTACACACTTTGATTTTAAATTATCATGAGTTCAGGCATTTTGATCTTAAAAACTGGCTGGAGTTCCAGTCTTTTGTCTATACCAGTGTTTCTCAACCTTGGCAACTTTAAGATGTGTGGACTTCAACTCCTGCTAGCTGGGGAATTCTGGGAGTTGAAGTCCACACATCTTAAAGTTGCTAAGGTTGAGAAACACTGGTCTACACATATCCATGCCTGGTTACCATAAGGCAGTTTTCCTTCCTTTCATCAAGAATAATCTTTGTAGAGAAAGGCTGGTTTGGGGTGGGATAGCTGTATTATTTCTGCTACATTGGACTCAAACCTATCCGCTTGGCTCTGCAAACTGCTCAGACAGCTGTAGCTTCAGATCTATTCGCGACTCCTTCAGATTTCTTCTCCCTCGTGGACAACCTCTGCCTTCCGGAGAAGGGAGTTCTGTGGATTGCTCCCTGCACACCGATTCCCATTTTGCTCCCGTCCTTAAGACTGGAAATGATTAATCTGAGCTCAGTCGGGCTGCACTTCCCCAGGAAGACGTCGAGATACGCTGGAGCAGAGGAAAAAAAAACAGGAGGAGTCTGGTAGTCCTTTTCCAACTAACACGTTTTATTGAAAGGCGGCAGCTTTCGCGAGCTACCGCAGCTCTCCTTGTACGAGGGGGCAGAGAGAGAAAAAAACCTCCCCCCCCCCGACTCCGGTTGACAGCCGTGAACAACTCTGGCTGTCCTTATCAGCAGCAGCATTAGCAGAACAGCGGCAGCCAAAGAATGCAGCCCAGCAAGATTGGTTAGCTCGGGGCAGGGCAGGGCCCAGCGGTGTACAAGGGAAGAAGGGGTGGAGACTCGCTGGCAGCTGCCCTGGCCTAGATACGCGGAGATCTGACTCTTGGACTGTTTAACAACAGCCATGTTCCAGCCCAGCTGAGGTCTACCCTGGCACCCCATGGGGAGTCCCACTCCGAGGGTCCCGCTGCTCCTCCCTGCTTTCCTGCTGAGCCTCCTGCCTGCTGCTCTCCACGCCCACCAGCCGCGTAGCTGCCGAGAAGTCCTCACCAACTTTGTAAGGAGATTCTCCTCCCGGGGATTTGGGGCCGGCGGGCGGTGCGTGCTGGAGAGGCCACGTGGTTTCCGAGGTGGGACTCATGAGGAAAGGGTATCCTTCTGGTCTCTGAAGACCGCTGTGCCTCCTCTGCTAACTTATAGCTGCCTCTGGGTGTGTTTGAGGGAAAACGGGTTGTTACGTGCGGTCAGAAGTGACCCATCCAAGAGCTGGAGCTTTGGTGTTGAGCAACATCATGAATGTGATTGGCGGATGGCATTAGCAACACTGGCGCTAGGGCACGTTGACCATCTCCAACAAAGCTGCTTTAAAAAATGTCAACTTTGATGCAGCCTGGTCTGTCTTCTGTGTTATTTTTCTCTTAGTCATTGAGACCAGGCTTACCTGGTAAGGTACATGCAAAAGGTATTTTGCAGATTAGGGCTCAGCCTCACTATGTAAAGCGATAGTAAGTGGGAAATGTGATTGAACGTGTGCAGGGTGGATTTACTTCGTTGCTGAGTCGGTCGTGGAGCAGAGCTCAAAGCTCAAAGGACACCGTTTCTGGGCAGCACTGAACATCTTTGAAAGAAGTGGTTTCACGTGCTGCACAAAGGCACAACGTGGTTTATTGCTTAGTGTGACGTGGGCAGCCAATCAGTTGTCATTTATGGTTGAAAAATGTGGATCATTCCTCTAACAGTCCCAACAGAATGGACGAGAGTATTGGAAAGCGCGCGAAGGAAATGGGGAAGGAGAAGTGGAATGGGGTTTCTGGCATTTCAAAGAAAAAACACCGGCTGCAGTCAAAAAATGAATGAATGAATAAAATTTAAAAGCCCCGCTTGTGATTGGCAGAATAGCCGTCTTTCTCGTATAGAAGTTCTTGAACATTTAGAAGTGTGTCACTGCGTGGCAGATACAGTTAAATAATTTTTAAAAATCACAAGAGTTTTGGAGAATTCCGTTCAGTCACATTCCTGTACCATCAAATGCCTTGGGGACCGGGTGTGCATATTATAGGATGTCACCAAAGTGACTTATTCATTTGTTGCTAAAGATACTTGCATTTCTCTGAAAATTTAATGAAAGATCTGCCTCCCAGCAGGAATGGACAAATTTGTCTATTTTGATTTTCTCCCAATTCCTCCCTTTTGCAAACCTGTAAAGTTCATTTCGTTGAACTGGATTGGTTTTACAGTTTGCATTAAGATTTGCATGTGATTTAGTGTGCATTTTTTGAACTTCACCTAAAGTTCACAGTTTTTGCAAACAATTCCTTTCGTAATGCATTTTGTACATTATTTTCACAAATATGTGCATTTTTGTACAGATCTTTCCCTAACAAATGTGTTTAAAAACACGGATGAACAACATTATACAATTCAGAATACAGTTTGAATTTTGAATGATAGTTAAGCTTGACTTTGTGGATTGGCAAAAAAAAAAGGCAAAATTAAGTAAATAAATATCTCCCTGATCCCTGCACCCAGTCCCATGCACGTTTGATGGGCAGTCAGTTCAAGTGACACAATCTCAATATCCAGGTTGTAACCTACAAATAACTTTTCAAGAGCTAACCTGCACTGGCAAACCCAAGATCCTTAGGGCTAATTTATGCATTCAGCAAAGATAAGTGGATTTTTTTTTCTGATACAGTACACATTCTCATTATGCAGGTGTGAGAGAACATAGGTTCTTGCATGCACATACATGTGCAAGCACCCAATTCCTCCTTATTTGCCAACAGTGTGACTCAACACTGGAGAAACTGACAGGATTGGAGAAACGCACATTTGTTAATCGGCATCAATGTATGCAGAGACTTAAAAAGGAAGGGAGGAAAACACATTCCAAAAGAATAATTCTAAAAAATAGGTAACTGGAATCGATAAGCCTGTTCCCCTAACTCAGTGTTTCTCAACCTTGGCAACTTTAAGATGCGTGGACTTCAACTCCCAGAATTCCCCAGCCAGCTGGCTTGCTGGCTAGGGAATTCTGGGAGTTGAAGTCCACGCATCTTAAAGTTGCCTAGGTTGAGAAACACTGCCCCAACTTTATCTGAAAGTGATAAAGTCTATGATAAACTTGACAAGGATTTCCTACAACTTGCAAAGTTTCACTAAAGAGCAGAGAAGAACATAGAGAAGGTGAAGGAAATGATGGAGGGACAACTTCATGATGGGATTGCACTGGAGTAGAGGGCTAGGTAGGATAAGCTGCCATATATTAACAGGAGCAGATTCCCGAAAGATAGAAATTGTATCTTTCTGTTTAGTTTGCAGATAAGCTGAGGGATGTTGCACATAGAACTTCCATTTTTAAAAAATAGTTGAGTGTCAGGAGACACTGTATTTAGCCGACCCAACTATTCACAGGATCGTGGGAAAACCTTTCCATTTGTTGGTTTTCCTGTGTTGTGCATAGAAATGTGAGCGCTGTTTTGTTCCCAAAACACAACCATTCCCTTTGGGGAGGGAGAACTTCACACTCTCCCCATTGTTAGCTGCTGATTTCTGCTGATCATGCCATCCATCAGCTGGTCAGTTGGCATCCCCCAGGTGCTCTGCGGCTGGCTGGGAAGGCCTGACAGCTGCTCTCCCTGTTTTGTGCTGCTGCTGCTGCTGCTTTTTAACAGGACAGTGACAGCCACACGCTTTTACCCTACAAAGGCTGTTTATTCTGTTAATCTCACCTAGAAGCTTGGTATTTTGTCCTTCTTGGCAAGATCCTTCTGCTCTTAATCACTCCGTGACTGCCTGGCTATGACAGGTGACAATTTTCAATTGGTACTTTCTGCAGCAAAAAGAAACAAACGGTTGACTCTCTGCCCATTTTCTACTTTATTTGGTTATGTAATGCTTCCCCCCCCCCCCCCTTGGTAACAGGTTTGGGGCTTTCCACGCCAGAAAAACCAGCAATGTCACCGAGCAGCTTTCATTTATTTATTAACAAAAATAATTATAAAGTATTTTTTTAATCTATTTTCGTGTCGTTTTTGCTGCTTAAAATGGATTGATATAGTGTAATTATAGTGAATCTGTATTCACTTGAGCAAATGGTTAGGGTAAGATATTAATGTAGGGTAAAAGTTTTGCAAGATCACCCCTGTGCTCTTTTCTCACACTTTTACACAGGGGCCTGGTTCCCATGTTTTCCTCCTGATATTTTTCCTTCCAGCCAAATATTTGTGCCCTAAACATTAATGCCACACATGGAGCCTTGACAGAAGAAACTTTTTCCTTCACCTTATTTTCCATGCCAGAAAAACCAGCAACGTCATCAAGCAGCTTTCATTTATTTATTAACAAAAATAATGATAAAGTATTTTTACTCCCCTCCCATCTTCAGCTGCAAAATCGTCATAATCATTGCCATCGTTCTTACAATAAAAAAGGCATGACATAAAAGGAAATAGTGATGGGAAGGAAAGAAGAAAATAATGTTGCAAAATTCTTTTTGATGATTGGTTGGCATGGATACCGTATAGCGGGGAGGAGGAAATCAAACCCTTCACCATTGCTTTCCATTTCTCAGTCTGTTGCAATCTGGCAGAGACGGTTTTAAACAAATCTTTACTGCCTGCAGTAAGCTATTTATTCTTTGTAGTAACTAGAAGTCAGTATTCTTGGGGCCTTCCGGATATTTTGAACTACATCTCCCATATTTCCTTGCTTTGGGTAGGCTGTCTGGGGTTGATGGAAATAGAAGTCCCAATCATGTAGAGATAGGGGTTTTTCAAACTGTGTTTGGTGGAACGTGATGGGGTTTTGTAAGAAACTAAAGGGAGAAAAAGTTCAGTTGAACGCAGCCAGTTTTCTATCACTAGAGCTTCGCCTCTTAATTAAGATTTTTATAACCAGCAGGTTCTGAAAACTCTGTTGTGGAGAATATCTGGCTGTCTATCCCAGCTTTAAATCCTCAGCTTTCGTCTTGTGCCCCATTGTGATTGAGTAACATTGCAGCAAAAACACACACCTCAAATATTTTTCGGTGATTTGTTACTGGCAAAGTGTTACACAATCCAAGGTGTGCCTCTCTGTGCATTCACTTGGTTAGAGCAGAGGTTGCCCTCATGCAGGAATAGAAAACCACTTCTGTGGCACAGTAGGTACATCTAGCCAAATCTCTCCACACCGAGAACGGAACAAGAGCCAAAGCCGGTTTGTAAATTGCGATAAGAATCATCTGTCAACAACCACAGAGAGAAATATTGAAAAAAGCTAACTTTCCCATCCGGGATCTCCATTTTGTCTTAGACTGCAAATGACTAATATAGCATTGTGTAGGTGGGGGCACGCAGGATCGTTCTGTGGACCTGTTTTTGACTAGGCTGTATTAAAGTCAATCCAGAGTTGGGTAGATGAAGCAACGTGATTACATGTGGTGGTGGGGGTGGTGGGGGCAGCTGCAGTATTCTCCCCAGTCCCTTGCTGGGTCATTCTTAGAATAGTTAAGATTCGCTCAAGTACTGGGAACCTCAGTGTCCTTCAAAAGAATTTAAGAAAAGCTCTGATAATTTAGTCCTGACGATGAATCACTTGGAAACTCCCATGTGGGCTATGTCGGAAATTGTGTTTGGCCTCCCTGTTAGTTGAACCCCGCAAACAGGTACCATGGAGTTGCATTGGCTTCTCAACTGGCAGATTCTATACAGCCGTGTAGATGGCCTTCAAGACCAGTGGCGATGGTGTCTTGGTGGTGACGAAAAGTCCCCAAATTGTATTAGGTACCGTGTGAAGAAGTTGTTTCTTCATCTCTCATCCCCTCTGGACTCAGCAAGGGTTGGCAAAAAGCCAGTAAACATTTGGGCAATCCGCACAATGCACGCTCTTAAGGCCCTGAAGAGGGCTCAGATAGCTTGTTTACTTTGGGTAAATGTTCTATTTTGGAAAGAAGGCCCTTGGATTTAACTTTTCCCCACTAACTCTATCTTTCTTCCTTGTTTTGCAGGATTGCAGAATTCATGGTAAGAAAATTAACATCCTTATGGGACGACTCTGTTGTTATTCCCATTGAGCACAGCGGGAGGCAGCAATTGGGATCTGAATAGGGGTGGTGGTCAGAGGGGAGATCTCACTGCATTCAGTTGGGCTGAGGGTTGAGTAGACAACAAATGTAGATTTGATTGCAAGGCACTGTGGCTTGAAAGCAGTGGTGCCAACTTTGGTGGGTAAGAACCACACCAGCTTTTGAAAAACTGTTCAACTTGCACTCATGGATTTTGAATGGCTTTTTGATTTTAATGCTGTTGTAACATGTCCTCTTACCCATGGCATGAAGATGCCAGGCTTGTCGATCGGAAGATCGCAAGTTCGGAGGTTCGAATCCCTAGCCCCATGTGATGGAGTAAGCTCCCGCACTTGCCCCAGCTCTTGCCAACCTAGCAATTCGAAAGCATGCAAATACAAGTAGATAAATAGGTACCACTTCGGTGGGTAGGTAACAGCGTTCCACGCGCGTCATGTCGGTCACATGACCGTGGAAGTGTCTTCGGACAGCGCTGGCTCTTCGGCTAACAAACGGAGATGAGCACCGGCCCCTAGAGTCGGACACGACTGTGCGGGGGAACCTTTACCTTTCTATATCACCTTGATCTCATTCCCAGCTACCCAGCTAAATTTGTCTTTAGCTATTCCAATTTGAAAGTCGCATTTTCCCTCTTCTCCAACCCAAGCCTTGTTGTTGAGAAGTTATGATGATGTCAGCAGGGGCTGGGATTTGCCCAGCTCCAATTAACCACTTGAGGCTGCTGTGAACATGCTCCCTCCCCGCTGAACAGTGAACGGGACCCTCGGTGGTCATCTTGGATTGGGCTGCTGGGGAGATCAGACCCCAGCCTCCTGCAGTAGCACCTGCCTGCGTCATGACTGACTGGAGCTTTCTGAAGTGCTATTGCGTGTTATATAGGCCACAGCTTTCCAAACTGTGTGTCGCGACACAAAAGTGTGTCGCCTGCAGGGCCCAGGTGTGTTGCGTCAAAACCCGGAAGCGCTGATGGCGCGCCGCCGGGCCATCAACGCCTCCGGGTTTTCGCACGGCACACAAGGACGCTGCCACCGCTGCGGCGCGCGAAAATCTGAAAGCGCCGCAGTAGCAGCGGCGCGCAAAAACCGAAAGTGGCGGCGGCGCTTCCAGGTTTTCTCGCATGCTTCCGTTGGTATGTCGCCACAGGAAAACTTTGGAAAGCCCTGATGTAGGCACTTTTTAAACACAAAGTCTTTTGAAAGAGTAATAGCTGTCTATAAAACAATGCAGTGAGAATTTCAAAATCAGTTCTCTCACCACATTGTTTTATAAACAGCTATTACTCTCTCTTGTAGACTAGAGAGAGAGAGGAGGTGAAACATACTGTATCATCATCATCATCATCATCATCATCATCATCATCATCATCTCATTCTCTAAATGCCACCCGGAAGGAAACTATCCCTCAATCACAATACTGCTGTGCCTGATGGATGTTTTTCACAGATTGTTGAACTCACAGTCATCTCTCAAAAGTTGTTCCTGAGACAGTTGATCCATAGGAACGGCCATATGGAGACAGCCTGCTGCACTACACTGCGCATATAGTATCTGTCATCTGTTATGGAGCTACTTTTAAACACTGGTTTAATGATCCTTTGAAAGAGCTCTAAAACCATGTTCAGGCTGCTTTTGAATATGGGTTAACCGCTCTTTCAGAGAATGGTGAACACATGCTTCAAAGTAGCCCAACTAACAATGGACAAGTAGGATTGTTTGGTGCAGTAGAATTGCTCCTTCCTGCTTCACCTCACCACCCACTCCCTGTGTGCTTGTCACCTGTTTGAGGGGCTATTTTTAAACATGTTTTTAGTGCTGCTTTGAAAGAGCAATAAACCCATGTTCAAAAGCAGCCTAAACAATGGCTGACAGGTACTGTATGGTGGGAGGTTGTGCCCCAAAGCATCAGAGATATATAGAAGGCAGCCATTTTGTGGATGTGCCTATCATATGCTCTCAGACTTCCAAACATTCCAGTGTGAAGTGGTTGCTGATATCTGCACTAAGTAATAATGTAGTTTGGGTTTTTTTTCCAGCTTAGCATGATGTGTGAACCCACTTGTTATGGATTAGCATTCTATGTGAGCCAAATCAAATTATAACTCTTTCAACAAACCATGATTTAAAAAATGTCACTTTAGCACTGTGTGAATGCAGTCAGTCAAGTGTGCTGATTGCTTTGGAGAATCGCAAAAGAGGTCCAGGCCTTTGCTATAGTAGGTGCCTCCTTCTTCTGTGTTAAGTATTACAGAAACCCTGACCTATTTTGTTTTGGTCGTCCTTCCTTTGGAGCATGTGCAAATAGCCACTGTAAATAGACTTAACGACCAGCAATTGTATAGACCAGTGTTTTTCAACCTTGGCTGGGTGGGGAATTCTGGGAGTTGAAGTCCACACATCTTCAAGTTGCCAAGGTTGAGAAACACTGGTATAGGCACTATAATGCCAGTTCTGAATCCAAATAAGCTTCCTTATCCAGTCTGCAAATATATTTGTGTGTCTCTAGATTACAAGAAAAGGAAAATAATGGCTGAGTTTGCTCATCACACAAAGACAAATTGTATTCAAGCCTAGGTTGATGTATAAACCGGGCAAGTGTGTCACCAGGAGCATTCAAATGGGTCAGCTGATTCAGACTCCTATTTAGTCACTTACCAGGGAGTAGGTGAACATATGTGGGTTTTTGCTGCAAGTTACTGGAAGGAACTTCTTGTCTGTTCTCTTTCTATACGAACACGCACATTGCACTTTGTGGCCTCACACAAACACGTTCAGGGAGAAGAGTTGCATAGGGATTAATGTAAACTTTGCCCTAGAACGTGTTTATAGTGCCAAGGCTTCTTTCTTTATTTATTTATTCGATTTGTGTGGCCACCCAACTCAACAAGTAACTCTGGGCAGTGAGCCATCTTAAAACAAATTAAAAACAATTCCTATCATAAATACAAAAATTAAAATAGACAGCAGCCAAGGAAGATATCACAATCAGCAGTTTGAATTTAAAGGGTTATGAAAAGTAACCCATTTTATTTTATATCTTATTTTTTTATTTGTGCCTTCGAGTCAGTTTTTGACTCCTGGCGACTGCCTGGACAAGTCCCTGTAGTTTTCTTGGCAAGATTTCAGAAGTGGTTTGCCCTGGCCGTCTTCTTCCTAGGGTTGAGAGAGGGGGACTGGCGCAAGGTCACCCAGCTGGCTTTCATGCCTAAGGCGGGACTAGAACTCTCAGTCTCCTGGTTTCCCATTGGCTCCTTCCTAGGGCTGAGAGACAGGGACTGGCTTAAGGTCACCCAGCCGGCTTTCATGCCTGAGGCGGGACTAGAACTCTCAGTCTCCCGGTTTCTAGCCTGGTGCCTTAACCACCATACCACACTGGCTCTCAGTGGGATTTATCTTGTCCTATTTGCCACTCCTTTATCCTCATAGTACCACTATAAGAGTAGGGTGAGAGCTAAGCCTTCAGGTTAGCCAGTGAGGGCTGTGGATGAGCAGGGATTGGAATTTGGATCTGTCCCATCCCAAATCAGAAGGGGCGTGGTGGCTCAGCGGGTAAGACGCCAGGCTTGTTGATCGGAAGATTGCAAGTTCGGAGGTTCTAATCCCTAGCCCTGCGTGCGGAGTGAGCTCCTGCACTAGCTCCAGCTCTTGCCAACCTAGCAATTCGAAAGCATGCAAATGCAAGTAGATTAATAGGTACCACTTCGGTGGGATGGTAACAGCGTTCCGTGCACGTCATGCCGGCCACATGACCGCGGAAGCGTCTTCAGACAGCGCTGGCTCTTCGGCTAACAAACGGAGATGAGCACCGGCCCCTAGAGTTGGACACGACTGTGCAGGGGAAAACCTTTACCTTTACCTATTCTGTAAACCCCCCAGAATCGTACATATCAGGTTGGCTTATAAATTTAATATGTAAATAAATGTGAGCTGTCTTTGCAGGTCTGATGGGTTCTTACACAGAAGAGGCAACAGACTTCATCTGTCCTCTGTTGCTTCAGCTGGGAATTGCAAAGAAGCTGGCTTTGTCTAAACCTTAGGGAGAAAATTCCTAACAATAAAACTTGTGACAGGGAGACCACTGGCCAGGTTTGTATCAATAGGCGGAACTAAGTGGTAGAGTCAGGAGGACAAAGTTGGTAACGCAGCGGAAGGACAGATTGGGGAAGCACACCCTCTGCTGGGAAGTATACGGCCTTTGGCCCTGGAAGTGGTTCGTTTTATTCAACATGTAGTTAAGAGTAGGAGGCTCTATGTGTGAGTTGTTAGCTAATAAAGACATTTAGTATAAATGGACCTCTGACGCATTACTATTAGAAGTGACTTTGAAACAAGGTTCACGCACCATGTTAAACCATGGTTTGCTTAAGCAGGATTGGGGAAATAGGCCACAATGGGCTGGATTCACTCAGCATGCTAAACTATACCCAAAACAAAACAACCCCCCCCCACACACACAATGTTATGGTTTGGTGCAATGTGTGGAAAGTCAGTCCTTGTTTCAGGAGGTGCAATTTGCAACATTTAAGTAATATGACAGAGAGAAGTGATGAAATATATGTGCTATAATAGGACTGTACCTGCCTGACCTGATCTGGAGCTAAGCAAGGTTGGGCCTGCCTGATTAGGACTTGGATAGGAGACCACCGAGGAATATTTGGCCTGTAGGTTAAATTGGTGAAGAAACAAAGAAAAAAAGCTGCCAGGAAGTTGGCAATGGCCAACCACTTCCATACTCCTGCTAAGAAAATACCAGATGTTTCCATAAAGTCACTAGGATTTAAGCTTGATTTGAAGGAGACATCGTTTTAATCCCAGAATTAAGTTTAATTTTTAATTTGATTTTGAGTTAATTTTTGTTCTGGATCAGGGATGTCTACAGGGAAGAGAGCTGAAAAAATCAATACGAGGGCTGCAACCATATGATCAAAGCTCCGCCCTTTTTTACATGCCTCAATCGCATGGTTGTGGCCACCATACTGAATTTTTTGACCCCTGTGGACAACCCTGTCCTGGGCCCACCTGATTTTTTTTCTGTCACTCCACTGACTTACTGGGAGTACATCCTCTTTCCCTGTTTACCTCTCTACCCTTGACATAAAAAAAATGATTTTTCTCTGCCTTTCATTCACTTTGTACTCTCTTCAACAGGAAAGGGAGCTCTACCCAAACCCTGTTCCCGATGCCGGCAGAAGCTCCAAGAAGGCCCACCCCAGCCTCTGCCAGCCCTTGTCCTAAACACAGTTCAGTGTTGCAAGCATGAACAACAGACATGTGTGCATGTCTACGTGGCCCTGAACTCTACAGGTATGATGGGGAGACGACAAGAAGAGCTTAGGCTATTGAAGGTGCAACGTTTGGGGGAGTCTTGATAGGACCTTTGGAGTGTTATAGGCACAGGCTGGGATGAGAACTCCTTTCTGAGGAACAGGCTCCAAGATACAGGTAGTCCTTGACTTACGACCACAACCGGAACTTCCGTTGCTAAGCAAGGTGGTCATTAAGTGAGCCATGCCCAATTTTACAACCTTTTTTGCAGCGGCCGTTAAGCAAATCACCGTGATCATTAAGCGAATCTGGCTTCCCCCATTGGCTTTGCTTGTTAGAAACTGGCTGGGAAGGTCGCAAATGGCGATCATGTGACCCCGGGATGCTGCAACTGTCATAAATACATGCCGGTTCCCAAGCGCCTGATTTTTGATCACATGACCGCAGGGATGCTGTGATGGTCGTAAGTGCAAGGAACGGTCATAAGTCACTTTTTTCAGCGCCGTCGTAACTTTGAATGGTCATGAATGGTCGTAAGTCGTGGACTACCTGTATTATTTATTTATTTTATTTTATTTTATTTATTTAAAACATTTGTATAGCCGCCCATCTTAAAACAAACTCCGAGCGGCTTACAACTGACAAAACAAGATAAAACCAGCAACGATAAACTCAAAACAGAAAAACCTGGCACCACAACCACATTTCCCTGATGCAACTCACATTCTCATCTCACTCTGACCTTATTTATGTTTATTTATTTGTTTATTTATTAATCAATTTGTAGGGCCGCCCATCTTGCAGAAACCGACTCTGGGCAGCATACAACAATCCGATAAACAACACATATCTAAAATAATCAGTATAAAAATCAATATTAAAAGATAAATAATATAAAAACAAATACACAGACCCTAGGCCAGTGCTTTCCAAACTGCCGCCGTTGGTGACATACCAGTGGTGGCAGTGGCGGTGGTGCGCGCGGCGGCAGCGTGGGGGGGCGCACGGCAGCGGCAGTGTACATGGTGGCAGCAGCGGCAGCCTCGTGTTTTCTGCTAAAACGCGGAAGCGCTGATGGCGCGCCGCTGCCATCGCCGTGCACACCGCTGCCACGCGCGCCCCCGCGTCGCCGTCGTGCACATCCACTTCCGGGTTGTGTCGCGACACACTAAAGTGTTGCAACACACAGTTTGGAAAGCTATGCCCTAGGCAAAGAGAGAATAAGAATAGCCACCTCAGCAATGGATCCATCTAAACATGTCTCCTGGGGGAGGAGCCAGGCCTTGAGTGCCTTCCGGAAGGACAGAAGGGGGGGGGGGGCGGGATGTCTTCCATATACATGTATGGGATCTGGAGTACCCCATCCTTCCTTTGCGCTGAGCTAGAAAATTAAACAAGGCTAAATGGTGCTGAAAAGAATTACCCTTTTCTGATTTCAATAATTTTGAAAAGAATTGTGGCATAGAAGCTCATGGAGCAGCTTTGCAATCTTATGTCAGTGATCATGAGGACAAGAAACCCACTTTTAAGAAGTTAAATATCTCAACACTGCTTCCCCAATGTTAAGTTAAAGAGATGTCATCAACCCATAAATGTATTGCATACCAACACCCTTATAGGCACCTGGTGGGAGTGAGCAATGACTTGATTTATTTAATTAATTTAGCTAATTTGGCATACTGCCTATTATCAAAGTCTCCCAGTGATTTACAATTAAAACACCAATTTGCAACCGAGATATTAAAGACAGTCAAAATAGCAATGAAAACAAACAAAGTAAAATTAATGAGTAAAATGTACAGTTCAAAACCTGTCCAAAAAGATGGGTTTTAAGGGCCTTTGAAAAAAGCTAATAAAGATGTGAAGCCCCTCAACTCTACAAGGTGGGGCAGCAACAGAGATGGTTCAAAGCAAAGTTGCGGCTGGACAGGTTGGAAACAACTGTAGTTGAACCCCTGAGTTGATTTCAGTAAGCAGGGAGGATGTTCATACAAAAAGTTCTCTGTAGACCCAAGCCAGGTAGGTCTTCAAAAATAAAGACCAGCACATGGATTTTGCCCACATTTTGCCAGCCAGTGAAGTGTTTTAATCCGATGTGGAATATATGGTCTCTTTGAGTTGTTCCAAGACCAACCTGGCTGCTGAATTTTGAAGTTTCCAGACTAGACACAAAGCCAGCCTTGCATATAGTGCATTATTATAACGAAGCCTGGAAATTATCAGCGTGTATACCACAATTTTAAGTTCATTAACTTCCAGAAAGGAACACTTGGTGTATTAATCAAAGCTGATAAAAGACATTCTAGTTGTGATCCCAATCTGGTAAACCAGAAAGATATTCAGGGTGAAAAGCAGCAGCAAACTCTGTATCTGCTCCTCTGGGAGGGAGTAATCCCATTCAGAAGAGCAGATGAACCAGCTCTTTCCAACAGGGATCAACCCACCTGACTTGGTTGTCCCAAGAGAACCAGCTGATAGTCCCCTATTTCCTTGAGGTACTCGACTTACAACCATTAGTTTAGCGACCGTACAAAGTTATGACAGTGCCGAACAAAGTGACTTACGACCGGTCCTTGCACTTACAACCGTTGCAGCATCCCTGCGGTCATGTGATCAAAATTCAGGTGCTTGGCAACCAGCTCGCACTTATGACAGTTGCAGCATTCCGGGGTCACATGATCGTCATTTGCAACCTTCCCAGCCGGCTTCCAACCAGTAAAGTCAATGGGGGAAGCCAGATCTGCTTAACAACCATGGTGATTCGCTTAACAACCGCAGCGATTTGCTTAATGACCGTCACAAAAAAGGTCGTAAAATTGGGCACGACTCACTTAACAACCGCCTCACTTAGCAACAGAACAACCGCCTCACTTAGCAACGGAAGTTCCAGTCCCAATTATGGTCGTAAGTCGAGGACCACCTGTACATGTGGAGATTTGTAGATGCAGCACCTATTTTTTGGAGTAGCCTCCTACTTGAACGGAAGTTGACCCCTACATGATGCTTAGGATGGGGTGGAGTGTTTTTTTTTCTTTTGGTTTTATGATTTTATAGCTACGTAATTTATTTTTTATTGTGGGTGTTTTTGTAAATGCTGCATTATTGTAAACTGCAGAGTCTTGGGTTTGCAGTGGGTAGTAAATCCAATAAACACATAAATAATGAAAAATAAATAAATATAAAATACTTGGAAGAAACCATATTTGGGAAAGTTAGGCTGTAAGATCTTTCCTTCTTGTTTGTTTTGATTTCAGGTATTGAAGGCCTAGAATTGGATTTTCTCGTTCCGAGTTCTAACCGCTATGCCAATCTTCAGGTCTTGAAAAAGCGGAAGCACCAGACCACTGCAGGGACTATGGTAACAGAAGAGCATAAGCATATAAGCAGGGCCTTTCCAGATTGGCCCCCTGGTCCATCTAGTCCCGCACAAGGAAGCCCACTAGTCTCCCAGCAGATGGCCTTCAGCCACACTGCCATCAAGACTAATAGCCACTGATCCCCATGACTTTTGTGAATTGGTCCAACCCTTTTTTGAAGCCGCTCAACCTGGTAGTTAGCACCACATCTCGTGGTAGCTCTTCTAAGCCCGTTCATTCCTGTGGGCCTTGGGTTGGCAACTTCTTTTTTCCAAGGATGGTGCATGTACTAATACAGGTTGTATAACAGTCAGAAATTCAGTGAGTTAAGTGCTTTTCCACCCCGCCCCCTCCCGCGCCGGTCAGCTGTGCAACGGGGAAGCGGCCGGTAGCCTGCGCGCGGCGAGGCTTTGCCTCCCTGCCGGAACCGAGGGCATTTTCAGTTCCCCGGAGCTTGCCTCGAAAATGCCCTCGGTTCTGGCAGGGAGGCGAAAAGGCGGGCGCACGCTGCCACCGTTGTGAGGGGAGGCCCGCCTCCGCCCTTCTTTGCTGCGCGCTGATAGGTGGAGGTATTTCCCCTTCCGGGCCTCCACCAATCAGCTGCTCCGGCTCACCCTGCGGCCCACTTCCTAATGGCCTGTGGCCCACTGGTGGGCCGCGGACCACAGGTTGCCGACCCCTGCTGCAGACGATCCACAAGGCTGGTGAGAGGAAGGCTGCATCGTCAGTACATGACCTTAAACAACAATTCGTGAGTCATCCTTGAGCTGAAGTTAGCGGACTGTGTGGCTGCATCTTAGGACGTAGGAAAGTTGGATTCAGGTCCACCTTCAGCCATAAAAAGCTGACTAGATGGCTTTGGGTCTGTCATCTCTTTCAACCCAACCCATCTCACAGGGTTACTGGGAGGAAACATGGGAGGAAGGAGCATATGCCTCCTTCAGTTCCTGGAGGAAAGGTGGGGCATAAATCTAATAAGTGAATAAATGAATAGATAGTTCCAGTCGTGGTAGTTTTCAGTCTATCTTAAATTAGGCTGAGGATCTGTAATGGGCAGAAGGAATAACTTTGAGGAACAGGAGGAAGAGCCACAACCAAGACAATGGTCAGATAAAAGAAATCAAGTCTGGCCCAGATCTGTAACTCAAGTAAGCATCTTAGACAAAAGATGATATCGCAGAGATAACGGGAGGGAGGGGGGAAGTACATTCAGACATGGCAAGATTATGTTGCTATAACCTTATAATAAAAGTAGTAGTAGGTTGCATGACTTTGGCTTTCTAGTCTGGCCTACCTCGGAGGGCTGACGAGGTCCATCCTGATTCACAAGGCACAAGCAGGGAATAATGAGAGGCACAGCTCTGACTCCAGCATTGTTTTCCCAGTGGCAGATGCAGTTTGACAGTTTCCAGGTGGCCAGTGGCCAGCAGGTGCATGTCTCGGTGAGAACCATTCCTCCTGGGATGCTAAACCTCAGCCAAAACTATAGAGTCACTAACAACCAATCAGGTAAGACACCTTTACAGGGCCCATAAACCATATTTACCCATGCTTGTATCTCCTCTTGTCAAAGGATCTTCAATTCTACATTTAGTAAACCCGAAACTATTTCTACTGGACATCAAAAAACTTGGCATAGAGAGTTGCTCATTATTTAGTAAAGGAAGAAGAGAAATGGCAGCAGGTCGTTGGAAGGTTTTAAGCTGGGATAAGAGGGAAAACACCACTTCCAGAACAGAGCGCCTAAAGCCGTCTTTGAGTTCCCTCCAGTTTGAGGTGACAGCAAGATACAGTCACTGCCGTGAAGTCATGGCTTGTGAAAATAACTAGTGGTTCATCTTTGTGCCATGGCAAGGAGGCAGTGTGGTTCTGGCCTCTTGACAGTAGGAGGCTAATTTTGCACAGGAAATAGGAAAACATAAACGAAGCAATATAATTACAGGGGAGACTTTTGTTATAAAGGGACTTGTGATATGGCAAGACTTAATTTTCTACCCATTTCCCCTTTCTCCCCTAGGACCTGAGTTCCAGTACAAATGGGTGCCAGCCGCCCGTGCTATTGAGGTGTCTGCTCCCAAGGGCCCTGCCATCACTGTGCGCCTCTGCCATCAGCTGGCCCTGGAATGCACAGAACTGCGCCAATCTTTCCATCAGGAGGTGGGATAACTGCAGGAAAAGAAACACATGTGGGGAATACCAATGGGTGGTGGTGGTGGTGGTGGTGGTGGTGGTGGTGGTGGTGGTGGTGAGAACAAAGAGAAACTGAGGCCAGCAGGGCTGCAGGAAGCAAACAGTTTTGGTAGAAATAAAGTTGGAAGCATTGGGGGGAACACACCTTTCTAGTTTGGCCCCTGGCATCAGGAATGCAAAAGGTGTGGTCCATGATGTTCCCTTCATCTGTGCTTCCCAAGCTTTTTCCCACTGCACCGTCTAGTGATGGCCAATGGGTGGCTAGTTTTCCCCCTGTTTTTTTTATAGATACATAGAAAGAAATCATTAAATTGTTAAATCATATTTGTAATTTTGTGCAGAGAGTAAAATAGAAAGTGGCCTCACCCAGTCTTGGACTGTGAACCTGGCTATGGTATACAGAGATGATGTGATCCTCAAGCCAGTGGAAGATGGGCGTCTCTTTGCTCAAAGGAGGCTTAGGAAGCAGAGCCGAGAGAGGCTTAAGGCTGCTCATCAGAGCAAGTAGCATAAAGGTCCACTTTTCATCTCTAGCACAGAGCTTTCCAAACTGTGTGTCGCGACACAAAAGTGTGTCGCCACACACAGTCTGGTGTGTCGCCACACAACCCGGAAGCGCTGATCATCATCAGCACTTCCGGGTTTTCCCCCGGCGACACACCAATGGCAGCGCCCAAAAACCTGAAAGCGGCAGCAGCGCTTCCGGGTTTTTGCGCGCTGCCGCAATGGCGGCACTTCCGGGTTTTCCCACGGCGACACACCAACGGCGGTTGGTGTGTCGCCGTGGGAAAACTTTGGAAAGCCCTGCTCTAGCAACTCATGTTTAAAAGGGATCAGTTTGAATGTAGTAGGATAGGGCCGGCCCTATCATTAGACAGGGTCAAGTGGGTACCTCGCAGTTGATTTCGATAAGTTAACACTCTGCTACTTTCAGATCTATTATGACTGTGTTTTTATTGCATTGTATTGTAAGGAGTGGCCCGTCTGAGATTTTATACTTTATTTATCAACACCGTAGTTTGGGAAACAATGCATTCATCGTAATGGTTGAGTTGGAGGCATCATTTGCTGCCTTAGCCTAAGACAAAGAAAACTTTTGGAGCCAGTCCTTGGGAAGACCCCTCCTGAGATCCTAGACAGGGGCTGGCAGGCAGAACAGGCAATGATTATCTTGAGCAGACAAATTCCATGAAGTGGCACGTGGCCATTTCCTCTTTCATTGCTCTTGATTAATGGATGCAGAAAAAGGCAGCTTGGAACGTTCAAGAAGACTTCAATAACCCATTATCCTTTCTATCTGCTGCTGTCCTGCCCACCTGGGTTAAAAGACAAGGTGGGAACTGGCATACTGTATGTTGCCTAAGAACTGCTGATGAAGTTACAGGGCTCAGGACCGCAACTAGGGTCTGTGTCACCCGGGGCAAACATGGATTCCGCGCCCGTCCCCCATGGGTTGGTGAGGGAGGTGTTGTCATTTTGGTGCCCCCCCCAGCACGGCGCCCGGGGCACATGCCCCACTTGCCCCCCCGCCCCCAGTTGCGGCCCTGACAGGGCTGTCAAAGATAGAATGAGATTAGAAGTAGGAAAAGGCAGAAACTATGAAGACTGGGACAGTGGGAGGGTGCAAGCTGAATTAGAAAGAATGCACACTATAGGATAGTCTCTTCTCCTTCAAGACCTTGTCATCTTGTATGGTAGAGCAGAAGATAGATCCGGATCTACAGATAAAGGTCTTTGTGATTTACAGTCGATCCACAAGATTTTTTTATTCCGGATGATAACATAGTAGGAACAATGATCCTGCTTTTCCCATATAAATGATGCTACTGAAATAAATGGGGGAACCAGGAAAGGACTGCCAGCTCAGTTCAGATATGGTGGTGAAAATGGGTTCTAGGACTCTGAATTTGTTTGGAGGCACTATGTTGTTTCATGTTCAATATATTTTGTTCTACTTGGCTGTCACTGATTGGTGGCTGTGGTGGTTCTTGTAAAACTCAGAGTAGAATTTTGCTTATTTGTGTTTTGTGGCTTGTTTTCTCTTTACCTGCCAGGTATTGGTTTCCATAAACAACCCTGCGGTGCTGCAGTATGAGCTCCTACTTCCTTGTCTGTGCATAGAGGTGTGTGTGTCCTCTCAAGAGGCTCTGAGTGAGGTTCTTTGAAGTGGGACAATGTGCAAAACTTGGGGGGGGGAGGGATTAAAGAACCCTGCAAAAATGTGTCTTAGTAGTTCAGTCTCCTGACAGATTTCACCCAGACCCCTTTGTATATAGAATGCCTAAACATACAGTACATGCCCGTGATGGTCTACGCAGAAGGTGGCCACACTACCTAAGGCAAGATACCACTTGCGGGGCTATTAGCGATTTCCATCCTTGGCCCCACCTGAGGTCAACCACTGGCCCAAGGATGGGAAGCAGTCAACTTGGGTCTTTCTGACTTACCTTCCTTTTCTCCAGGCATCATATAACCATGAAGACAGCTTGCGCAAGAAGGTGTGTCCATTCCGGGACCAGCCGGAAGCCTGTGAGTCCTGCTTTCGGCAAGATTGTTGAGAGTGGTCTTTTCTAATGGTCGATCAGGGGCTGGGGTTTCATGGGTTATAGGAAAAGGGAGAGGCTCACAGGTGGCAAATATCTGATGCCCATACTTTAGTCCCCTGTAGAGCCCTGCCTGTTTTTCCTCTCCAGTCAGACAGTCTACCTGCTGGCTTGGAGGCAAGAAACAGATTGCTGCCATAGCAGGAAACTAGTAACCTGGAATGTAACAGGGAAGATAATAGTAAGGATCAATATGGAGAGCAGGTTTTTTATTAGCCTCTGCTTCTAAATTTATATCAATACATTGTTGTTCAGACTTTATCAAGTGACATTGAGTAGACTATAAATGGTCTTTGTCAAGGTCTGACAGTGTTCATTTTCTTTCTGCTAAAGGGGCATGTGCTTGCTTGATCCACCAATCAAAAGAGAGAGAGAGAGAGTTGTGGGGTTCAAGATGGTTATTTCCAAGTCCTGCTTAGCAAACTTTTGCAGAATTGGTTGGCTAGTCAATGACTAGTTGGCTGTCGTTGGCTAGGTTCAAACATCAGCCCTAATCTGGTTTCTCTGCTTTAGACTTTCTGGGATTTGTGAACCCAGCCAGTTTAGATTCAAGAAAATTGTAGCTGTTGCAGATATGTGAGCTTAGCTGTTCTCTTTGAACCCAAAAGAATTCATGGGACTGTTATGAAGATAAAACAGGGTAACTTCACCTAATTTCAATCTGTGTTTCTTGGATGAATTACATTCTCTGTGTCAGCTCACTATTGTTTTACAGTTGATAATTAGAACTGTGGAGTTCTTGGTGCTCTCTGAGCCTTGTTGTTTTCTTGCAGACGTTTCATTGCCAGGCTAGGCAACACCTTCAGTGCGAAAAGGGAGTGGGACTTGCTCTCTGTTCATATACCATGGCTTGTCCTGCTTGTGTTGGTGGAGGTGTTGTTCTCCCCTTAGGAGTTCCTTGATTGGGCTGTTGTTTGCTACTTGGTTGATTGACTGAGTTAATAGTTCCTTGATTAGGGTATATTGTGCTGTTTGATTGTTCCTCTGGTGCTAATCTTGGTGTTAATAATTAGAACTATTTCAAGGATGTTGTAATGTTTTCATTTTTTTTTTTGGAAACTATGTAGTATTTTACTTATTTATTCTGTGATCCACCTTATATAAAACATGTCAAAAGGGTAAGAAGGAAGGGAGGAAGGGAAGGGAAGGGAAGGGAAGGGAAGGGAAGGGAAGGGAAGGGAAGGGAAGGGAGGGAGGGAGGGAGGGAGGAAGGAAGGAAGGAAGGAAGGAAGGAAGGAAGGAAGGAAGGAAGATAGGTTCATTTTCTCTTCCATATTTATTTCTACCCAGGAGAACAGAATATCTTCTCAACTAGGGGTATCTTTCGGTAGGAAATGCAATGGTAGAAACACTGTGCTTGCATCTTTTGCTTGCAACTAACCCTAAACCCATTTCCCAAACTCATACTTGGCCTTGTGATTTAGGTTATACTTTATCACAGTTCAGACTGAATACTATAGTCCATGCAGTCAGGGTGGGGAAAAGAGTGTTCCTAAAGAAAACAGAGCCCTTGTCTGGGGCTTCTGAGAAAGAGAGTGTTTCTCCCAACAAAATAAACACTAGGGAAATAGTGCACAACATAATACAATATTAATGTCATAATATCATAAGGGAAAGGAGGGATTTAAAGACTGTGAGAAATTAGTATCTGTTAAGAAACGTTTGATTGATTGATTGATTGATTGATTGATTCATATTCCCTGCTTATTTTGCTAGATGCTCCAGATCTCTGGTCCTCAATGCAGTTCTACGACTACAGTTCCAGCGACAAGACCGAAATGGCCATGTCTTTGAGCGGCCGCTGCTTGTTTCATCCTACTGCCTCACTTTGCTGGAAGGAAAGCTCTGCTCCAGAGGCAGCCTGTCAAGATATCCCTAATTCCACAGCCACTGAGGTTGACCAGGTGAAGGGACATGGAGGTCATACTCAGTGGGATGAGAGTAACAAGCTTTTGCGCCTTGATGAAGGGCAGCCAAGTAGCCAAAACGAATGGCGAGTGATTCTCGGAACCCACTACCTCAGTGGAGGCCTTAGGCTTCCACACTCCATCTCCTGAACAGATGGAAGGCAGAATGGTATTGTTAAGGGAATATGTCTATGAAGGTTCTCAGTCATCCAGGTAGAATTGTCTGTAGCTTGAATCATGTCAACTGGATTTCTATTTTCTCAGTGGAAACGTTTCGCTCCTTATCCAAGAAGCTTCTTCAGTCTGAGCAAAGTTAGTAAGGGAATCCTTAAATATGTTTCTAGGTGGCTGTGTGACCTTACACCTGGGGCTAGGTCATGGTTATTTTGAGATGTTTATTTCTAAGTCCCTTTATCATCCAAAGGAGGATCGTTAAGATTACCCTGCTGCTGTTGAGCTTGTGAAATGGTCTTAATCTTCCTAGGCACAGAAGACAAAGCAGGGAGGAAAATAGGGGAAAGATTGTGCCTGAGGCCCCCACCTCTATTCAAGGAAGGATTTTCCAAGTTGGCATAAATGGATTCCTTGACCCCTCTCTCAAACCACCTATCTTCTCTGTCTAAAATGTGAACATTAATGTCCTCAAATGAGGGAATGTCCTTATCAAGCAAATTCCAGGAGAGCCTCCCCCAACCTGCCATGCTGGCTGAGGAAATTAGAGAGAAGAGAAGCAGGTGGGGGAAGATCATTCTGAGATGTTTGGACATTGTATCTCTGGAGTTCATTTATTTATTTTATTTATTTACTCAGGGTTCTATGCCACTCCAGTTTGAAGACTCTGAGAGACTTACAATTCCTATTGCAGTAAGTAAGATTAAAAACAATTTGAAATCCCCAAATTAATCTCAGTCATATTCCCACCTAATCAATTCACAGTGCCTGGAGACCTTGGGGCAAAATCATCCTTTTGGCCCATCTCCGAAAGATGGGTTGAAAGAACTGCTCCATGGAAGAGGAAGAGAAACAGGGAAGAGGATGACCTTATATGTGGGGGAAGCCTGTTCCAGAGAAGGGGCCATCGCCAAGAAGTCTTGTGCACCAGGTTCCCAATGATCACATTCCTTCAAAGGCAGGACTCTTAATCTGGCTTCTCTTTACAATCTCACTGGGCAGGTAGATTTATTCAGAGCAGGCAGTTCTGGAGATACCAGGCCTGAGCAAACAGGGCTTCAAAAGTGACAACCAGCATCTTCAATTGCATCCAGGAGTTAACCAGTAGCTAATGCAGCTCTTGCAGTAGAGGTGCCACATGGGTAAACTCCCGCACACCCATAACTACTAGGGCTGCTACGTTTTGAACAAGGTGCAACATTGGAATGGTCTTCAGAGGCATCCCTATGGAGACCAACTTGCAATATGCACACGTGAAGTGACAAGGGCATTCGTGACCATCAGCAAAACCTTCCATTCCAGGAGTAGTTGCAGAAGATGCGATAGATAGATAGATAGATAGATAGATAGATAGATAGATAGATAGATAGATGATAGATGATAGATAGATAGATAGATAGATAGATAGATAGATAGATAATAGATAGATAGATAGATAGATAGATAGATAGATAGATAGATAGATAGAAGATCCCTTCCATTGTCTAACATGCAGTTCTTACTCTAGGCGTACATCATTGAAGAAGTGGATATGAATCCACAGCTCTGCTTCAAGGTAAGTGATACCTCTACACCAGCCTTTCTCAACCTTTTGACCCTGGAGGAACCCTTGAAATATTTTTCAGGCCTCGAGGAACCCCTGCACATTCAGGCTCAAATATAGGCCAGAAGTTAACAAAATTATTATATTGGTTTCATGGGTAGGCCTATATATGTGCATGAACAACGTTCTTAAACTAAAAATAAAGAATGAAACTTACCTCTTTAATGTGAAGCTGCCCGAATTTGAAATAATTTTTAAAATAAATCGTTATCTCCCAGGGAACCCCTAGAGACCTCTCGCAGAACCCTAGGGTTCCATGGAACCCTGGCTGAGAAATCCTGATCTACACACATACAAACAATTACTGCAATCACATCCTTATAAGATAGTTGCCTCTTAAGGACTGAGTTACTATCATCTGTCCAAGTCTAAGGAAGGCTTTGGAATCTTGGAAGTACAAGCATACGATGAAAGCAATGAAGTTTATCTAGTTCATAGACTATAGAGGTAGATTGTATTTGTGCTCTTATGAAAGTATACAACAGCTAAGATGTGTGTATAGAGCAAAATGGGTCATTCCAAAGGAAAACTTCTCAGTCCCAACTACTTTTTCATAAATCTTTGAAACTGAGTAAATAGTAAACAGTCATCAGAAAGTGTTTTAAAAATGTGTTTTTCATACATTTATGAAACAATCTGATTGTTGTTAGCTACCCAGGGTTATATTGTATAAGAAGGTGGCCATATAAATCTTTTAAATAAACAAACAAAATAAATAAAAAAGTACACAAGATTTCCCAAAGGACAGTAGGACAGTAACGGCATATCGTATGCATGTTGACTTAAAATTCTGTGGAATATCCCAAATAGTTCTAGAAGATGATGATGTAGTAGCTCTAGATGGGTTATAACAGGCTAAGATTGCATGAACAGCAATACGGATCAGTCCTTGGAAAGAATAATCTAATGTAGGGATTGGTAATATGGTGTCTGCAAGCTACCTCTGCTCTCCCTATGACTTCCCAACTTGAATTAAAATAAATTAGAAATGATGGCAAATCACATAATGTCATGAGAGTTTAGGCAACAATATATGAGGTCCAGTGAGATTTTGGCAAAGTTTAATTTTTAAAACAATGTTATTATTATTGGTTGAATTTCAGATTTTTTTCCATAAATTATAATAAATCTTCATTTCTGGAAGTCTTTAAAATCAAGTTAGATAGTCAATTTTAAATGGGCTTTATCCTTGAGGCAGAAATTAAATGATTTAGTATAGCTCAGTCCTTTGGTTTAGGGCAGTTCATCATTCGAGTTTGTAAGAGAAATGTTTAACGAAGGTAGGTAGAGGGTTAACTGGAGGACTCTTAATTTTTATTAACCTTGAGTATTAAATGTGTGCAAGTATTAACTGCAGAGTTTGATATGATGAGTCACAACTCCAATGATTTGTCTTTTTCAGTTTTCTTACATGAACACAAGCCATATTGAGTGCCCACACCAGACAGGTGAGTCTACTTAAGTCACAATGCAATCCTCCATTTTGGTTTCATGGGGGGGCAGGATTAGTGATTAATCTTTACTTATTGAATTTGGCAGTGAGTTTATTGGGATAGCAAGCACCTCATTCAGAAGTGTCCATCTCTTTGTACTCTTCTTCTGAATAACCTCTTAACTTGAGTACCATATCTTCATAACTGGTACCCATCAGCTAGTGAACCTTTATGACTCCTATAAGTAAACAAATCATGGCTTTGTAACCTGTTACTGTCTGGATTCTCCTTGATTATCTCTAGCCTATGGCCTGCCCATTCAGGTTTCCTTTGCAAATGCCTAAAGCAGTGTTTTTCAACCTTGGCCACTTGAAGATGTGTGGACTTCAACTCCCAGAATTCTCCAGCCAGCTTGAATTCTGGGAGTTGAAGTCCACACATCTTCAAGTGGCCGAGGTTGAGAAACACTGGCCTAAAGCAACTCAAAGAGTTTATTCACAAGTAACTTTTTGCAACAACTGAGGCTATTTCTGTTTAATGGCAAGTCTGGCCTTGCAGACTCATGTTCAGCTTCCAAGGTGCAGCCTTACCATTAAGACCATGCTCTGGGATTTCCTTCCAATCTTGGTTAAAAGGAAAAATTAGAGTGTCTCATAAATGGGGGCATGCTACAGGTCTGTCAATTTTGCACGCATCACAACCAGATATGGGGGGAAATGGCTCTGTGTTGTATACTGCAAGGTGCAATCAATGGATAGTATTTTGTAATCTGAACCCAACGGTAGGACAAAAAGCAGGAAGGTTAACGTTTTCACAATTTCCAGTTAGATGTGATGTTAATCTGTGACATGAAACTTTAAAGGCTATAACATGAATGCTTACTTGTTGTAATAGACCTGTTGGTCTTCAAGATGCATACTGTTTTCGTTGTTCAGTCGTTTAGTGTATGTACAGCTATAACTGTATGACTGGTAGCAGAAGGTAATTTATGGTTATCAGAAAGATATATAGTACTATCTCAGCAGATCTTACCTCCAGGAAAATTGCTAATGGAAAAATGTATAGAAGTAATGAATGAAGAAAGGGCAGATTTCCAACTTGCAAGATTGGATTAAAAAAAAAAAGGCTCCAAGATCTAGGGACTGGGATGGGCTCAGCTATTTGTTTTTAAAACCAGACCTGAAGGATGCTCAAGTCCTTTCACATACAAAACTGCCTCATTCCTTTCTTTAAATAATAATTTTATTAAAGATTACAATTGAAAACGTAATAATATTCTGTAAGGAAGGGGTGGGGGTGGCAAGGGACTTATTTGATTTTCCTTTTGCCTGGAATGGGGGTGAGGGGATTTTTGCAGGACTTGGATGGGCACTGATTTTTGTTCCCTGGGCACTATTTTGCAGATGGTAGATCTGAATCCAATCTGGATTGCCCTGAAGCTGCTTTTGAGAGATTGGAGCAGCCTTTCTCAACTTTTTGACCCTGGAGGAACCCTTGAAATGTTTTTCAGGCCTCGGGGAACCCCTGCACATTCAGGCTCAAATATAGGCTGGAAGTTACAAAATTATTATATTGGTTTCATGTGTAGGCCTGTCTATATGCATGAACAGTGTTCTTAAACTAAAAATAAAGAATGAAACTTACCTCTTTCATGTGAAGTTGCCCGAATTTGAAATAATTTTTTAAATAAATTGGAACCCCAGGGTTCCACGGAATCCTGGCTGAGAAACCTTGGATTGCAGAGTGAAAGCAGCAGTGTTATGGAACTGTACACAGTTTATATATTTTCTATAACAAACCATGCCCCAAATCACCAAGCTTTCTCCTTAAAGGGTTGGAAACAACAGGGCACTAACTGAAACAATGAAGGCAACTGACTCTAGTTTTCTTCTTTCTTCCTAGATACTACCTGGAATGTATCTCTAAGTGTGAAATTTCTGCAACTTCACTTAAACTTCCATTCTCGCGTACCAGCGTCCTTTAGTTCAGTCTTATGCCAGCAGGTATCTTCAAGCCAGTGCAAACCTGAACCACCTGTCTATACCATCTCCCATGTAAGTGACTCCTGGTCTCAGGAGGAAGAATTTGAGACGCTTTCCAGAAATAACTCGGTCAGGACTGTAGAGTGAGGAAAGCCTAAGAAATGATGTCGTACTTGACATGGAGGGCAGCAGAAGGATGTATCCTGGATTTAATTCAAGGTTATGTTTTGCAGCCAGAGGGATCTGCCTTGGGTGAACTGAACCTGATTCTTCCTTGGCGAGCCTTGAGAAGCTGTGTACTGGTAAGGACCAGCTTACCTTCTCCCTTTTCTTAGTAATTCACTAAGGAAAGAGTAATTCGTTAGTGAAATTTGTACTCTTGCACTACAGGAGTCAATTACTGGTAGTCCTCATTTAACAACTGGAACTGGGACCAGCAACTTGGTCGTTAAGTGAAGCAGTTGCTAAGTGATAATCACATGACCGCAACTGTACTTACAGTTAGACAGAGTTACAGTTAGACAGTAGATAGTCACTAGACAGAGTTACAGTTAGACAGAGAAGATAGGTGGTTTGAGAGAGGGGTCAAGGAATCCATTTATGCCAACTTGGAAAATCCTTCCTTGAATAGAGGTGGAGGCCTCAGGCATAATCTTTCCCCCATCTTCCTCCCTGCTTTGTCTTCTGTGCCTAGGAAGATTAAGACCATTTCACAAGCTCAACAGCAGCATGGTGATCTTAACGATCCTCTTTTAGATGATAAAAGGACTTAAAATAACATCTCAATATAACCATGACCCCAGGTGCTAGGTCACACAGCCACCTAGAAACATATTTAAGGATTCCCTTACTAACTTTGCTCAGACTGAAGAAGCTCCTTGGATAAGGAGCGAAACGTTTCCACTGAGAAAATAGAAATCCAGTTGACATGATTCAAGCTACAGACAATTCCACCTGGATGACTGAGAACCTTCATAGACAAACTGTACTTACAATTTTACTTCCATTTTCCTTCGCTTCTTGCTACTTCCTTCAGCTGGAGTTCTTTCTCTTTGTGGACATCTTTTACAACTTTGTTGTAAACCGCCCAGAGTCCCCTTTGTGGGGGGAGATGGGCGGTGATAGAAGTTGGACAAATAAATAAATCTTGGTATGGGGTAAATAAGCAAGTGAAAATAAGAGCAGAGAGATGTTGTGAAGGTCTTAAATGCAAGGACTGGTTGCTAAGTTGTTGTTTAGCACTGTCATAACTTCGAATGGTCACTAAACGAGTCAATCGCTAAGTGAGGACTACCTGTAAATTAGCAAACAATTTGACAAGAATAAAATGCCAGTTCAACAGGAGCACAAAGGTGCACATTAACACACTTCACCACTATACTGAGTTCCACTGTCCCATCCCACCTCTTTTTTCACTTGTTAGGTCTGGCGTTCTGATGTACACTTTGCTGGCAAACGACTCCTGTGTCCAGATGGTAAGTTACAGCACTGTGTTCAGCTGAGAATAGGGTGAATAATTGGGAGACTGCCTGACCCTATTGTGGAAAACGACAATATATCCTGTCTTCTGTGGTGCTTCTTGGAAGGTAGCGAGAGCAGTCCTGGGTCTTCTCACAAACGGTCAGAGCTACATCTTGCTCAGATATATGGGAGGAATTCCAGGTCTTAAAGAAATGAGCCAGAGGACATGTGTCCCTCTTATGGAAGGACCGGACAATGGTGGTTCAAACCAATAACTAGGAAAAGCATCAAGGCATTCCTGAGAAAGCAGAAAGGCACAATTAAAGGCAGTAATCTGAGGAATTAGTAGCACTCCTTTCCCTCTTACGACAACAAGAAAAAAGAAATGATATGGAGCTTTCAATTAAAGATCGACAAGGGAAAGCACAGGCAAAATGTTGCAATGTGGGGTACCAGGGAGCAAATCCATTTTCTCTGTTTCTTGTTTTTCCAACCTTACATTCAGTTCATCTGGTTTCCTTATTAGTTTGTAATATTTATTTAAAGTTTGCACTAAAATTCATTATGCATTTTTGTCCAGCTTTGCCTCATAACATGCATTTTGGTTTAAAAATTTGCCTGGCATGCAAATAATGCAACACATTTATTTCCCTAACTTATTACACAAGAAAGGGAAAGAATTATGTTGCACAATTCAGAGGTGTAATTTTCAAAAGATACCCGAGTTCTGTATGTGTTCAGCTAGTCAATTAATCTTTCTTTTCAAACTTGGCAGCTTTAAGATGTATGGACTTCAACTGGCTGGAGAATTCTGGGAGTTGAAGTCCACACATCTTAAAGTTGCCAACTTTGAAAAACACTGGGTTATACTCAGTTCCCTTTCTCACAGTTTTTATACCCTGATTTTCCTTCCCTCTCGCGGTGGGATGCGGCACGGTGGTGTAATGGGAAGCACCGCGTAACGGGGTGAGCTCCCGTTCTCGCCCAGCTCCTGCCAACCTAGCAGTTTGAAAGCACGTAAAAATGCAAGTAGACAAATAGGTACCACTCCGGTGGGAAGGTAACAGCATTCCGTGCGCCTTGACGTTTAGTCATGCTGGCCACATGACCACGGAAGCGTCTATGGACAATGCTGGGTCCCTCAGCTGAGAATCGGAGATGAGCACCGCCCCCTAGAGCCGGATACGACTGGAAGAGGAAACCTTACTTACCTTACTCCCCAAAAGAGTCTTAGTGCCTTATGCAAACTGAACATTTCAGTCATCATTTTTTAGGATTATCTGTCCTGGGATGTTTGTTTCCCTTTTGGGTACAAGCTTGGGACATGTTGAGATTCAACTTGAACAGTGTTTCTCAACCTTGGCAGCTTGAAGATGTGTGGACTTCAGCTCCCAGAATTCTCATGGAGTTGGGGAATTCTGGGAGTTGAAGTCCACTCAACTTCAAGCTGCCAAGGTTGAGAAACACTGCCCTTGAGCTTGCTAATGGTTTCCTTGTCTGCGTGGACAGTGCTGTCTTAGCCACATAAGGGTCAACTCTTAGAAAATGTTCACAGGTACTATTTAAACTTTTCCCAACCTGGTGCCTTCCAGGAGTGTTTGAGTGTAATTCTCGTCACGGCCAGCTAGATGATCGCAGGAACTGTGGTATAATACATCTGACAGGCCCAGATTGGGGAGAGTTGATAAGTAGGAGACATCACATGCATACATTCCTGCAGAGACGCACGGGTAGTTGAGAATTACTTTCTGTAGAGATTTTACACCACTTTCCTTCAAACCTCTTTTTCTGCCAGTTTCCCACAGGCGCTGGGGGTTGCTGGCCTTTGCTGTAGGTTTGGGCCTGGGATTGCTGGCTTTAGTGATCCTCCTGATTCACTGGAATATCCACAGACTCCATAGAGGTAAAAAGCGTCAGAAGGACTGGTATATAATGGGTGGGGGTGGGTGGGAGCTCTATGACTTTAGCAATCTCATGCAGCGAAAGAGAAAATGTTATTTTGCAGCAGAGTCCTCTCAATTTTTCGAGAAAGAGGCTCATAGCCTGGATAAGCCCTGAAGAACAATAACCTTTTGCAACATGTATAGATTTGATTCACATTTAATACTAAATGTGGTTGGTTGGTTGGTTTTGGTCATAGCACAATGTGCAGATCTGCCAATTAGGGCTTAGTGTTATGTATAGAACAGTCCACAGTAACTTGTTCAATAACCCATAATTTAAACGCTGTCACTGTGCTGGCTTAGTGCTGTGTCTCCATGGATCTACAGTGTTAATAAAAAAGCTCAAGCAAACTAAAATGGAACATGCACTGGGGAAGATGGCATAGAGAGGAAGGGTACCAAGAAGTGAATCTGAGTTGATTCAGGTGCATGCACTTGATTTCAGTTGGTAGTTGGATTTAAGGAGTTATTTCTGAGGCTTCCAAAGGTAGATTATAAAAAAAATTCTACATTGTACCATATGTCTTGTCTTTGAGATAAATATGTGAAACTAGACAACCCGTGACCGATTGGGTCATTGTTTCAGAGATATTTCCTTACCAGATTCCTCAATGCCTCCCACAACGGCAGAGCTTCTAATGTACTGCCTTCACTGGAAAAGTTCTTTAAAATTCAGGGAGATATTTAGAGATGTATCTGTCTTGAAAATAGCCCATGCCATTCACATTGAACTGTATAGCACAGTCAAATATCAGGAGTTGACCACAGGAAATGTTCTCTGATATTTTGTATTATGTCATAAAATGTTTTATGATAATTTTAATGTCATAACGTGTTTTATAAAGTTTGCCAAATTTCAATTCCACTGGAGTCATGGGTCCCAAATTTTGGATGCATTCTGTAAGTTAGCCCATTTGAGGTACCTTGGTCCAAAAATTGTTGCCCTACGACACACCGTTTTGCCCAGTTAAAGGTTACAAACAAACAGGCACAAGAGTTTTAGTAGTATATAGATCAGACTTTCTCAACCTTTTGACTCTGGAGGAACCCTTGAAATATTTTTCAGCCTGCACATTCAGGCTCAAATATAGGCCAGAAGTTACAAAATTATTATATTATGTGTAGGCCTGTATATGTGCATGATTTAGTTCTTAAACTAAAAATAAAGAATGAAACTTACCTCTGTAATGTGAAGTTGCCCGAATTTGAAATAATTTTTAAAATAAATTGTGATCTCCTAGGGAGCCCCTAGTGACCTCTCGCGGAACCCTAGGGTTCTACGGAACCCTGGTTGAGAAACCCTGATATAGATAGAAGCTATGGCAGGAGAAGATTCCTACTTGTTTCTTTGCTTACGTATTTAGATTTAGATTTTCTTTTCTTCTCACACAACATGCTAGTAGCCTAATCTTAGAAGATCAATTGTACCTCAGTAGGTCAACCAATTCCAATGAGCAAGGACCCAAGATCCTGTGAGAAGCATTCCTTATCCCCAAAGAAGGGGCAACTCTCACACAAGAGTTTCACTTCCGTCCTCTCCTTTCTTCCAGATGTCCCCTGCCGGCACCATTCTCGTCCCATTCTACTCATCTATTCTCCAGATTCGGAGGAGCACAAGCAGTTGGTCTGCGCCTTTGCTTCACTGCTGCGGTCGGCGTTGGGCTGCCCTGTGTTACTGGACCTCTGGGAGTTGGGCCACGTGGGACGACTCGGCATCTTGCCCTGGGTGTATGCCCAACGGGAACAAGTGGGCCGGAAGCAGGGTCAGGTGCTACTGCTGTGGAGCGCGGGCAGTGCTCGGGCCTATGGCCTCTGGCAAGGGGAGGCAAGCAGCAGTGGCAGGAAAGCCCCGGAGCCCTATGACCTCTTTGGGGCAGCTATGGCCTGTTTACAAGGTGAACTTCAGGGTGCACCTGGAACCGTCCAGCGATGTGACTGGGTAATTGCCTACTTCAGTAAACTGTGTGACCGACGGGATATTCCATGCGCTCTGCGCCTTCTTCCCCGTTACCGCCTGCCGCAGGAACTGCCAGACCTGGTTGGGGTCCTGCAGGGCTCTTCCAGCTCAGCACCCAGTTGGCTCCATGCTAGCGCCAAAGCCCTTGTGTGCCACCTGCTCAAGGCCGAGAAGAAGAGGAGTCCACGGAAGCGTCGGAATCAGCCGTGGAGGAAGAGCACCAGCACCAGGACCCTGGAAGGATCCCTGGTCCCCCTCACTCACCCCAAGGTGCACAGGCCAAGCTGCACTTGAGGGCTGTGGAATAAGGGTGGGCGGCAAAATGGGATTGATCCCACTGGTAATCTGTAGGCGGAAGCTGTTTGTCAGGCCACAGAAGTATTTGCTTCTTTATGGTGCCTAAGAAATGGCATCTGTAACCATGTGAATCCAAGGCCACGAAAGGAAGGAAGGAAGGGGTCCAACTCAGCTAAAGATCTGATGGTAAAGCAGAGAGATTGCTCTGGTTGCCAGAGAGTCCCCCCTCGCCTGGTGGTTATGGCACCTGTTGCCATAGAGATGACAGTGCACTGCAAAGAAGAGGTCATAGCGTTGCTGCTGAAAGAGGGACGGTGCAATAGGAGCGTTGTGGGCAGTCATATGTAATTCACGGTGCTGCTTCCTATCCTGGAGGGTAGAAAGCTTGTCAAAAGGCAGCCGGATTAGGCCCAGGGAAGATGACCTTGCAAGCTAAATGGACTAGACGGAGAGGCTGTATTCTTACCTTGTTCACCCTCCATCACTTCGGGACTCTAACCCACAGAAGGTGTAGAATATCTCTGACACCTTTCAGAACGTTCAGCTTTCCTTTTTAAAACATGGGTCCCTAACATGTCTGCTTGTAGAGGTACAAGGACAAGGGTGAAGCCTGCCGACAGTGTTCTCCCCAAAAGACTGAGGGCCTTTCCCCACGGTTGAGTAGAGGCACTCTCCACCCACCCACCCACCCATGAGCTGGCAGAAAGCTATGCCAGCACGGAATGAGCTGTCCCCATTACCAATCCCTATCCTGATTCTGTCGCCTGTGTTTCAAGTCAGTGCAGCCTCCTGACTTCCCTTCGAGGTAATAGGTGACAAAGCCCAACAGATTTTATGCACCTTGGAGCTGCCTTGAAGAGTGTCAGAATAAGTGGGAAAACACTATTTGAACACCAGTACAGCTGAAGAGGAGATTAAGCCTCCTTGATCATGAGCTGGGGACAAGATGACAGTAACATCAAGGGGACATCACAGAACAAAGGCATTGTCAGAGCGTGTTTGTGCTGTGGGCAAGTGGGAAAAGGACTTAAGAAGTAATGCAGTCAGATGAATGTAAATGTAATTGGCTACCAGCTTGCCTTGCTTTGACCACTCCACTTCCAAACAGCAAAACAAGCATGTTGCTAAGAGATGCAATAAGAGACCCTTATTTTGTTTTGTGTGTTTAATCTGTTGAGGTTACTCAGGTCCTACGTCCGTTCTTGGTATTGCTACCTTGGTGTTGCTACCTTGGAATACAATAATAAAGATGATTTTTAAAGGAAGTCCAAAAGTACAAAGGGCGCTTTTTTTTATTTTGGGTATCTACAACGCTGTGCTAATGGTCTTCCAAAAAGTACGTAGAGTTGGTAAACTTAAGTCACCATGCCATCTTAAAAAGTATTTCTGTGCCTCGTGGTTTTGAAAGTAAGTTTGCAGATCCTTTTTGAAGAATAATCTCCTGGGTGGAAGAGCTGTCTGTGTTATTCCATAATACAGCCTTACCCAACTCGTGGCCTTTCATATATGTTGTGTTTATAGCTACCAGAGCTGACCCCGCTGGTTTAGAACTCTGATGTAGATCCAACATATCTGGAGGACAATAGGTTGGGGGAAACTCTCCTAATGACTTCCAGACAGTTGGTCATTCCATCTAAAATACTATTGTACCTCAGGGTCTATTACTATTTATATCTATCTAGATCTAGATCTAGATACACACACACACACACACACAAATAATTCACATATACATTATTTTGCAAAATAGGAGAAATTCACTGGTATACCACACAGGGCTTGAATTTTTTGATTTTCTTATATGCCTTTCCCATGTCATAGTTTAAATGACACAAAACAATGTATTTATTTATTTATTTGTTATTCAGATTTATCACTGCCCATCTCTACAGCAGTAGACTCTGGGCAGTTTACAACAATAACATTAAGATTAAAAACCTGTACACTTTAAAATACAATATAATAATAAATAAAGAAGAAGCTCCTTGGATAAGGAGTGAAACGTTTCTACTGAGAAAATAGAAATCCAGTTGACATGATTCAAGCCACAGAATAATAAATAAAGAAAATCCAGAGGATGGTAGGACCTTAAAAAGGAGGATATCATGGAGCTAACCACTCCCAGGAGGAACTATTACCTCCTTCATCCCAAGCAAGGCGGCAGAACCAGGTCTTTAAAGACTTCCGGAAGGCTAGGAGCGAGGGCGCCCGCCTACACCTCCGGTATATGTTGAACATAGGAACATACTGCTTCAAGATAAAACATGCCCTGATCAATAGCTATTCTCTGAGGTGATGGTGGCCTTCAAGTCAAGGTCTTTATGGGGTAATTGTTCTATCTTATTCAAATAATTTTGTAGGAGTTCCAGATCTTGCAGTCAAATATCTTCCATCTTTTTTGTCTTTTCTTTAAAAAACAAAAACAAACGTTGGAATGTATCTATGGAAGAATGGAGCAAAACATTCCTGTTCTCATGATTGCCCCACTGCCTCAGTGGCGGGGAGAGGAAGCATGATAGTGTAATGGGAATTCCCTAAAGGGGTTGAATAATCAAGTAACCCATAGTGGTTTAGATTTAGCTCTAGATAGCCCAATCATGCATATACTTGAAATACATTTTCCACCAGGTCTGCTGAGGGATTAATGAAGACTTCCTGAAATCTCATAAATTCCTAGAGAGGCCTATGTCCAAGGCAGTTTCAGCTGCCTGCAGCCAAATCAGGGTGAGGATGGAAGTGAGGGTGGGGATAAAAAAAGAATAACAGGAATTGGTGGGAAATAAGATTCTGCCTGAACCTGTTCACTGTGGCGCCACTGTGGATTTTTTCTTAATTTTCTTTGGTTCAACCTCCTAGCTTTCTTTCCAGTGATGATAAAAAGAGCCAATAGTCTCAGCCACTTCTCATCAAGTGCTGCTAGTACATGATGAAGACTTTAGTGACTTGGAGAAGTTGTTCGTGTTTTGGAAACATCTGAAATTGGGGGAAAATAGCCCTCCAAAACCTTAAATCATGCTCCCTCGGAGGGCATGGAATGCATAATTTCCTGAGAAGGGTTATGTGGGGAATAAGGCAAGGCGAGGAACCCTGTAGAGCAGCGGTCCCCAACCTTTTTGGCACCAGGGACCGGTTGTGGAAGAAAATTTTTCCACGGACCGGGGGGGTGGGGTTTGCAGGCGGGAGCCAATTGCGCATACCGTGGGGGCGGGGTTTGCAGGCAGGAACCAATCGTGTGCACCGGGGGCGGGGTAATCGCGCCCCCTGGGGGGCGGGGTTTGCAGGTGGGACCCCTGCGGTCCACTTCCTAACAGGCCGCGACCCACAGGTTGGGGACCCCTGCTGTAGAGGAGTACAGAGATAGTCTTGAAGAAGGTACATGGCAGCCATTACAAAAACATGAGGTTACCCCAGAAAGGCAGGAGGGGGTGAGGAAGAATCTCAAGATTGTCCCGCATTGACTATCTTAGGCATAAGAGGGAGAAAGAGGCTATCAGGCTTTTGATGCTTTGTTGTTATACCTCACAACAAAAGCGTTCTAGCAGTTCATATGTGTCGGTTTCCTGTTCTGGACTACCTTATAGGGCAGACAAAACCAAATGTTGTACCTAGAAAAGACCATGGCTAGCTGGCTAGAGCACTGAATGGGAGTACTCTACTTGGCAACATAATGTGGCCTGTCGCACTTATCATAGCTAAATGTGAAAATATATGGGCTTCTGAATATCCCATACGGGTAATCTACTGTTTAAGCAAACAGTGTATGCTTTTGACTTCTCTTTCTGTCAATGCATGAAGACTAGAAAACTATCTTCAATCTAAAAATTAAAAGAAACATAGGGAACTAACAATATGCTAACAGTGCCACAATTTAAAACATATATGCAATATATAAATTTTCAGAAATAAGAGCATATCATACTGGTATCCACATGTAATAGACTTTTATAGTTATTGTCAGGCTTTATGGTTACTATTCTGAAATATAACCTTTAGAAACTTCAATCAACATACGTGAGCAGGAATTGTTCAATTTTGTATTATTTTTAATTTTAAAATTTAATATAAAATGAAATGTCACATGTCACTAATGTCAAGTTCTGAGTAATACTAGCTCATGCCCAAGGATCTTTTGCAGCCTGGACCCATACCCAAGTCTATACGAACCCCTTGATACATGGGTGGTATGCAATATAAAATAGTGTTCTTTAGGGGAAAATTTGGGATAATCCCATGACCCTGCCTTCAAGAAAAGACGTGCAGATACACGTGAGGCAAAAGTGCTATGACTGCACTTTATGGCAGTTCTGGGCTGAATCACTCTTCCAACAGTGTATAAATGAAATTACTTATTCTGAAGCCACCAGCTTCATTCCACTCTTTTCAAAACGCCAGGGTTGGATCAACTAGATAAGGACCAGGACTCCTAGTATAGTCGAGGTGCTACAGGATCACAGGGTAAGTCTTTCTACTGAATTCAAGCCAGGAACTGGCAGCTTCTGGTTCTAAAGCAGGGGTACCCAACCTTTTTGGCACCAGGGACCGGTCGTGGAAGACAATTTTTCCACGGACCGGGGGAGCGGGGTTTGCAGGCGGGAGCCAATTGCGTGGACCGTGGTGGGCGGGGTTTGCAGGCGGGAGCCAATCGCACTGACAGGGGGCGGGGTTTGCAGGCAGGAGCCAATCACGTGGATGGGGGTGAGGTTTGCAGGCGGGAGCCAATTGCACGGATAGGGGGCGGAGTTTGCAGGTGGGAGCCAATCGCATGGATCACTACCGCTCACCTGCTGAGCGGCCCACTTCCTAACAGGCCATGGCCCACAGGTTGGAGACCCCTGTTCTAAAGGACACGTTAGAAATGTTGAGTTCATGTCATGACGCTCTCACAAAATGGCTGCTTTGGGTTTTTTTATATACTTTTTATTAAGAATATTTACATAGATAAAAGATAAATCTAAAGTAAAGCTATATAAAGAAAATAAGGAAAAATAGAAAGAGAAAAAAAGAAAAAGTGCAGAAAGCAAAACAGTAGAAAATAGAAAGATAACTAAAGAAACAGAAATCAAAAGAAATAAGCAACTTCCAACCTCCTTTTCAGCTGTGATAAACAAACTCTTTGTCCCTCCTCCCTCTTTAATATTACAAAATTCCCTTCACCCCCTTGATCAGACCCTTTTCAATCATCAAATCCATAAATCTTTAGTAAAAGGCAAAATATTTATTCAGTCTGAAGAGAAACAGAATATTCATTGATTCCCATGAATTAGAGCAAGTTTTAAGTACCTGGGCATAGTATTTCAGGCCTCTAGGAAATCAACAGCCCAGGTAAATTATGTCACTTCTACTGCTCAAAACAGTTCACAAGCAATAATACATTTTTGTAGGCAACAGGAGGCAAATTGCATCCCAACAGCAACCAAAACTTTATGGCTAAAACAGTTTCCCAACTATTATATGGGATACAGCTTGGCCCATAGACAAACCTAAGGGCTTATGAAACCATTCAATTGAATTTCCTTAGGACTTTGTTTGGTACCCCTAATGCAGTCTTGAGGCTTGAAGCTGACGTGCCAAGTATTAAGGCTCAGGCCTGGACCGGGATTCTAATCTCAGGACTCAGAATCATGTTCGACCCTACAGGCCTGATGCCTCTGCTGTGGTCAGACAGCTACCAATCTCATTGGCGCACCGTACCTGTAGAGAACAACTTTGCAGCGTTGGCCTCTCTCCTGAATATTTAGGCCAATTAACCCTGGAGAAGGCCAAATCAATAGCAAAAAAAAAAAAAAAAGAATTAGGGACATTGATTGACAAAATGATATCATCAGTGCTCCTGAATTCTATTGCCAAATGTTAGATAGCTGCAAACCCTCTACTGCAGGGTACCTATACAATTTAACCTTAAGCAAATATAAATGGGCCTTTTCCAGAGCCCGCTTTGATGCCCTCCCTTCAGCATTGCTGGCGGAAAGATTTCATGGGACTCCTTATTTACAGAGACTCTGCCCTTCCAGGGAGGTAGAAACCCTTGCCCATGTCCTCATACGGTGTCATTTTTATGGTGACCCAAGATGTGCTTTTGATCTCCCCAATCATTTCTAAATTTCATAAATTTCATCATACTGATAGATGTTTTCTTTCTTTCTTTCTTTCTTTCTTTCTTTCTTTCTTTCTTTCTTTCTTTCTTTCTTTCTTTCTTTCTTTCTTTCATTATTTTCTATCCCACCTTTATTATTTTCATAAATAACTCAAAGCAGCGAACATACCAAATACTCCTTCCTCCTCCTCTTTTCCCCACAACAATGACCCTGTGAGGTGAGTTGGGCTGAGAGAGAGTGACTGGCCCATGGTCACCCAGCTGGCTTTCATGCCTAAGGCAGGACTAGAACTCTCAGTCTCCTGGTTTGCCATTGGCTCCTTCCTAGGGCTGAGAGAGAGGGACTGGCCCAAGGTCACCCAGCCGGCTTTCATGCCTAAGGCGGGACTAGAACTCACAGTCTCCTGGTTTCTAGCCCAGCACCTTAACCACTAGACCAAACTGGCTCTTTTTTAAGAGATGCTGACTCTACACTCACACACCAGGTGGCCAAATATTTTTATCAAGTTATACAATTGCACAAAACTGTTAATTAGATATGTTGTTTCACTGTTTTATTGTTTTCCTTTTTTTTCTGATAATGAATTGTGGGACTAAATTATTTTTCTTCTTTTATTGTAAAAGCTGGTCAAAGGCCATAATAAAGATATTTGGATTTGAATCTATAAATCATCATTTCACTTGCTTTCCATTTTCAGCAAAAAGTCCATAAAAGGTTTTCAGTCTTTTATAAAAGTACTTATTGTTTTCTGCAAAATGGCTGCTTTGGATTAGCATATGGTCATTAGGCCAGCAGGCTACCTACCAGATTTGAGAACATAACGTGCCCCTCCTCCTGTGCCTAAAACACATAGTTGCAGCAATGAACTGCACAAAAGGGCATGTTTATCTTTCTTCTATTTCATGAAAATTGGGTCCTATCCTAAGCTAAGGTAGGTCCCAGTTTGAAGGTTTCAAGTCATAATACGGTTCTTTTTGCTTGTGGGGTCAGTGTGTTGTGTAACCTCTACCATTATGACTTGTTCAGTAAACTATGACTAAAACAAAAATCCGACACACGAACCTAGTCAGTTTTGTCCATATCTGAAAGCTTCAGTTTCTGTCAGCTCAAAATATAAAACTTTCCTTTTAAAACATATTTTTATTGAAAGTTTTAACAGCAATAATAAGAACTAATATGAACTATTAGGGGCGCGGTGGCTCAGTGGGTAAGATGCCAGGCTTGTCGATCAGAAGATCGCAAGTTCAGAGGTTCGAATCCCTAGCCCCGCGTGACGGAGTGAGCTCTCGCACTCGCCCCAGCTCTTGCCAACCTAGCAATTCAAAAGCATGCAAATGCAGGACTCCAAGCCGGACTGCAGCTCGACAAGTCAGAATTTTTCAGAGTGTTGAAGACCTGGCTAGCTTTTCCCTGTTTGCGGGGGTCTACAGAAATTGTAAGACCACTGAAGCTTCTCCTCGAAGAGGGAAGAACCAGAAGATTACTCACTGGGTCGTTGGAATTGCCCCCTCCTGGTTTTTTTTTTTGTAGTTTCCACCACAGAGGGAACAGGGGGGTGAAAGCAGTGAAATGACCGGAGGAATATCAAGCTCTACAGGGAACGTAAGTCTCTTGAGAGATATCAGAGCGAGCAGCCGGCTTTTAGATCACCTTTATTTTATTTTTTTTAGATTAGCATGTTTTATCATCTAAGGTCTTTCTTTGGACTTTGCTCAAAATGTTGGCTAATTTTGTGCTTTCTTTGCTATAATTAATTCTGGTGGATATGATGGACTTTATATTTGAAGTATAGTGAAAAGTTTGCATTTTTTTTCTACCTTTCTTTTGTATTAGAGAAGATTCTGTCTCAGATGGGAATATAAGATTTATTTCTCTCACTTTCTTATATCGGATGAAACTTTTCTCTTTAGCACAGTGAAACGTTTGCATTTTTTCTTTTTTATCTTTCTACTTTTTTCACAGTGGATTTTGTCTCACTCAGAAGTATAAAAGTCTTTACTCAATATCTTTTGAATATATTTTGCTGGATTAACTACTGACAAATTTGTTTATTTTCCTTGCTTTTTTATAATGGTGGAAATTCATCTTTCCTTTTTCCTTTTATAGACTGTCTGAAATACTGCTTTTTCCTTTACTCTGGATTATTGGAATTTTTCTTCTTTTAGTTTAAAAATTTTTTATTTGAGACATAGCTGGTAACTTTCCACCCGAACAGATCAGCTGACCATTAATTCCCTGAGAAACTGTTTGTTTTGACTAGCTGTTGCAGAACAAAGAGGGGGGTGGGGAGAATGGCATTCTTAACAGCAATTTGAGAATTTAAAAAAGAAATTAGTGAAACTCTTTTAGAAATTAAGAAATCATTGGAATCTTTAATGATAGTTTACCAAAGTCAGGAACAAAAGGAACAAAAGATAGAATTAGAAGCAGAAAAAAAAAATTCGATATAGAAGAGAAACAGGAGAAAGGGATTTTAAACACATTGGTCCAGAAAAACATTCTGATACTCTACATGAGACAGATAACACAACAGGCTACACACTATAATTTTGGTATAAACACATTATGGCAGTTGAGACAGGGAAAAGATGGAAAGGTTAAGAAAAACATTCTGACATTCTATATGAGATACAGAACAAAACAGGCTGCATATTGTGATTTTGGCATAACTTGAATAAGAGATTTAGTGTGATTTGGGTCATAAGGTTAATGGAACCATGGATTTTGATTAGATACTGAGTGTGTAAATGTATCAAGTTTCAACTAGTAATATAATTGTTGGGAATATTAAATATTAAAAATTGATATGAGAAACTGTATGGATGTATAAAATGTGATATTTTAATTGTAAGATATAAGGTTATAAAATTAGTGAGATAAATATAAGTTGATGTTATAGATTATATGAAAATTAGAAATTCCTTTTTATGGAGATATATGAATGAGAAGATACATTATTAGGATGGGATGCTGAGTTGGAACTAGAATTAATGTTACTATAGGATGACTTATTTTTATAATTATTAGTATGAATATTGTTGAGAATTGTTGTTAGGTCATGTGTTAGTAGAATAGGTAGCTGTAAAAATGTTAATTAGGTAAATATGTAGGAAGATGTAGAATATGGTATAATTGTAGTCTAAATATAGATTATGTTTAAATTAGTGTTATTTCTATGGATATATATGAACAGAATATATTTCATTTTATTAGAATTAAAATAAGGCCTTTCCTTGTTATATATATGATTTAAGATTAATTGGACTTTACAAAGGATATAAATACAGAAGTAAAAATGGAAAGAGTGAATAAAAAATATTAAACTGATGCAGCCAAGAATATTTAAACCAACATTATTTTAAGGAGTTGAAACTACAGATGGACTATTAGAGAATTGCAAGAAAGGTGAAATCTACATGAAGATCGGAAGATTGGATTATAGAAATTGAAGTGTATATGACAAAGAAAAATTTCTGTATATTGTATGAAAGACTAACATTTAAAGCAAATTATTGTACCTAAAGACCAAAGACAGATTGGAGGCCATCTATTTTCTATATTTCTTTTCTTTATTATTTTTCTTGACTTCACTTTTCTTTTATTTTTTTCTTACTTTGTATTTCTATCTTTATTTCTTGTTCTAACTTTTAATATGTATTTTAAAATTCAATAAAATTGATTTTAAAAAAAAGCATGCAAATGCAAGTAGATTAATAGGTACCACTTCGGTGGGAAGGTAACAGCGTTCTGCATGCGTTATGCCAGCCACATGACTGTGGAAGCGTCTTTGGACAACGCTGGCTCTTCGGCTAACAAACGGAGATGAGCACCGGCCCCTAGAGTCGGACACGACTGCACAAATGTGCGGGGGGAACCTTTACCTTTTTAATACGAACTAAAATAGAACAGAGAAAACAAGAGGGAAAGAGAGAAATAAAAGAAAAAGCTAAAAGTGCAATAAAAAAAAAAGAGTAGAAAAAAAGAGAAAGATATAAAGAAAGATATAAAGGTATAAAGAAGTAGCTTCTGATATTCTTCATAGCAGTTATAAGTACAATTATATTTTGACCTCTCTCTCTCTAAAGTTACATCATAACTCTCTTCTTTCTATAATCTATCCTGTCTAATCATCAAAACCATACATCACAAGTTCATTTTTTTCATTTTTACGCAAATAGTCCATAAGGGGTTTATTTGTTGTTTATTCATTCAGTCGCTTCCGACATTTCGTGACTTCATGGACCAGCCCATGCCAGAGCTTCCTGTCGGCTGTCACCATCCCCAGCTCCCCCACAGTTGAGTCTGTCACCTCCAGAATATCATCCATCCATCTTGCCCTTGGTAGGCCCCTCTTCCTTTTGCCTTCCACTTTCCCCAGCATCAGCATCTTCTCCAGGTTATCCTGTCTTCTCATTATGTGGCCAAAGTATTTCAGTTTTGCCTTTAATATCATTCCCTCAAGTGAGCAGTCTGGCTTTATTTCCTGGAGTATGGACTGGTTTGATCTTCTTGCAGTCCAAGGCACTCTCAGAATTTTCCTCCAACACCACAGTTCAAAAGCATCTATCTTCCTTCGCTCAGCCTTTCTTATGGTCGAGCTCTCGCAGCCATGGGTTACTACGGGGAATACCATTGCTTTGACTATGCGGATCTTTGTTGTCAGTGAGATGTCTCTGCTCTTAACTATTTTATCAAGATTTGCCATTGCTCTCCTCCCAAGAAGTAGACGACTTCTGATTTCCTGGCTGCAGTCAGCGTCTACAGTAATCTTTGCGCCTAGAAATACAAAGTCTGTCACTGCCTCCACTTTTTCTCCCACTATTTGCCAGTCATCAATCAAGCTTGTTGCCATAATCTTGGTTTTTTTGAGGTTTAACTGCAACCCAGCTTTTGCACTTTCTTCTTTCACCTTCATCATAAGGCTCCTCAGCTCCTCCTCTCTTTCAGCCATCAAAGTGGTATCATCTACATATCTGAGATTGTTAATGTTTCTTCCAGTGATTTTAACTCCAGCCTTGGATTCATCAAGCCCAGCACGTCGCATGATGTGTTCTGCGTACAGGTTGAATAGGTAGGGTGAGAGTATACAGCCCTGCCATACTCCTTTCCCAATCTTAAACCAGTCCGTTGTTCCGTGATCTGTTCTTACCGTTGCTACTTGATCGTTATACAGATTCCTCAGGAGGCAGACAAGATGACTTGGTATCCCCATACCACCAAGAACTTGCCACAATTTGTTATGATCCACACAGTCAAAGGCTTTAGAATAGTCAATAAAACAGAAATATATGTTTTTCTGAAACTCCCTGGCTTTCTCCATTATCCAGCGGATATTGGCAATTTGGTCTCTAGTTCCTCTGCCTTCTGGGGTTTATAGTCACCAATAAATGTAGATATTGTCTTTTCTCTAATCAACGAAGTCAGTTTGTCCATCTCAGCAAGTTCTGTCAATTTCACCAACCATTCCTCCATGCTGGGTAATGCCGAATCTTTCCATCTTTGTGCATAAAGTAATCTCGCAGTAATCATATATTGAAATAATCTTCCATGACTGTTTTTTAACTGTTTATCCATCAGTCCTAAAAGGAAAAGTTCTGGCTTCAATTGAATATTAATCTTTAAAATCCTCTGTATCAATGTATGTATTTGAATCCAAAATATAAACCGCTCTGGTGGCATCTGGGAAAATTATAAACTCAGCTTGGCTGTAATTTTGTTCCTGTCTTCTTCTAAACCCTTTAGGCCAGTGTTTCTCAATCTCAGCAACTTGAAGATGTGTGGACTTCAACTCCCAGAATGGAGTTCGTGGCTGGCTGGGGAATTCTGGGAGTTGAAGTCCAAACGTCTTAAAATTGCCAAGGTTGAGAAGCACTGCTTTAAACTCTCATTACTCTCACCCTGGCATTCAGCCCAGGTTCTTTGGCACATCCCCCTCCAGATAAAGTTCCAGTTCCTGCCCCACCCTCTTGGCTAAATTCCTCTTTGAGGCAACCTTGGTAGTAATAGCAAAAAGGGAGGATACTGACTAAGTCAGATCTGGCAAGCCAAGCTGGGAAGTACCTTCCTTGATGGGCAGCTCTTCTAATCTTGCTCCTGCTTCTTGTGAAGAGACTCTTGGCTCCTTGGTCACCTCGGTTCCTTAACCAGCCAGTCAGCCTATCTCCTAAGGTTGAAAACACTGGGAAGATACCAATCCCTTGGAGGGAAGAAACAAGGAAATACTGTACCAAGGCAGGATTTAATCTTGTTCTACGGAAAGGCAGGTTGGGTGATGGAAGGCAGATGGTCTTTATCATGCCAGTAATGAGTTACAAGAAGAGTCATTGCTTGGCTTCCCCACCAACCCTGAGATGCAGTTATTTGCCTTGGTGTTGTTTCTAACCCACCTGCTTTCTGCCTGCTTCCCCCTTGCAACTTCGCTGAACTCTGTCAGTTGCTCGCAGGTAAGTAAAAGTCTTGTCATTGTGGTGGGAGGAGGCAGCAACTTTTACAACCAAACCAAATAATCTCTAGGATCTGTTCCCTTCCTTTCCCTCCGTCTAAAGGTGCACTTGTATTTTGCATAGTTGGTGTGTCGCAAACTGGTGTTGGCATTTTAGCATCTGCTGTTGATCAGGACTTCTGCCAACTTGATTCTCTGTGGAGGAGCATATTTCTACCTCGTTAGCATAACTTATTTGTCTCAGGTGTCACTACAACCCAGAGAAAAGGGTTGGAACTGTTTGACAATAAGGATTATAGTAGCGTCTGGCTCAGCCAAAGCATCCCTGCGTCATAATGGAGAGCCAGTTTGGTCTAGTGGTTAAGGCAACAGGCTAGAAACCAGGAGTCTGTGAGTTCTAGTCCCACCTTAGGCAAGAAAGCCGGCTGGGTGACCTTGGGCCAGTCCCTCTCTCTCAGCCCAACTCACCTCACAAGGTTGCTGTGGTGGGGAAAATAGGAGGAGAAAGGAGCATTTGGTTTGTTCGCTGCCTTGAGTTATTTATAAAAATAATAAAGGTGGGATAGAAATTAAATAAACAAACAAATAAATAAATAAATGATACAAAGGTTCTTAGCAGAACCAATTCTTGCTGTGATGCTAGAAAGAGTTGTTGGCTAGCAATGCCTTATCCTGACTGTTTTTGCTACCTTGTGTGTTTTGTGACTGTCAGGGGTTTTGCAATACGGCAAACAGCAGGATAAAGCCGCACAAGTTATTTCTTGGGAACAAGACAAGGCATATCAAGGAAGGATGAGTAAAACTGTGGGTGCCAGGACATTCCAGGGATGTTGCAATAGTTAATATAGATAGAATCTGTATTTGAATGACTAAAACGTAATTATCACCATAAATGCGAAGGTGCTTTAAGAGTGTAGCCACAAGACACACAGGGCTTCTGCTCCAGTAAGGAATAGGTAGAAGGTAGCTGAGTGGATACAGCCTTTCTTAAAAATATGAATTTTCCATATGAGATAATTTCCACCCTTTCCCGTTTTGCTTTGTAACGAGTGGCAAGATAGGAGTATTCCCCTATTCCACTCCTTCACCAGCAGAAAGATGAAAGTAGATTCTAATGAACATTAATCGCTGGATATGAAAAAGTAGAATAGAAGTGAGTTGTTAATAACAAGACATTACTTTTTTCATTTTTAATTAATCTTCATTAGATTTTCAAGATAAAAAGATAAAAGCTAACAAAAAGTAATGATTAAGACAGAAGGTTAAAAAGAAGAACAGAGTGGGGAAAAAAGAGAAAGAACAAAGTCAAAAGTGCAGAAAACACTTAAATTAAGCTCTTATTCTAAGTTTACAACATACAGTAGCTTTCATTATTTCCTATTGTCCATTATTATTTCTAATAATCAAATCTAAATTTACAACTTAGCCTTCATTATTTCTATTGTCCATTATTATTTCTAATAATCAAATCTAAATTTACAACATAGCCTTCATTATTTCTATTGTCCATTATTATTTCTAGTCATCAAATCTATATATCGTAATTTCATTTTTTTCTGTTTCACGCAAAAAGTCCAAAAGGGGTTTCCAGGTAGCATTAAAATTACTCCTCAATGTCTTTTCTCTAATCAAAGCCGTCAGTTTTGCCATCTCAGCCAACTCCATCAACTTCACCATCCATTCTTCCGTTGTGGGTAATGTAAAATCTTTCCACCTTTGTGCATATAAAAGCCTCCCTGCTGTTATCATATATAAAAATAAAGTTCCATGGGTTCTTTCCAACTGTTTGTCCATCAGTCCCAAAAGAAAAGTCTCTGGTTTCTATTGTTAATCTTTAAGATCTTCTGAATTAAAATATGTATTTGATCCCATTTTTTTTTTAGCTTTTTTGCATGTCCACCAAAGTTGATAGAAAGTCCCCTCTTGGGGTTCACATTTCCAACATACATTCGAAGTACCTTTATACATTATAGACAATTTTTTTTGTTATTTATATTTGTATATTTATTGTATTTGTAATTTGCATTGAATTTTAACGGTGATCTTGTTGTAAACTGCCCAGAGTCCCCCTTTGGGGGGAGATGGGCGGCGATAAAATTTGATAGATAAATAAATAAAATAAAATTTATCTGGTGACAAATACCAATGGTACATCATTTTATAAAAATTCTCTTTAAGATTATAACACAATGGAAATGCCAATCCTTTCATCCACATATTCTCCCATTGTTCCATTGGTAAATAACAAGACATTACTGAATCCTTATCTAAAATAGTTCCCCCAACCTCCTTAAACAAAGTGACACCAGCATTTTAGGATAATCCCAAGGTTTGTAGAAGTTAAGGGAAAACTATTTTTTAGGGGGCGTGGTGGCTCAGCGGGTAAGTCGCCAGGCTTGTTGATCGGAAGATCGCAAGTTCGGAGGTTCGAATCCCTAGCCCTGCGTGCGGAGTGAGCTCCCGCACTAGCCCCAGCTCTTGCCAACCTAGCAATTCGAAAGCATGCAAATGCAAGTAGATGAATAGGTACCACTTTGGAGGGAAGGTAACAGCGTTCCGCGTGTGTCATGCTGGCCACATGACCGTGGAAGCGTCTTCGGACAACGCTGGCTCTTTGGCTAACAAATGGAGATGAGCACCGGCCCCTAGAGTCGGACACGACTGCACAAATGTGCGGGGGGTACCTTTACCTTTTTTTTTAGGGACTTCCACAAATAACTCAATATGGACTGAACATTCTCTGGAAATACAAACTAATAGCTACGGGAAGGTGCGGGACAAAATTGGGAGGGAAATGAAATGGAATATACTGGAAAATGGCATTCCTGAATTGCTGGTTGGCTAGAATCCTGAACAGGAGCATATTACATCGCAATGTATTATCGCAGATCTCACTTATCCTAAATTAATTATATGTGTGTACGGTTGTTGACATATGTTGCATAAATAATAAATTCAGAGGTCCAGGATGTCAAGATCAGAGATTCAAGAGATTCTAAGATCTTAGAAGAAAGGATGTGAAGAAAATCAGTTTCTTGTTTCTGATATGAGGAGGGGTGGATTGGTGCCCGCCGAGCTTTGACGCCTTAGGCTAGTGCCTACTTGGCCTTAGCCAAAAGCCAGCCCTGGGTGAGAGAAAGGAGCTAGCGGGCAGGTTAAAAGTACCTACCAATGGAGGAACAAACTAATAAGACAGTGTTTTTCAACCTTGGCAACTTTAAGCTGTGTGGACTTCAACTCCCAGAATTCCCCAGCCAGCATGGGTACTGTTGTTGACATATGTTGCATAAATAATAGATTCAGAGGTCCAGGATGTCAAGATCAGAGATTCAAGAGATTCTAAGATCTTAGAAGAAAGGATGTGAAGAAAATCAGTTTCTTGTTTCTGATATGAGGAGGGAGAATGGCTGGTTGAGGAATTCTGGGAGTTGAAGTCCACACAGCTTAAAGTTGCTGAGATTGAGAAACTCTGAACCAGAAACTCCGCAGAGCTCCTGAAGTGCTTTAAAAAAAAAAGACTTGCTGGCTGAGTTTTCAAATACGCCACAACACAGCCAGTTATATATTTATTCAACTCTCAGATGTTATCAGAAAGACAGATCTGGAACTCATTCCAAATGCCCTTAAGTTCAGCTAAGACGCAGGAAGTAAAGTCACCTTTTGAATATTTCAATCTGGATCTTCAAATCCCCCATCATGTTGGCAAATGTATGGGACAACAGCAAATAAAATAAATGGCCTTTTCCCATTCAGATTAGTATGTTTAGGGGGTACTTCCAGTAGGAAACATTGATTATTTACACGAGACAAGTAAACACACTGAGCTAAAAATGAGGAATGTTGTTTTTAAGAACATTACATTTGATCTTGGCCAAATGTTGCCAATTCTACTCAATTGCTATTGTCCTTAGATTTGGGCTTAGCTTTTACTATAGAGGGTTGTATGAATAATCTCAGCTGTACTGGATCATTTTCTCCCACCTTTCCTATAGTGCATAGCTTTCCAAACTGTGTGTCGCGACACTTTAGCATGTCACAACACAGAGTTTAGTGTGACGCAACACAACCCAGAAGCGGCGGCGGGGGCGTGTGTGGCGGCAGCATGCGCGGCGGCCGCGCTTCCACATTTTAGCGGAAAACATGAGGCCGCTGCTGCTGCTGCTGCAGCCTCCATGCACACCACTGCCGCCGCGTGCCCCCCACGCCACCGCCGCTGCCACCGTTGGTGTGTCACCAACAGCGGCAGTTTGGAAAGCACTGCTATAGTGCATTAACATTGTGTCTTGATTGATCAATGCTATTTCTTTCCTTATTTTTTTGGTCTTTGTCTGTAAATCAATGAAGTCAAGTTGTTGCTTTAAGCTTAGCCTGGCTGGCTATATTGCACGGTGGGACCTGGAAAAATGGGTTTATTTTGAAAATACATATCCTGGCCACTGAACCTGCCCCTTCTTCTCTTCCTTCTGCAGGGCCTGGGCTGCCGGCTAAGTAAGTATAAGTTCTGTTTTTTGTGTTAAGCAGACAGTTCATTTTCCGTCAAATTAGTGCACTAAAGTTGTAGTGCAGGGGTCCCCAACCTTTTTGGCACCAGGGACCGGTCGTGGAAGACAATTTTTCCATGGACCGGAGGGGGGACGCGGTTTGCAGGCAGGAGCCAATCACGCAGACCAGGGGGCGGGGTTTGCAGGCAGGAGCCAATCGTGTGGACGGGGGGGCGGGGTTTGCAGGCGGGAGCCAATCACGCAGACCAGGGGGCGGGGTTTGCAGGCAGGAGCCAATTGTGTGGACGGGGGGGGCGGGGTTTGCAGGCGGGAGCCAATCGCGCAGACCACCACCGCTCACCTGCTGTGCGGCCCACTTCCTAACAGGCTGCGGCCCACAGGTTGGGGACCCCTGTTGTAGTGGACAACAATCCTCATCTCACTCAGTCATGCTGGCTGAGGATGAAGAGAGTTGTGGTCCAACACATCTGCATGGAGCCAAGGAGGAGAAAACTGATTTCTCATTCATATGTGTGGTTCGACAGAGTTCATGATGGCAGCTACCTCAGTATGAAGGCTTCACCGATGTAGCTTATCTGGGAACCAGTCAGACAGGATTATTTAGCTATAAGAACTGTTTGCTTGCATTTTATTATGATGATTGTGTACTTTCTCTTTCTCTCATGCACACTCACAACCCCAAAGGCAGATCACAAATTATACCTTGTGAGTTCATGGCAGTAATATGTAGTACCTGCCCCCTCCCAATGAAACATGTTGGAGAAAGAGAAAAAAATGGGGGTGTGCATAACAGAGAAAAGCCATTTGGGGGCAGCTCTTAAATTCTTGTGTCTCGCTGCTACCTGCAGCTCCAACGTTAGCAAATGTTCCTCCTCCTTTGCAGCACCCCAACTTGCAACCAGTTATTTGGAAGGCAACCATAACTGAAGCCCCCCCCCCCCAGTCTGCAAAGGACAGATAGGTTGGGCAAGGGAGGGGTGTTTATGATGACCGCTTCCTCTACGACCTCCAATCACTTTCTCTCTCCCCTCACCTTGCTTTCAGAAAAGAAGGATGTACTATGTACACCTGGTGAAGCCATATCTGATCCAGAGCTAGATCCAATCCTATGGCCGACTCAGATGAACACAAGGAACATTCTTTGGTGCCCGGAGCAGCGAGACTGCATTCCCTGCGTACAAGTGGTGTTAAATCTTGGATTGCTGGGTAAGGGGAGGTGGCTCCAGCATCTGTTCCTGGAAACTTATTTTTGGCTGCTGCTAGCCTTGTGACCTGGCAGGGCCGGAGCTTGCTTTCTTGCTGCTGCCAAGGTCTTGGCCTAGGCCAGGGCAGGGCAGGGATAAGCTCCCTAGACGTTGTAAGAGGAGAGCCATTTTAGTCTATGTCAAAGAATCAGGCAAAAAAGTGTCTGCCTTTTAATAAAATTGGTTAGCTGGAAAAGATGCTACAAAGCTCCCTAGGTGACGTGGGTCCAATGCTTTTTCAGCCCAAGCTACTTCACAGGGTGTTGGGTGTGGGGAAAAATAGATGGAAGGGGAGCCTTGAGCTCCTAAATAAAAGATGGGATATAAATCTAATAAATAAATAAATAAATAAATAAATAAATAGATACTCGCATTTTAGATGCCAGATGCCCAGGGTTCCATTCCCAGACTAGGTCAGGTGGTTAGCATCTTAAAACAAGGTTTTTAGTAACAAATCAATGAGTTGGGCTTTTAAGTGTATCATGTAACATTTATTAAATATGGTTGTTGTGGGTTTTCCGGGCTGTGTGGCCGTGTTCTGGAAGTTTTGGTTCCTAACGTTTCGCCAGTCGCTGTGGCTGGCATCTTCAGAGGACAGGAGCACAGCTAGAAGATTCTCTCTGTGCCCAAGTGAAAACCCACAACAACCATTGGATTCCGGCCGTGAAAGCCTTCGACTATACGACTTCGTGAAAGCCTTCGACTATATTGAGGACATTAATGTGCACATTTTAGACAGAGAAGATAGGTGGTTTGAGAGAGGGGTCAAGGAATCCATTTATGCCAACTTGGAAAATCCTTCCTTGAATAGAGGTGGGGGCCTCAGGCACAATCTTTCCCCTATTTTCCTTCCTGCTTTGTCTTCTGTGCCTAGGAAGATTAAGACCATTTCGCAAGCTCAACAGCAGCATGGTAATCTTAACGATCCTCCTTTGGATAATAAAGGGACTTAGAAATAAACATCTCAAATAACCATGACCTAGCCCCAGGTGCAAGGTCACACAGCCACCCTAGAAACATATTTAAGGATTCCCTTACTAACTTTGCTCAGACTGAAGAAGCTTCTTGGATAAGGAGCGAAACGTTTCCACTGAGAAAATAGAAATCCAGTTGACATGATTCAAGCTACAGACTGTTCCACCTGGATGACTGAGAACCTTCATCGACCTTCGACTATACATTTATTAAATACTTTATCTGTTAAATCTGTTAAATGTCAAGTCTAGATTATATTTGTAACTTGTTTTTGGGCCTCTTGGCTGTTAAATAAACTATTATTATTAATTATTATCTTAGAGGAATGAGTGATACCTTATTGTAGTGCATAAACTTTGCAGGTGGAAAATGCCAGCTTTATCTTCCATTAAAAGCCGTCTCAGGCTAGGAAAGGCCTTTTCCTGAGACTCCAGCCAGTCAGTTCCATGCGCCCGCCAGATTTGGCAGTATTGGGCTATATCAGCAGACTTTTCCAAGGTGGCACTTTCCAGGTTGCTGGGACATCAAGCCCCAGAAATGCCAGGCAGCAAATTCCAAGGCTCTGTTGGCTGGAGACTCTGGGAGTTTCATTACTGAACACGTGGAGGGGCATTAAATTAAGAAAGGATGATCCAGGCCAATGATTTGACTTGGTAAGAGGCATCTCCTTATGTCTTTGATATCCTCTATAGCAGCCTTCCCCAATTTGACTTTGCTGACTAGGAACGATGGACATTGTAGTACAATACAGCTGGAAGATCCTGGGTCATGGAAGGCTTCTTAGTTCTAGTCCTTACACTTCACAAAGGGTTAACTACCTCTTGCTATCAAGGCAGCTAAAATCCCTTCCTTGCCCAACCTGGTGAGTCTCTCTGCCTTTAGATCCCCTCTTTCCTATTTCTATTTCCCACCCAAAAAATCAACAGTCATCTTGAACCACAACCAGCCATCAGAGGAACAATTTGACAGGCACTTAGGGTCTTTCAAAAAAGAAAGGGAAATAATTGCTACCTGATTGTAAATCTGTCTTTTGTTCTGCGTTTTGTATCCTTTTAGCTCTATGTAATATGTGAAACCTTCTTTTAACAGACCAATTGGGAGGACGGGGGTCCTCTACTCGCAAACATCCATTAAATTCGAAAGAATGTCTTTGCAGCAATTTGCATCATCTGCATGATGACATCATTACACAAATGGCATAAACCACTGCAGAAATTTGGTCCTTTGCACGATGGTTGAATGTGTGGTTTCACCCTATTGCTTCACCTGTTCTTTTTGCCAAACTGGAAGCATTTCAGTAATCAGTGCCTCATTCCCTTTGTTTCCTTCTAGAGCCACCTGTGTGGGCTGCAAAACAAGATGGAGGAGCCGGCGAGATCAGCATGCAGCCCAGTGGACGTGCTGAGAGTGAGTAGGGTGGGCCTTCTCAACAGCAGCCTCTTGCTACCCACTGGAAACTGTCCTTGCTCTGCTTTTGACCCTGCTCTCTTTCTGTCCCCAGAAATCCTGCGAACACACATTCTGCTCATAGCCCAGGCATACTCTTCCTCTCGCTGTGTTGAATTGGAGGTTTGGCTCCCCTACGGTTGGGAAGGTCAAAATAATTCCCTGGTAAGTTGTACAGAAGGGGCGCGATGGCTCAGCGGTTAAGACGTCAGGCTTGTCGATCAGAAGGTCGCAACTTTGGTGGTTTGAGACCCAAGCGCCGCGTGACGGTGTGAGCTCCCGCACTCGCCCCGGCTCGTGCCAACCTAGCAATTCGAAAGCATGCAAATGCAAGTAGATGAATAGGTACCACTTCGGTGGGAAGGTAACAGCGTTCCGCGCGCGTCATGCCGGCCACATGACCGCGGAAGCGTCTTCGGACAGCGCAGGCTCTTCGGCTAACAAACGGAGATGAGCACCAGCTCCTAGAGTCGGACACGACTGTGCAGGGGAAACCTTTACCTTTACCTTTTAAGTTGTACAGACTCCTAGGGGTGTCCTCTCTGGGTGGGAAGATCTAGTTATTTATTATTATATTAATTCCCAGCCCTTCTCTGGAAGGATGTCCTGTCCCAGGCCAAACATACAGAAACCCACTGGCGAGGTGGTTGCAAACTTTACTGTCATATTTTTACAACTGCCCAAATGTCAGGGAGGATGTGAGCACGACACCCACCCACACATGAGCGGGAAATAATTGATAGGATGTACGCTGGCTTATAGGGAAAAAACCAAGGCTTGATAGTAAACAGACAGAGTGCAGCTTTGTATGGCTATAATGTCTTTACTTGTGATAAAAGCAAAGTTGAATATACAGTACATGGTACAGCATTGCAAAAGGAAAAACAAACTTACAAGCAGAGATTCGTGTATTGTTTCCAGGGCCAGACATGAAGGGCCTCAGGCCATGGCCTACACACACAGCCAGGCATAGCTACGCACTTCCCTGTCTTCAGAAGCAGAAACACACACACACGAACATGGCTAAAAGACCGGACAGAAGTCAAGAAGCATAGAACACCATTTTGCATGGTTAGATATTCAGTTCTTCCAGCTTTCTGATTGGCTGGAAGTTAGGTGTGACACACACCAGGCCTAAAGCATAGGCCATAGCAGTGCTGCATCTAAGCAAGCATGTGATTCCCCCCTCCTGTGCTCTACACAGAGCAAGGCTTCCCACAGAGGGAATCAGGAGGACTTGTTCCCATGGGAAGGTGTAGGCACTAGCCATAACAATACACATGTGACAGTTGTTATCTAGCCACCTGGCGCTTCAGGTCACCATGAGAAAACTGTGCTTTCAGAAGGCTGTGCTTTGTATAGAAAACTAATCTGCCACTTACATACGAGAACTCTGACAAGAATTTCCCAAAGTCAAGCAAGCTCCCCTTACTGGAGTCCCAAAGTTTCCATGTCCAAAGCAGCAGGCACAAGAGTAGTCAGGGTGAGACCCGAGGGCCAAAGGGCCAGAGAAGGGTCATCAGCTGGTCCAAGGACCAAAATCGATATTGTGGGATCCAAAGTCAGGATTCGAGGCACGCAGAGTCTGGGTTAGCAGAGGGTTGTTGCCAACGGAGAGGCTTGGATTTGCTGCTCTGCAAAGTAGAGCCCGTGCTGGAGTTCCTAATTACGGGAGGGTGTGGCTCCTTCGGGGCAAGGAGCCTTGCGGAGCACCTTTGCTCCGCTCCCTTCGCACGCAAGCCCTTGCGCTGGGTGGGGGCGGCAGGTCAGGCTCCTCGTCTGACGGCTGCTCCGGTTGATTACCAGACGGCCCCCCTCAGCTGCCTGCAGGTCCCCAGGCAGTGGTTCATCCATCCGGTAACTCTGGAGCAGGCTGCGCATTGTCAGTCACCTCAGCTGAGTCTGAGCTCGCCGTAACAAAGGACAACGTGGTACATGTGGGGTCTCCCCTCATTTTATCCTGCAAACTAGGTGGGCTGAGGGGAAATGACCAGTCTAAAGTCAACTAGTGAACTCCAAGGTTGAGAGGGCACTTAATCTGGGCCTCCTGGAAAAGACCCTGATGCTGGGAAAGACTGAAGGCAAAAGGAGAAGGGGACGGCAGAGGATGAGATGGTTAGATAGCATCACTTAGATAGCATCACCGATGTAACGAACATGAATTTGAGTAAACTCCGGGAGACAGTGGAGGACAGGAAGGCCTGGCGTGCTATGGTCCATGAGGTCACGAAGAGTCGGACACGACTAAACGACTGAACAACAACAACAACAACAACAACAACCAGATAATGGTATCTAACAGTACTCATGCCAAGGCTGGCCATGCAGTCTGCTTGTGTTTTTGTTGTTACGAGGCTAGTACTATTGGGTGTATCTAACACAACCATCTCCAGTTTGACCTCAGTTCCCATCATCTCCACAAAGTGCAATGAAGTGCTATGCTAGGTCACCCTGACAGGAGTTGTAGTCCAAGATACTCAGAGGATGCTAGCTTAAGGAAGCCTGTTCTAGGCTTTAGAGGATGTTTATGAGAAGAATTTGAGGATTATAAATTTCTCCTTGCTTCTCACAGACAAGATTTTGACTTTAGGTGGAGCTCCCAACCAATAAAAACATACCAGTTTTGCCACTGAGCTCTTTGTCCATTTAAAAAACAGATTCCATGAGGATACAAACATTTTTTTAAAAAAAATCTGTTCAATTGTGCCCAATTCTTGGAGGCTGCCTGGACAAGTCCCTGCAGTTTCTTGGCCAGGTTTTTCAGAAGTGGTTTGCCATTGCCTGGTTCCTAGGGCTGAGAGAGAGGGACTGGCCCAAGGTCACCCAGCTGGCTTTGTGCCTAAGGCGGGACTAGAACTCTCAGTCTCCTGGTTTGCCATTGGCTCCTTCCTAGGGCTGAGAGAGAGGGACTGGCCCAAGGTCACCCAGCTGGCTTCGTGCCTAAGGCAGGACTAGAACTCACAGTCTCCCGGTTTCTAGCCAGATGCCTTAATCCAGAGCAAGGATGCCTGCAATGGAGGCAGCAAGGCACAAGGCAGGCACTAGGACCTGCGTGGAATCACAGCAGGTTTGGAGGCAGCCAGGCACATGGCAGGCACTAGGACCTGCGTGGAATCACAGCAGGTTTGGAGGCAGCCAGGCACACGGCAGGCACTAGGACCTGCGTGGAATCCTGGCAGGGCAGGTTTGGAGGCAGCAGCAACCGCGACACACCCAGACACTGCAGCCAACACACTAACGTGTCCCGACACACAGTTTGGAAAGCTCTGCCTTAATCACTACACCAAACTGGCTCTCAAACAAACAAACAAACAAACAAACAAATGTACATGTACTTATTCTGCATAATCTGTTCTGTGCTCAATTTATTTATTATTAAAGCATGCATCCTGAACTGGGTATGTGTAAAAAGGCTGACCTTGTCCAGCACTGACAGACTATCCTATATATCTGGGAAGCTGACAAGCAAGGCATGGTGGTAATGGCATTCCCTTGCTTGCATTTCTCTCAGCAACTATTAACTTAAGATTAATTTATTTACACTGATATCTCACCTTTCCTCCAAAGGATGCATGCTAGCATTTGTGCATCACACTAAGCTGAGACTTACTGAATAAACTGTAATTGGCTGGGTTCACTCAATCAGCTGACCCATATAGCATGGTTTCCAAACCATAGTGGCTGTTTTCACACAACACTAAACCATAAGTCTGTAGCTTGAATCATGTCAACTGGATTTCTATTTTCTCAGTGGAAACGTTTCGCTCCTTATCCAAGAAGCTTCTTCAGTCCAGTTTGGACTGTTCCACCTGGATGACTGAGAACCTTCATTGACACTAAACCATAAGCAAACCACATTTGGGTTTAACACAAAGTATACAGTATATCCAGGCATAGTCTCTTTTCTTCTCCTTATTTTACCCTTAATATAGGCTGTGAGTGGCATCTGTGCAGCTTCATGGTCGGATGGAGATGTGATATTGGATCTCCTTCGCCCTAGTTAACCATTCCACCACACACATCCCCATTTACTAGAGCAGAGCTTTCCAAACTGTGTGTCGGGACACGTTAGTGTGTCGGCTGCAGTGTCTGGGTGTGCCGCGGCTGCTGCTGCCTCTGAGCCCTGCCAGGATTCCGCGCAGGTCCTAGTGCCTGCCTTGTGCCCTGCTGCCTCCAAACCGGCTGTGATTCCGCTCAGGTCCCAGTGCCTGCCTTGTGCCCTGCTGCCTCCAAACCGGCTGTGATTCCGCGCAGGTCCTAGTACCTGCCTTGTGCCTGGCTGCCTCCAAGCCCTGCCAGGATTCCGCGCAGGTCCCAGTGCCTGCCTTGTGCTTTGCTCCCTCCAAATCTGCTGTGATTCCACGCAGGTCCTAGTGCCTGCCTTGTGCCTGGCTGCCTCCAAACCTGCCCTGCCAGGATTCCGCACAGGTCCTAGTGCCTGCCTTGTGCCCTGCTGCCTCCAAACCTGCTGTGATTCCGCGCAGGTCCTAGTGCCTGCCTTGTGCCCTGCTGCCTCCAAACCGGCTGTGATTCCGCGCAGGTCCTAGTACCTGCCTTGTGCCTGGCTGCCTCCAAGCCCTGCCAGGATTCCGCGCAGGTCCCAGTGCCTGCCTTGTGCTTTGCTCCCTCCAAATCTGCTGTGATTCCGCACAGGTCCTAGTGCCTGCCTTGTGTCCTGCTGTAAGAGTGTGTCGCGAAATGATACCCTGCTGTAAGAGTATGTCGCAAAATGATGCATGTCTAAAAAGTGTGTCACCAACATGAAAAGTTTGGAAAGCTCTGTACTAGAGAGATAAAAGATCCTCAGAGCACTGAAGGTGTCTCATCTATATACTGCATAACCTCTGACCTCTCAAAACATCACCAAGTGTCTCCTATTCAGTCTTTAGGGCAGGGTTTCTCAGCCTTAGCAACTTTAAGATGTGTGGACTTCAACTCCCAGAATTCATAGCTGGCTGGGGAATTCTGGGAGTTGAAGTCCACACATCTTAAAGTTGCTAAGGCTGAGAAACCCTGCTTTAGGGCTCTTGAAACTTAGATTTTTTTGGGGGGGGGGGAAGAGTCCTGGGGCTTTCTATGTTGCTAAGTTCTGCAAGGTGTGGTTGCAAAACATTAGCAGTGCCCAAGGGTGTTTGCAGGGTGCAGTCAAACATCAGGATGGAAGCCACAACAGTGTGATTGAAGCTCCACTCCTTTTTTGTGTGTTACACATGCAGAGGGATGGAATTGTCATGTACATAAAGAAGGGCAGAGTTTTTTTAAAAAAATAATAACTTGATTAAATTTTAAAACAAAGAGATAAAGTCTAACAGAAACTAATAAAGAAAGAGAAAGAGAATGGAAGTGCAGGGGGGAAAAAAGAAAAAGAAGAGAACAGAAATAGAAATAGAAAAAGGAATAACTCCCGACTTCTTTTACAACAGATGTAAGTAAAACTTACATTAAACTCTTACTCTAAGGTTACAACATACAGTAACATCCATTTTTCTATTGTCAATTAATATTATTAATCTATGTTTTTTATTGTAACGCGATGTGAATGTGCCATACGATAAATAATAATAATAATTAATAATCAAATCCATATATCATAATTTCATTATTTTCTGTTTCATGCAAAAAGTCCAAATGGGGCTTCCGATTCGCCATAAAATTAGTCAATGTCTTTTCTCTAATCAAAGCTGTCCATTTCGCCATCTCAGCCAACTCCATCAACTCTACCATCCATTCTTCCATTGTAGGTGAGATTGAGTCTTTCCACCTTTGCGCAAAGAGGAGGAGAGCTTGGATCACACTATTGTGGCCGCCATCTTGACTTGCCTGGGCATACCTCTGGCCGTACAAAAATCTTTTGACTGACATTCAGAGGATTTTCAGGGGATGGGCAGTGGAGAATTACAGAGAGCTGTTATTTTATAGCTGGCTGAAGGAACCCAACCCCTTAATAAGTGGACCAAGAATTGTATCGGTCTCAGCTAATTTATCCAGGCAGCCTTTCCAAATGATTATCTTAAATGCTCATGTTTGCTTTGTTGTTGTTGTTGTTCAGTCATTTAGTCGTGTCCGATTCTTCGTGACCTCATGGACCATAGCACGCCAGGCCTTCCTGTCCTCCACTGCCTCCCGAAGTTTACTCAAATTCATGTTTGCTTAGTGTCACAGAAATAATTTCCAAATGTTTGTTCATTGCCCAGGGGCTGCCCCAATTAACCAAACAACGGTAGGAAAACAACCAGTATTTATTTTGCAATTGCAAAACGTAATATTTGATCAAATGGGGTGCCTCACCAGCAAACAGGCTGAGTGAAGGACCCCTAATACAGAGTAACAGAGTAACTCTGTTAGGTTACTAACAGAATCTCAGCAACTTTAAGATGGGTGGACTTCAACTCCCAGAATTCCCCAGCCAGCATGCCATTAGCTTTGCCTCTCAAGGAGCCAGTGACATTTTCACCTGCTGTGTAATACACATTGACTGTCCTCCCCTCCCTCTTCTTGAGCTGACCAGAGCAGACTACCTCCAGCTGATCAATGTCTTCCTGCCTGGCCCCTTCCCTGGATTTGCTTTCCATGGGGAGGCAAAAGGTAAATAAGCATTCACCGAATTGGCATCCTGACAGCAGCCGTGTGTACAGGAGGATCAAAAAGTCAAGATGGTGCCCGCGTGATCAAGGCCTGCCTCTCTTTTCGTGAGCAGATGCCCATGCCTGGCAACTTGCGAGGGTGATGCTAATATCACATCGGCATCATCCTTGTGTCCGGAAGGGTCCTTGGTGACCATGAGCTGCGGTCTCTTGCCTATTCCTCCAGCACAGCTGCAGAGAATTGTTTGAAGAGTTTTGCTTTCAGCTTACATTAACTTCAGCTTGTTCTCTTGTGCCCAATGGATGAGACTAACCCTTAACTACAATTTATTTGAAACCGCCAACTTCAAAGGCATGGATGATGACACCTTTGCCCTACCGGACGCCCATCGTATTTGCTGAGATGATAACTTTTAGAGTTCCCAGCCACATTAGCTAGGATTTAATTGAAAGGACCACAAGTAAGGTTGATGGGCACATCTCAGTTAACATTAACCATAGATCAGAATTCATATAATGCTGCACTAAAAACCACTTTATTAAAAAGGGAAGTAGAAACTTCCAAACTCCTCACTAGAAGAGACACTGGGTTTTTTTTGCTTGTTTTTATTACAGGATTAAGGTTCCACAAGACATACAGATTAATAGTAATAATGATTTACAGGTAGTCCTTGTGTTATGACAGCAATTGGGCCCGGGATTGCCGTCAGTAAGAGATGCGGTTGTAAAGTGCAATGTCATGTGACTACATTGCTTAGCAATGGCAATCCCAGCAGTCCTGGTTGCCGTCATAACCCCAGGACTGTGCGGGTCATTAAGTGGGAAGCGGCGGGAGTCCCAGGCAAGGAGCGTGGGGATGCCATGGGGGGGGAGGCCTTGGGAGGGCCAGGGGAGGCCACTGCAGGTGGGAGGAAAAGCAGTGGGAGCAACTTACCGGAGTGACTTGCGACCTTCCCTGCCGGCTTTCCCATTGACTTTGCTTGTGAGAAGCCGGCAGGGAAGGTTGCAAATGGCAATCCCATGACTGCGACTCACTGTTGTTGTTTATTCGTTCAGTCGCTTCCGACTCTTCGTGACTTCATGGACCAGCCCACGCCAGAGCTTCCTGTCGGCCGTCGCCACCCCCAGCTCCCCCAAGGTCGACTCACTACGACATCATAATTGCGAGCCGGGCACCTGAGCACCCAGATAGCGATCACGTGACCGCTGGGGTACTGCAATGGCCAGAACTTCGAGGACTGGTCGTATGTCCATTTTTTCAGTGCCACTGTAACTCTGAACACTCACTGAACAAATGGACGTAAGCTGAGGACTACCTGTAATGACAGTAGTTATCAATATCGCAAGTGGGCATTGGTTGCTTGCATTCCCAGAGAGAGGACTGCAGCAGCCTATAGCTGCACTATTCTTTGAAACACAATGTTTTACTGTAGCCTCACAATCATCACAATAGTAGTCCTGGTCCCGAGGCATAGGAGTAGGTAAACAATGTGTAATGGTAGAAAAACTAAGAAGGTTGGGGTCTCATGAGAGCTTGGATGCACGATTCTTTGAGTCTCCTTGAATTTCTTGGAATAAAAGTATTGGGAACTGTTTATAATCCCATGGCATGCAGTCAAAACATCCTTTCCTGAGTGCCAATTCTGGCTCCTTGCAAAGAGATCATTTTGAAAGAGGAACAGCCAGTTGTGGGGGGCTGCCAAGTCATCAAAAATAATCCACTAGCATCCTTCGGAGCCATGTTTTAAAAATGTTTGCAGGTTTTCTTAAAGAAGGTGAAGAATGAATATGCAGGTAGTCCTTATTTAGTGACCACAGTTGGGACCAGCAACTAAGTCGTTAGGCAAAACGGTCACTAGGTGAAACCGCGACTGTGCTTATGATCTTACTTCAGCTTTCCTTTGCTTTACAGACCTGCGAAGGTTGTAAATGTGAGGATTGGTCGCAAAGTTACTTTTTCATCACTGTCGTAACTGAAAATGGTCACTAAACAAGGCAGTCCCTAAACAAGGACTAGCTGAATAACATTTTCCCTCAACCTGGCGGTCTCCAGCTGTGCTGGCTCTAGACAATGGGAACGGTAGTCCTACCATCTCTGGCAGGCCTCAGGTGGGAAAAGCTCTTTGACTTTGGTCCCTCTTCCTTTGTAGGGATCCCTGCAGTACAACTGCTTCCCGGTAGCTCTCGGTGGGGAGCTGCATCTCACTGTCTTCACGTGGCCTCGCTATCGTTCTGCAGGCGTGTTGCAAGTCACGCACTATGGACCAGGTGAGTTCTCCAGAAATGAGACATGGAGCAAACTTTGATAGAATCAGCCTGAACCCTTTCACCCATTGGATGTCTCTGCTGTGTTTTGTTCATAGACTGCACCTGGCCCAAAGCCAAAGATGCCTTTCGCCTATGTCAAGGTATGTTGCAATGCACCGATTTCCCTATCAATACTATCAATACGGTTCCCCCAGCGCCGGCATCGACAGGGACTCAACGGTCTGTTTAGGGCCATCTTGTAGGATTCAAGCCATTCCCAGAATACCCTTTTGTAGCATAAAAGAACCACATTCTTGTTGGATCAAACCCAACAGCCAGATGTCTGAAGGAGGTCTGCAAACAAGGCTTCAAATCACAGGTTAAGCCATAAGCCATAACTTGCAAGCGAAAACAGCTGCACTCACACAGCACATGAAGCCCAAACAAACTATTATAGTATTATGATTGTGTTGTGTGAATCAGGCCACTAAGTATTCATTCACACTCCCTCTCTGATACGCTAATTACAATTATGACACATGCTACAAGCTTTCCTAATTCAGATTTTCTTTTAGATAGGGACAGATTACTGTGCAAGGTGGGAATCTGTGGTCCTGGCATTCATTCTTAAATACCAAGTTTCTAGTTCTTATTACTGCAGGGAGAAGTTTGAATTTCTGTGCCTGAGGAATACTTGAAATATTAAATAAAATCTGCACAGGCCATGATATCTATAATATGTAATTCTGGACTACAGAATACAGCCAGTTCTGATTGTCATAAGCAACTTACTAGCACCTCTGAACTCTGCAAACTTCATATGATGCACTAAAATCCATTTTTTATTTAAATAAAAGTCATCCAAATAGCTAAAGAAAAGGTGTTGGCAGGTGTGATATTTAAACAGTGATCAGAGCTAGTTTTTGCATGTGCTGTGATATTACAAAGCAGCACAAAATTTCCTTATACTGGAAGGATTCTACATTGTGTTAAATTTAGGATTTGTTTTAATCCAGTTGTTGACTAAACCAGGGGTCCCCAACCTGTCGTCCACGGCCTGTTAGTAACTGGGCCGCGGGGCTCCCACCCGCAAACCCCGCCCCCTTCCGCACAATTGGCTCCCGCCCGCAAACCCACCCCTGGTGCTTGTGATTGGCTCCTGCCCGCAAAACCCGCCCCCAGTACACGCAATTGGCTCCCGCCCACAAACCCCGCCCTCGGTCCATGGAAATCCCAGAAACCCCGCCCCCCGGTCCACAGAAATCCCGGAAGCCCCGCCCCCTGGTCCGTGGAAAAATAATCTTTTGAAACCGGTCCCTGGCGCCAAAAAGGTTGGGGACCCCTGGACTAAACCACAATTGGCTATGTTCATCCATTTCACCAAGCCACTTTATAACTCAATGTAATGTGTTAATTCAACCTGCTGTAGTTGATTCCATAGACTAAGATTGGGTAACCTTGAATGGGCTAACTATACATCTGAGTGCATTACATCACTCAGTATTTTTCTTTATTTTTCTAACAGCAAAATGCTTGCTTTAGGGCAGTGTTTCTCAACCTTGGCAACTCTAAGATGTGTGGACTTCAACTCTCAAAATTGAGAAACACTGCTTTAGGGCTTACATTTTAATGTGCTTTCCACCTCACAATGGCGAGAAATTGTGCTGTCACTTTTTAGCAGTCCTGGTTAGAGGAGCCTTGAAGGGCTATGAAAAGGGAATATGGAGATCCCTAATATCCCTGGTGTTGCAGGTTGCCCCTCCTATAAATCATGATTAAGCAAGCTAAGGCTTAGGGCATTGTGTGAATTAGTGTCAGCTCATCAGAGGTTCACACAGGAGAGATTAAACGTAGGGCTTTCTGCAGGCAAAACATGCTCTCTACCGAGGAATGAAACTCATGCAGGGATTAAAAATGTTAAAACAGTTTTAGAATTACACTTATTGAAATCCAGGGAAAAGAGAGAAGATTCTTCCGTAGGTACCTTTCCTTGGTTCATTATGAAAGGATGTGATGGGGGGGTGGGGGGGGGAACAATGAAAACCATCTCAAGGATGATCCAATTTCTAATTGAGAAGAGGGAGAGAGAGAGACTGATCCAGTCAATACCTGGATGGAAGAATATCTGGGATTCCCTTGTGTACCACCTCCCTAGTGCCTTGGCAGGCAAGTGGCGTGCAACACATAAAGCATCTTAGGGCCTGGATCAATGAAATGTGGGTTTTTGTCTAGGGGTAACAAATTTTCTGGAATCTTAGGAGAACAATATAGCTCAGCTGTCTTTCCCAAATGACTGGTGCATGAGGGCAGGTTTTGACACTTCGTCCTCAATGAGGTCCCACTTGGAATCAGCCCCCAGGAGGAGGAAAACACAAGGCAGAACATGTTTGGTTTTCAACCTGTGGCTTGAGGACCACTGGTGGTCTGGGAAGGCACCACAGGCGAGAGACCAAAATGCAAGCAAAACTCTTAATACTGTACTCAGAATCTTAGAAAAGTGCCCAGTCTTTTATGATGTTGCCTTTCTTGTTTGAAACTTAATGAGATTAGTCAATCTCAATATTGGGCCATTAATTTTTTAAAAAACATATTTTTTTTATTTCATTTTGGGGTCCTGCAATCACCACCTGGAGACAGTCCTGTCTGCAGGTGCCATATTGCTGGCTCTTGACTTATACTCAAAAGCCTTCAGAGATGATATAGCTGCCTGCATAAAAGAAAAAGGAATGACTGAGGTAGAAGAAAAGATAACAGGGGAAAAGATAACAGAAAGTCATCTAGGAAGATTAGATGTTTTTTGATCTCCCAGGAAACAGAAGCTCCCACTTGGATCACGCCGTGCTCATGCTGGAAGTCTGACTGAGCGCTCAATGCTGTGGAATGCTAATGACAACCTTGGTCTTACAGTGCCCAGTTTAGCCATTTCTGTGGGACGGCAGTCGGTAGTTCTACGTGTGCAGGACACCCCTGAAGGACAGCATTTCGAACTGTGGCTGTATCTGAATCGGACAGGGGGATTTAAAGGGCTTGATCAGGGGACCACCAAGTTGCTGGTGAGTGCAAGGTTTTCCCCAATCATTGTTATAAAGGATGACATGATGTTGCTTCTAAGGTGGAAATCAGAGATGGTTGTTTTTCAGCCTAAAGAAAGAGCAAGTGTCAGCCCTATAAGGTAGACCAGACTAAGAAAACGATGCTGTGTAGGTCAGGACTACTTTTAGTGTAACAGCTATAGTAACAGAATCTTGCACGTCTGAATGTGCTTCCCCCGCCCCTTTATCTTTGTGTGAACTAGGGAAAGGCTTGTCTGTGATGTTTTCTCGAGTTATTTTTTCAAGTTATTTCCCTACGGGTAGTCCTCGTTTAACGATGGTAATTGGGACTGGAATTTCTGTTCCTAACGCGATGTTGCATGACTGCATTGCTTAGCGATGGCAATCCCAGCACTCTCTGTTGCCGCTGTTAAGTGAGGATCGTGGGTCATTAAACGAGTCCCAGGAGGCTCGCAAGCAGGCCGGCAGTTAGGTAAGTGGCTGCTACCAGGCGGGGGAGGGTGCGCTGGTGGCTGGCAAGGCACAGTGCAAATCTGGCGGGGAGGGGGTAGCTGCTGCCAGGTGGGGGAGAGTGTGAACAACTTACCGGAGTGACTTGTGACCTTCTCTGCTGGCTTCCCCATTGACTTTGCTTGTGGGAAGCCGGCAGAGAAGGTCGCAAATGGTGATCACATGACCACAGGATGCTGCAACTGTCATAAGTGCGAGCCAGCTGCCAAGTGCCCAGATTGCAATCATGTTACCGCGGGGATGCTGCGATTGCCGGAACTTTGAGGACCGGTCGTAAGTTCCACTTGTTCAGCGCCGTTGTATCTTTGAATGGTCATTGAACAAGTGGTCGTTAAACGAGGACTACCTGTATGTCGTTCCTCCATTTAGTCTTGTTTCTTACATGCTTATGAACCTTGCTTATTCTGTTACTGCCTCTGAATGAAGAAGATATGGAGCTTCGGGGAATCAGATCTCCAGGGTTTTGTTTCCCAAATCAGGGAGAGGAATGGCTAAAATCAGGGGATTTCCCATCATGTTTTAGGGCAGTTTTTTCTATCTCCCAATAACCTATTATTACATTTTAGACTGGATCGGAGAATGTGAGCTTACCAATCTCGCAGGTGTTTCCTTGTCTCTGCCTTCAGGTAAGAACAATACTTCACAAGGTCTTCTCTCCCACACATCTTTATGCTATCTGCTCCCTACAACTGCACCATCAGGTATCAGAGAACAAGATTAAGGTAGAGTTATAGTTAGGATAGAGAGCCAGTTTGGTGGTGTGGTGAAGGCACCAGGCTAGAAACCGGGAGACCGTGAGTTCTAGTCCCGCCTTAAGCACAAAGCCAGCTGGGTGACCTTGGGCCAGTCACTCTCTCTCAGCCCTAGGAAGCAGGCAAGGGCAAACCACTTCTGAAAAACCTTGCCAAGAAAACTGCAGGGACTTGTCCAGGCAGTCTCCAAGAATCAACTACGATTGAATGAATAAAAAAACTAGTTAGGATATTTTTACCCCATGTTCACACTTACAACATTCCTCAGAACTGCTCCTAGAAATGGTAAGATCGAGGTCCTCTGGAGGGTTGGCCTGAGAACTCTGCGCATGGCCTTGGAGTGGCACCAGAGGAGTCACTGAGGTGGGGCAGGAGATTCGCAGAAAGTTCTGCAGACTGCTTCCAAGATGAAACAGCAGAAGAGAGGATTATAGAGTGGTTGTTTTTACCTCTAACCAGCAGCTACAATAGTAATCAGAAGCTCCTGGATTATTCTAAATCAGGGAAGAACAAGCTGTAGCCCCCAGATGGCATCAGGCCTGCAAGGACATTCTTTGTGGCTCTTCCTGCCCACTCCAGGATTCACTGGACTGTAAACCCTCCAATGGAAACTGTAAACCTGCCATAGATATAATATAGTTGGTTTTTAAAAAAAAAAAAAAAAAGCTTGTCTCTGCCAGTTTGCACCATTGCCTCATCCATTCCAACCCCAGGCTCTTCAAAAATGTTAAGTGCAGACCCCCATCATCAAAACTTTGTCTACCCCCTATTCTAATGGCGGTGCGGTGGCGTAACGGTTAAGACTACCGACTGTCGAACGAAAGGACGGCAGGTCGGCAGGTCGAGACCCGGAAGCACCGCGTAACGGGGTGAGCTCCCGTTCTCGCCCAGCTCCTGCCAACCTAGCAGTTCGAAAGCACGTAAAAATGCAAGTAGACAAATAGGTACCACTCCAGTGGGAAGGTAACAGCGTTCCGTGCGCCTCGGCATCTAGTCATGCTGGCCACATGACCACGGAAGCGTCTATGGGCAACGCTGGTTCCCTCGGCTGAGAATCAGAGATGAGCGCCGCCCCCTAGAGCCGGAAACGACTGGAAGGGGAAACCTTACCTTACCTTTATTCTAATGGTGCCTGATTGACACTTGATTTTCTCAAAGCTCAAGGGCTGATTTCTAAGTTATTTGTAGCAAATGAGTTTTGGCAGATGGCAGCACCTGGCCAACCTGATCTGGAGATCAGAAGCTAAGCAATGTTGAGCCTGGTTAGTACTTAGATGGGAATCTAGGAAGTTTCCGGGGTTGTAGATTTGTCTGGGGAATTAAAGAATCCATACTGTTGCCAAAAAACACTGCACAGATCTGCCCGCGAGGTCACCAAGAGCTGAGCTTGACTGGAATATTTGGCTTGTACGGATTGGCAGGGTACATTCAGACTGCCTCCAGACGGTCTCTGACACCATCTGTCATCATCATCCATTGCCAGATAAGCACTTTGAGAATTGTGATAGTGACACCAAATGCCCTGCATGGTCACCGGAATATTACCACTCTTAACCAGCTGTTAATGCATGGAGCAGAGCTTTCCAAACTTTTCATGTTGGTGACACACGTTTTAGACATGCATCATTTCGCGACAAACTCTTACAGCAGGGCACAAGGCAGGCACTAGGACCTGCGCGGAATCACATCAGGTTTGGAGGCAGCAGCAGCCGCGACACACCCAGACACTGCAGCCGACACACTAACGTGTCCCGACACACAGTTTGGAAAGCTCTGGCATGGAGGATGGGAGGGGGCATCCACAGGGGGGTTCAAAAACGTCAGCCATGCAACTGAGGCTCTGGGCATACATATACAGCCTTCCTTGTGCCAGTCAAAGGTATGAACAGACCGAATCAAATAGGTCCACAGATTCACATGAGATTCCCTACACTGGATTGGATCATGCTGGCTTCAGAAATGAGACCACGATCCAGAGCTGATTCCAAACAACTGGAGATGGGAGGGGCAGAGAGGACGACTGTTGTTGTGGATGCAAGGGGCTCTGCTTCACCTTTGGAAGCTGATATCCAATCTTGGTATTCCTCCCATGGGTTGATATTGCAGCAGTATAAAAATCTGAATGAATGAATGAATGAATGAATGAATGAATGAATGAATGGAATGCATGCATCTTTTGGGGGCCACCTCTCTCTCCCCTTATTCTCTTGAATATTGTGTTTGTAGGTCTGGCCCAAGATTGAAGGCCAAGTTGACCCACCTCGAACTCATCTCTGTCCCTTTGCAAACGGTATGAAAATGGCATTCATTCAGTTTTTGAGTTTTTAAGGCAGATAACCATTGGCTAAAACAAATGCAAATATATACATGTTTTCTGGATGGGGTTGCTGGGGAGATGGCATCGCTTTGATAGAAGTGCAACTTCCCATTTCAGACCCGGCAGCTTTGACCAGGGCCTGGGCACACAGCCGCCTGGAAGTTCACCCTTCTGGTGGAAGTCTGAGCTGCTTGTTTTCTGCTCCGTGTGACCTTCAGGGAGAGCTGGTTCCCTGCTGGCGGGTGGAACAGCTTGCCTGCCACCCTCTGCATCCCCGTCTGCATCTGGTCCTCATCCCGCATGTGAGTAGAGAAAGCAAAAAGAGGGCGGGGAAAGAGAAATGTCAATCAAGAGATGAAGAAGAACCTGAGAACTAGAAAAACCATAAGGTTTCATGTTAGTGGTGCTGCTGGTTGAAGGGATCCAGGTAAAAATTCCCATTAGGAACTACATAATATACCCCCGGTTGCTGCAACCTTTTCTCTCTCTCCCCTCCCCAATTTCTCCCTTTTTTCTTCTTCTTGGCTCTTTCATTCTCCCTCTCACTTTTGCACTAAGCAGCAGCTCGTCCTCCCTCCCTCCCTCCCTTCCTTCCTTCCTTCCTCTTTTAGGAGTCTGAGGGACCTGCCAAGACATGGTGCATCTGACATCTTCATTTCTCCAGAAGACCTCTAGGAGATGGAAGAGGTGACAGGAAAGGGCCATTGCTGAATTTTTCAATGGAAAAAGGCACGTGGCCTTCTATTTGGAGAACCCATCACAGAATCCTGGACCTGCACCCAGGGTTTCAGACCTAGCGGTGTACAGCTTTAGGTCACTGGGACGTTCACTCAAAAACAGGGCCAAGGAGGATTTTTCCCCCCTTGCCTCTGTGGAAGCTGCCTTGAGGAACATATGTAAGATATTTCTATCTCCTATAGAAATAGGGAAATGAAGAGACATTTCTCATTTTTAAGGGGCCAGGATGTCTCAGTTTGGGGGTGCCTGTGCTGGAGATTTGAACTCAGCAGGAGCCCTGGTTAGGGGATGTGCTCTTGAGCATACTCAGAGTGCTAAAAGAATGTCAAGTAATTCAATAGCAGCCGGTCCCATTTGCAAAGAGAAACACTCATAAGATAATTGTCTTGGATGCAGACTACAGGCTTGTCAAGGAATGCTGACCCACATTTATTATATTTAAGTAAACATTCAATTTATTAAGAAATGCATGTGATAGGAAAGCCCCACTTCCATCTAAATCTATATTTTGAAGGGAAAGAAAGGCAAGGGAGTGGGAGACAGGAAGCTCCCTAGCCTCATTTGACTAACAGCCGGCTGGATGAGAGACAGAGAGAGACCCTTCCCTCGATCTGTCTCTCACCATTTGCCCTACTGGTCAAACGGCTCATAGGTGCAAAGCGATGCCATCTCTAACAGCCTGTGCCCTTGACAAACTTTGGTGCACCTCCCCACGCCCCCTCCAAAATATGCGACTAAATTATGTTTTTGTGATGGAAACAATGGGAATAGTCATGTTTAAACGGTTAAATACATGAGAGTGTTGTTGTTGTTGTTAGATTTTTATCCCGCCTTTTAAAATATATTTTTGGTCAACTCAAGGCGGCAAACGTACCTAATACTCTTGCCTCCTATTTTTCCCCACAACAACAACCCTGTGAGGTGAGTTGGGCTGAGAGAGAGTGACTGGCCCAAGGTCACCCAGCCGGCTTTCATGCCTGAGGTGGGACTAGAACTCTCAGTCTCCTGGTTTCCCATTGGCTCCTCCCTAGGGCTGAGAGAGAGTGACTGGCCCAAGGTCACCCAGCCGGCTTTCATGCCTGAGGTGGGACTAGAACTCTCAGTCTCCTGGTTTCCCATTGGCTCCTTCCTAGGGCTGAGAGACAGGGACTGGCCCAAGGTCACCCAGCCGGCTTTCATGCCTAAGGTAGGACTAGAACTCTCAGTCTCCCGGTTTCTAAGCCAGCACCTTAACCACTACATCATACTAGCTCTGTTCCAACTACATTTCATTAATTCAAAATTTAATTTAATTTAATTTAATTTAATTTAATTTAATTTAATTTAATTTAATTTAATTTAATTTAATTTAATTTAATTTAATTTAATTGTGTCCCAACTGTTTTTCATCAATTCAATTCAATTAATTAAATTAAATGTTCCAACTGTATTTCATCAATTCAATTTAACGTTTGCTTTAACTGAAGATTTTTGCTCTTGCCCTATGCACTTCTTTGTCCTAGCCTGGTCTGCTTTTCGAAGTTCACCCCTCTGTTGCTTGGCCTGCTCATTCATTCATTCATTCATTCATTCATTCATTCATTCATTCATTCATCAGATTAGGCTGAGGAACAGACTTGTCCTTTGACCCTGTGTTAGGATAAGCGGCCTTTGGGACTGGAAGCTCTGTATGCCTGAAGCATTTGCAGGAGAAGGGCTGGAGGATTGTAAGCACGTCGTTGGAGACTTTTAACTCCCTGCAGCCAAGGGAGGGCTGTGCTCTGCGCGTGAGCAGAGGGGGCAGGTGTGCAGCATGCACACTTTGGGTAACTTTGGGCTCCAGCCTTTCTGCAATGGAATTGCTTGTAACCAACTCTTCCCCACTCTCGTAGGAACCACAGGAGTTCCCAAGACTGCAAGCTCATCCCAATCTCTGTGTGCAGGTAGGAACAAAAAAATCAAGGAAAATGGGCAACCTTCCTTTCCAGGAGGATCCTCCACAGGGCTCGATTATTTTAGCAGACATCAACAGTCAAAATGAGGTTCTCTCATTGCTCTTAACAGGAGTTCAGACTGATTTGCAGGAAAAAAGACTGGACAAGAGGGCAACTCCAGTGACCTGAAGCTCTTGCTTCTTCCCTTTAGCTGATGTGATTTTACTGAATTTCATTCACAGGCTGTGGCTGGATCCATCTCTTAATCTAGATCAGTGTTTTTCAACTTTGGCAACTTAAAGATGCCAGGCGGGCAGGGGAATTCTGGGAGTTGAAGTCCACACATCTTAAAGTTGCCAAGGTTGAAAAAAACTGATCTAGGTTTCTCTCTCTTGATAAAATAGTTAAGAGCAGAGACATCACACTGACAACAAAGGTCCGCATAGTCAAAGCAATGGTATTCCCTGTAGTAACCTATGGCTGTGAGAGCTGGTCCATAAGGAAGGCTGAGCAAAGGAAGATAGATGCTTTTGAACTGTGGTGTTGGAGGAAAATTCTGAGAGTGCCTTGGACTGCAAGAAGATCAAACCAGTCCATACTCCAGGAAATAAAGCCAGACTGCTCACTTGAGGGAATGATATTAAAGGCAAAACTGAAGTACTTTGGCCACATAATGAGAAGACAGGATACCCTGGAGAAGACGCTGATGCTAGGGAAAGTGGAAGGCAAAAGGAAGAGGGGCCGACCAAGGGCAAGATGGATGGATGGTATTCTGGAGGTGACAGACTCAACCATGGGGGAGCTGGGGGTGGTGACGGCCGACAGGAAGCTCTGGCGTGGGCTGGTCCATGAAGTCACGAAGAGTCGGAAGCGACTGAACGAATAAACAACAACAAGGTTTCTCTCTTCCAGCCAAAGAGATTTTTCTAACAGAGCTGACTTCAGTCTGGCCCTTCCACATAAATCTTTAGTGCAAGATAGCCAAATAATGCCAGATTCAGGAAGAGTGTTATAACTCTATCTTTTGCCATAATTTCCCAATCGAGATTACAAAGTTTCTTTTCCTAGGTGCCAAGCCTACTCTATAGTCTACAATTTTAATAAGTACCCTTACAAAAATCAGTGGTTAATGCAACAAACATTTGCTAGCAAGTGTGCATCAGAGCATTGTGATGGACTTTTATACTCAGAGGCAAAGGCTGATAGGGTTAGAGTACAGGTAGTCCTCACTTAATGACCACAATTGGACCAGAATTTTAGTTGCTAAGCAAAGCAGTCATTAAGCAAATCTGACCCAATTTTACGTCCTTTTTGCAGCAGTCATTAAGTGAATCACCGCAGGTGTTAAGCAAACCACGTGGTCGTTAAGCAAATCACGTGGTTCCCCATTGATTTTACTTGCTAGAAGCTGGCCAGGAAGGTAGAAAATGGCGATCATGTGACCATGGGACGCTGCTACAGTCATAAACGTGAAACGGTTGCCAAGTGCCCATATTGTGATCACGTGACCACAGGGATGCTGCGACGGTCGTAAGTGTGAGGACCGGTCGTAAGTCGGTTTTCCCAGCACCATCGTAAGTCTGAATTGTCACTAAACAAATGGTTGTTAAGCAAGGACTATCTGTAATATGTTTAAACATGCTGTCTTTCCAATCCAGCCAACAAATGTATCCTATACTGTTTCTCCTACTTATATAAGGGAGCCAGGCCTCCCACATACTGGGAGGCATCAAGGCATCTGTTGGTCATTATCCCACTGAGTAACTAATCTCTTAGACAAAAACAGACCAAATTTAACAACCATAAAGTAGATTTTGTTTAGGTATGTGCATAACTCATATCATTTGGTTCAAATGTCAGTCCAGCAGTTGGCTTCAATCTGATTCTCATTATTCTTTACACCTCCCCCATCCCCCCATAAGTCACTGTCTGAAGTCAAGCGGCAATGCAGAAAATCTGATTCTCCACAGAAATATTTCTATTGTAACATAGGCCATTTTTATACAAATTGCAAAGAAAGAAAGAAATCTCACAGAGGATAAAAGAGGAGTACCTTTTCAAACAAGCCCTACAGCTGTTATCCTGCAATTTTGCTGGGGTGTTTTTTTTAGCTAGGTCCACCTGTACATTGTATGCCATTTTCATATCAATTGCCCAGCCCCTTAGTATAAGGGCTATTCTTGCACACGAAAAGCTGAACCTATTAATATGAAAATAGGCGCATTTTCCTCATTGCCTTAGATTTAATCCAATTTCATTAAGAATCTAAATCTTTTGGATGCATATCTGACATTTGTTACCGTTCATCCTCTAAGAAGGGTTTAAAGTAAGGTAAAGTGTTTCTCAATTTGGGCTCAAGCTGGACTTCATGAATATGTCCATGTAATTTCCTTGGCAGTAACACAATAGCGATTTGCCACTGCCTTCTTTTAGGTGTTTTTTCCCCCCTAACTTCCCAGTCTAGTTTACAGCCCTTTAATCCCTTGGTGGTCTCCCATCCAAGCACTAACCATATTGAATCCTGTATCCCTTTTTGACAGCAGGCTGGATCGTGCCACCTAGCTGGTCAACAAGAGGGTGATATATCTAAAACTTGCATCCAATTATATCAAACCAGAAAAAGGATTTGATATGTTTGTTGATTTCCAATGACAGTCAATAGGAAATTTGGCTTTCTAAACTGTGATTCATATTTAGGCCCTAAATCAATTTGAGAGGCTCCAATCAGTCTTAGGAGGAAAATTCTGAGAGTGCCTTGGACTGCAAGAAGATCAAACCAGTCCATACTCCAGGAAATAAAGCCAGACTGCTCACTTGAGGGAATGATATTAAAGGCAAAACTGTAGTACTTTGGCCACATAATGAGAAGACAGGATACCCTGGAGAAGAAGCTGATGCTAGGGAAAGTGGAAGGCAAAAGGAAGAGGGGCCGACCAAGGGCAAGATGGATGGATGGTATTCTGGAGGTGACGGACTCAACCGTGGGGGAGCTGGGGGTGGCGACGGCCGACAGGAAGCTCTGGCGTGGGCTGGTCCATGAAGTCACGAAGAGTCGGAAGCGACTGAACGAATAAACAACAAAATCAGTCTTAAGTGTCTATCTCTGTCTAGATAGTTGGTGAAACTGCATACTGTTTCCTGAGCAAATGCCCAAGTCACATAAAATAACCATCACCACTTGAGAGTCTGCTTTATGACCCTATCCAGCGTGCAAAAAAATTCTGCATAATTACATGCTCCATGTCTTATACAAATAAGACAAAGAGAGTATAATCCAACCCCAAATTAAGGTCTCCCTTGTTTTATTGACTTCCGTAGGAAAGTTAAGTCCAGAGACACATTTCTTCCAATTTGTTTCTGCATTGTGTTTCCATAAGTGTCTATCCAGATTAGAGGCTCAAAGAAACACACTTTATTACTAAATAGAAATTATTCTATTACGTGATTATCATTGATCTCCCCAAATTCCAGCAATCCAGGTTTTCCCTCTCTGTGCAGGTAAGAAGCAATGGAAATGCCCACCTCCAAAGCTGTCTGCAGGATGGTAAGTGCTGATGTAGACTCGTGCCAAGCTGTTCCCACAACTAGCTGTTCTATTTATTCTGCGATATTTGTTTTAGCTCCAAAGGTGGTACCAGGAGCAGCATATGAAAATCAGCCATGAGACTGGTCTTACTCTAAAGCATAGCTTTCCAAACTGTGTGTCGCGACACTTTAGTGTGTCGCGACACACAGTTTGGTGTGTCGCAACACAACCCGGAAACGGCGGCGGGGGCGTGCACGGCGGTGGTGCAGGGGTGTGTGCGGCGGCGGCGGCGCACCATCAGCACTTCTGCGTTTTAGCGGAGGCTGCCGCCGCTGCCACCGTACACACTGCTGCCGCCGTGCCCCCCCCGCACCGCCACCATGCATGCCCCCGCCGCCGTGCGCCCCGCTGCCCCGCCGCCATTGGTGTGTCGCCAACGGCGGCACATTGGAAAGCACTGCTCTAAAGATTCGATTGTCTGAAAAATACGGTGTGAAATGAAACGGATTGGGGGGAGAGCCAGGGAAAGCAGGCTTAAGTGCCAGCTTTGGAATCCTGCCTGGGGTCTTTACCCTTTGCTAAGATTCTGATCTGGGCACACCTCTCTCCCCACCTCTGCTGTTTCAGCAGTCGATGTGCCCCATGCAAAGGGCCCAATGGCGATCAAGAACATAAGGAAGCAAATAATTAAATCCTCCCTCAGCCTCTGCCTCTGTGAACGGCATTGATGCCATCTCTCTCTTCCCTCATTTTATCACCACAATACGGAGAAGTCAGCCTTGACTTGATGGGAAGGGTGGTGGCCTTGCAACAAATGGCTATGATTCCAGGACTATTTTTGTATAATGCATGAGCCCATCGCTTGGGACACTCGCAATCAAGCAGTGTTTTAATTTTAAAAAAAAGGGGCTGGAATGTGAAGCTTTCTCACATTCTCTAGCTTTCCTGGTTCCTGGTTCCAAAGATGCTTAGGAAAAATAGACTCTCTCGAGAATACCCTCTGGTTTAAAATACTCTCGGAATGCAAGAACTGAGTCTAAATCCACTAGATCTCTGGCTGCGATTCATCTTTTATGCTGCTTTGTTTTTCTCCTAGACGTCACAGGAAGCCAACATCCAAGTGAGCGATACTTACTGTTTCTGGAGACTCAGGATTCCCAGGGGAATTCCTTAGTTCAGATCATGGAGCACGGCGCCTGGGTCTCCTCTGCTCAGGTCTTCAATACAGTAAGGCCTTTCTCCCGCCTTTCTCTTCCTCCTGCTATGAGTCTGATCCTGATTCCAGTGGGGAATCCAGTGCGCCTTTCATTCTTTCTCCTTCCTTCTTTACAGAGAAACAGGATGCTGGAGGAAGACCTGAGGAACAGTATGCAGATAGGAAAGTGCATGCAAGTGAGTACGAAAATGAGGGTTGGAAGCCAAGGTAGTGAGATGCGATGACTCAGAAGGAGGAAATGAACAGCAGAGAGCACATGCTTGCCCCTGTATAATATCCGCCAGTAAATCCTTGTGGGTGGGTAGAAGTCTCCAGGCAGATTATCCATCACAACATGAACTACAGTATGCAACACACTGGCGTTCATTTCAATCCCTTTGGAGAAGTGGCAGCCCTGCTGATGTTGCTGAGCACAGAAAGGAATGAGCAGCAGCTCAGATATTCCACCTGCCTATTTTTAAATACTGGTGGACGCCATCATGTGCAAATAGGCTCAAACGCCTTTGTGTGGGGCACCAATGATTAAACCAAGACCTTTGTAAGAGAAGATGAGCCTGCTGCCAAATGTCGGTGCTCCATCTTTCTATTTTCCATTGTGATGGTGGTCCTCCTACTGGAGAAGTTTTCCTATACCAAGAGTAGGGAATCCGTTTCTGTGCAGGCCAGGATTTCCTTGATGGCGTTGTCCTCTACCCACCCCTTCCCTCACTCATTTTCTCTATTCCTCCTTCTGCCACCTTTACATATTGCATGCATCAAACTACAGGTAAACCTCGCCTTACAATCACTATTGGGACCGGAACTTTCATCGTTAAGCGAGGCGGTTGTTAAGTGAGTCACGCCCGATTTTACGGCCTTTGAAGTGAATCACATGGTCATTAAGCGAATCCGGCTTCCCCCCCCCCCCCCTTTGATTTTGCTTGTCGGAAGCTGGCTAGGAAGGTTGCAAATGGCGATCATGCAACCCTGGGACACTGCAACTGTCATAAATACATGCCGGTTGCCAAACACCTGAATTTTGATCACGTGACCGCAGGGACACTGCGACGGTCGTGAGTGCAAGGACTGATTCTGGATCATATCTTTTGTGCACTTTGGAGCCTCCCTGGCTGTCCACCCTTCCAAATCTGAAAAAGGCCATTGGAAAAGAGTTCTCTCGTGGTGTCTTCTCTCAGTTTGAATGGAACCTTGTGAAATCATGGAAGCTCATGAAATGAAAGGCAGGACCTTCACATACACACTTTGGCCTCCTCCTAACTAAATAAAAGCAAAAACTAATCCATAAAGCATGCAATAAAACTCAACCAATTTCCTTAAAACTCCCAAATAAAATGTATCCATTTTTCCAAGTAACAACCTCTTCTAGATACACCATATCCAGGATCTCAGGTGGTGATCGTGGGGAAGCTGGGAAAGGAGTGGAGGAGTTAGGAACCAGTGAATGAGTTGATGGCTTATCTCACAAGTGGCCACTCAGCCCAGCTAGGGAGAGTTCTGGGGGAAAGCCTCTTGAAGTATCCCAAGAGACTCACTATAAAGGAAGATCCTTTGGGTAATTTGGAAATTCTTCTTGCAGTTTCCGAGATTCTGTATTTAGCCCCGATGAGCATTAAAGAGACCTCGCCAAAATCTGGGTAGTTCCTGCTTTCTTGATCTTGCCTAGCTGTGTGGGGCTTGACATAAAAAGGTAAAGGTTCCCCCAGCACCTTTGTGCAGTCGTGCCCGACTCTAGGGGCCGGTGCTCATGTCCGTTTGTTAGCCGAAGAGCCAGCGTTGTCATTATTACAAGATAATAATGTTATCTTGTTAGCGTTGAGCGTTATTACAAGATGTTATTTATTTATTTATTTATTTATTTATTTATTTATTTATACGAGATGTTCTTTATTGTCTTCTACAGGTGTGGCAAGCGGAAGGGGCCAATGCTACTGTACTCTGGGCGTGTTCAGCGAAGCAGCGTGAGTGTCTTGTGTTTCAGACTAAAAACTAGGAATGCTACTTGGAAACCCACCACATCAACAGGCTTCAGGAGCAGTTGCATAAAATGGGACTGGATTGCTTCTGTGGAACCGCCCTGGGATGGGAGCAATGTGTGAAACCCACTCAGCTGGTAGACTTAGCAGGGGTTCTGGTTCCTAACTGCAGCGTAATAGGCATGCTATAAAAACGATTTTTATTCTGGTCATGCTTTCAAGCAATCTTCTCCAGCCTGGTGTCATTGAGATGAGTTGGACTACGACTCCGAAAGTCCCTGGCCAACATGCCCACATCTGGAGTTCACCAGGTTGGAGAAGTCTGCCTTTTATTTATTTTGAAGATTTATACGGCCGCCCATCTTATACATTTTTAATTTTTAAAATTTTTTTATTATTTATTATTTTATTATATATTTATTTTTATTTTATTATTATAAGGGGGCGTGGTGGCTCAGCGGGTAAGACGCCAGGCTTGTCGATTGGAAGGTCGCAAGTTCGGAGGTTCGAATCCCTAGCCCCGCGTGACGGAGTGAGCTCCCGCACTCGCCCCAGCTCTTGCCAACCTAGCAATTCAAAAGCATGCAAATGCGAATAGATGAATAGGTACCATTTCCATGGGATGGTAACAGCATTCTGCGCGCGTCATGCGGCCACATGACCGCAGAAGCGTCTTCGGACAACGCTAGCTCTTCGGCTAACAAACGGATATGAGCACCGGCCCCTAGAGTCAGACACGACTGCACAAATGTGCGCGGGGAACCTTTACCGTTACCTTTTACCATCTTATACAGTATAACCCAGGGTGACTAACAGCAGCATCGAAAAATAAAATACAAAATCCATCATACATAACCAAGGTGCCATAGCACTCCACACCAAGTATATATAGTATATGCTCGGCTCAACTCCCACCCTAACCCACTGCTGGGGGAAGAGAGAGATCTTCACAGCCTTCCATAAAGCCAGGTGGGTAGGGGCCCTCTGGATCTTGTGGGGAGGCTGTTCCCCAGGGCAGATGCGGCTATGAAGAAAGCCCGTCTCCTGGAGCTCACCCACGCTATCTGATCTGGTGGGATGCTCAGATACCCTTGGGGAGAGGTGGCCCCTCAAATAATCTCAAATAATCATGCAGGGCTTTAAAGGTGACAACCAGGACCTTGAATTGCATCTGGAAAGAAACTGGGAGCCAATGCAACTTGTGCAACAGTGGTGTAACATGGGCAAATCCAAAACTCCATGCACAAGGTGCCCAAAACTGCATTCTGGACCGCTTGAAACTTCCGGGTGATCTTCAAGAGCAGCCCCATGTAGAGTGCATTGCAGTAGTCCAGTTGGGAAGTGACTATGACATGAGTGACCATGAGCTGGGCCTCCTGATGATGCACAAATGACGCACAAGATGGATTTGTGCAAAAGCCACAGCTGCCATCTGCTCCTCCAGCAGGAGCTGCAAATCTAGGAAGACCCCCCCCCAACTTATGCCCCAACTGTGTTGGGGAATGCTACCTTATCAAGAGTTAAAGATGGCAACTCCCCAGATCCAGGGGACCCAAAGATGTCTGCCTTAAAGTGAAGCCTGGGCTCTCTGCCCAAGACTTTGCCTTTCAGCCTTAGCCAATGGGAGAATGACAGGAAGAGGGAGGGGTGGGCCCTGCAAACTGGGACCAATTTCATCTACAGCAGGGGTCCCCAACCTGTGGGCCGCGGCCCACTAGTGGGCTGCGGCCTGTTAGGAACTGGGCCGCGGAGCTCCCACCCGCAAACGCCACCCCCTTCCGCATGTTTGGCTCCCACCCGCAAACCCCGCCACCCAGTGCTTGTGATTGGCTCCCGCCTGCAAACCCCCCCCCCCCCCGGTGCACAGACATCCCGGAAACCCTGCCTCCGGTCCGCAGAAAAATTGTCTTTTGAAACCGGTCCCTGGCATCAAAAAGGTTGGGGACCCCTGATCTACAGTACTGAATTCCTGCCCTCCGTGCTTTGGTACAGATTCCCGAACACACTGGGCGCTGATCTGGTTGGTAACTCTCCTAGGCTGCTGCTCTATTCTGCTGACACTCCTGTTCAAGAAAGAAGCAGTAAAAGGTATAAAATCCTTCTTTTCTCAAAACCCCACGCTAGTCCTGTGCTACCATACTCAACCCGTATTGCCCCTGTTGCTTATTCCCTTGCTCTTTTCTTGATCCCTTTCATCTTAGCCTTTGCCTCCTGTCTGCCAACAATCCTGCCTTATCTCTAATCCATCTGCCCTCCTCATCTTTGGACTTTGCAAATTCCAATACAATATAAATAGAGTCAAATAAACATTAAAATAAGCAATTTAAAAATACAATAAATATAATAAAATCAAGATGGTAGTATCTTTTTTAAAACACTGGAAAGGGCAATTCTAGGGCCATCCTAATGTATTAGCCATCCCCAAGAGTGTATACTCTTCTTCCCGCCCCAGGCCTGTTGGCAGAGCCAAGTCTTGAGTTTTTTCCGGAAGACCAGGAGCGAGGGGGACTGTCTTAACTCTGGGGGAAGAATATTCCACAGGGCAGGCACTACTGCAGAGAAGGCATGCTTCCGTGACCCTGTTAGATGGAATTCTTTAGCCGATGGGGTCCGTAGCATGCCCTCCCTGCATGACCGAATGGGACGGGACGATGTAATGGGGATAAGATGGTCCCTCAGGTAACCTGGTCCCGTGCCATGAAGGGATTTAAAGGTCATAACCAACACCTTGAATTGGACCCGAAAGCAAACACGAACCCAGTGCAGCTCACGTAACAAAGGTGTTACATGTGTCCGATAAGGGACTCCCAAAATAGTCTGCGCGGCTGAATTCTGGATCAGCTGAAGCTTCCGGATACTCTTCAAGGGTAGCCCCATGTAGAGCGCATTACAGTAGTCTATATGTGAGATAACCAGGGCATGAGTGACCGTTCGAAGGGCCTCTCATTCCAGGAAAGGTCGTAACTGGCGCACAACACGAAGTTGTGCAAAGGCCCTCCTGGCCACGACTGCCACCTTCTCTTTGAGCAGGAGTCATGAGTCCAAGAGGACCCCCAAGTTACGCACCAGGTCTGTCTGGGGCAGTGCCACCCCATCCAGAACTAAAGATGGCAATTTCCTAGATATTGAGGAGCCATTAATCCACAGCCACTCCGTCTTACTAGGGTTCAGTCGAAGCCTGTTTTTCCCCATCCAGGCCCCTACAGCCCCCAGGCACTTGGACAGGGTAGAAACTGCATCACTTACTTCCCCTGGAATGGAGATGTATAACTGAGTATCATCAGCGTACTGATGATATCTCACCCCATGGAGACGGATTATCTCACCCAGCGGTTTCATGTAGATGTTAAAAAGGAGCGGAGAGAGTACCAAGCCCTGCGGGACCCCACAAAAAAGGGCCCGCGGGCTGGATCTCTCGTTCCCAATCAACACCGATTGGAACTGGAGGAAGGAGGCGAACCAGCACAGCACAACGCCGCCCGCCCCCAACTCCCTGAGCCGCTCCAGAAGGATACCATGGTCGACGGTATCAAAAGCCGCCGAGACGTCAAGAAGAGCGAGAATGGATGCACTGCCTCCATCTCGCTCCCGCCAAAGATCATCCATAAGTGCGACCAATGCAGTTTCAGTCCCATGACCAGGCCTGAAACCTGACTGAAAAGGGTCCGGATAATCCATTTCCTCCAGAATCCTCTGGAGCTGCAACGCCACCACCTTCTCAACCACCTTCCCCAAAAAGGGGAGGTGGGAGACTGGGCGAAAGTTATCCAGTACAGTAGGGTCCAGCGATGGTTTCCTGAGAAGGGGGCGAACCAGCGCCTCCTTAAAAGCCGCCAGGAACACCCCCTCTCCCAAGGATGCATTCACCATCGCTTGGACCCAACTACAAGTCCCCTCCCGAGCTGCTTTCACCAGCCAGGAGGGGCATGGATCTAACTGACAGGTGGTGGCATTCACAGTCCGGAGAACTCTGTCCACTTCCTCGGGTTCGACAGGATCGAACCGTTCCCAGTTAACAAGGTCAGTACGTTCCCTGGGTATCTCTTCAGACTCTGTCTCACACTTGGAGTCTAACCCAGAGCGAATACGAGCGATTTTATCCAGTAAATGCCCAGAAAATTCTTCCGCACGGCCCTGGAGATGGATTTCCGACTCCCCTTTCCCTAAAAGGGATCGGGTAATCTTAAACAGGGCCGCAGGACGGCATTCTGCGGATGCAATAAGAGCAGAGAAATATTGACGTTTCACCGCTCTTACCGCCACAAGGTAGGCCTTAATAGCGGCTCTAGCCTGTGTTCGGTCGGATTCAGTCTTTGTCTTCCTCCAGTGGCGCTCTAGGCGTCTCTTAAACTTCTTCAGAACCCTCAGCTCCTCCGTAAACCAGGGAGAGCTTCGGGCCCGACTGGACAAGAGAGGCCGCATAGGCGCGATTGATATTCCAAACTGTGTATCGGGACACGTTAGTGTGTCTGCTGCAGTGTCTGGGTGTGTCGCGGCGCGCAGGTCCTAGTGCCAGCCTTGTGCCTTGCTGCCTCCAAACCTGCTGTGATTCTGCGCAGGTCCTAGTGCCTGCCTTGTGCCCTGCTGTAAGAGTGTGTCGCAAAATGATGCATGTCTAAAAAGTGTGTCACCAACATGAAGAGTTTGGAAAGCTCTGCTTTAGAAGAACTTCCTCTTAGCTCCTGCTGACTCCCTAGAGATTTCTTGGTCACTGTTATCCCATGTAACCTAACCTTTGCCACCTCCATGCTCAAGAAGACTTATTTTCTGCTCCCTGAAGAAGTTCTTGGCTCTGGTTCTGAACCCTTCCTCACCTCTGCCTCTCCTGCAATCTAGCTCTCCAAGGCCTGTGGCCTGTTTCGGGTCTCCATCTCACTCACATGTTTCAGCAACATCTCTTTCTTCCACATGTTCTTTCTCCTTGGATTTTCCCCAGGTGATCTGCTTCCTTTCATATCTCCCAGCTACCTCTTTCCCCAAAGAATCTTAAGACTAGAGTTTTTAAAGAGAAGAGGAAGGATGGGAGAATCTCCTGCTAGTTTTTTTCTGGTGGAACTTTTCCTTCTTCTCGAAGCCAGGATTCCCACAAGACCAAAGCTTTTGTTCTCTCTAGCCCAGTGTTTCTCAACCTTGGCGACTTGAAGATGCGTAGACTTCAATTCTGGGAGTTGAAGTCCACGCATCTTCAAGTGGCCAAGGTTGAAAGGATCATCCCCATCTGTGTGCTTGCATTTGAAGTCATGATGGATTTTCCTGCCTGTTTGCTCAGGCACCTGGGATATGTACTGTATATCTGCTGTCTGGTTGAATGTGAAGAAGGGAAGGATCTACCCTGCCAAGACTGGGGCGGGGGGGTAGTTGTCCATTTGCTTCAGAAGTCGTCCTTCCTTCTTCCAACTCAGAGCTCACCCACAGCACACACTAGGCCTGGCAGCGAGTGGGCTTCCACCACCCATTCATGTTTTTTCTCTATTTACAGGTTGGTTCAAGATCCTGAAAGAAGATTACAGTTCTAGAGGTAAAGGCAACAGAGGCTTTTGTAGCATTTGGAAGATAAACTATGCCGATTAACCCTTTCTGGGGGAGTCTCTTGCCTTCACTCTCTTGAACCTCCAGATTTTTCTCTGCCTTTTCTAACCCTCAGCCTTTCATTTCTGCCCTGAATGGAGTTCACGGACCTCATTGCTATTCAATTATACTTTCCTCCCCACTCAACACATTCAGGTTCAGCTGACAGATGGTGATTCTGTCAACGGAAAAACCCATGAGTCTAGGGCCCCCTTAAAGACGTTGCTGTTCCAGAGTCCCAGAATGGGGTGAGAGGAAATCCCTGCTGGATACACATTGTTACAAGCAATTCTCATACCTCTCTATGCCAGTAACTCCATATCTGTGAATGGGAAAATGCCACTTCCAGGGGGTAAATGCCCCTTTGGAAACAGTAACATAGCATTGCCATGTGCTTGAAAGAGGAGTCTTACCAATTGAAGAGAATATTTGTAGCTCAGGGTTGAACTGTGGAGTCCTTGGTGCTCTCTGAGCCTTGTTGTTTTCTTGCAGACGTTTCATTGCCAGGCTAGGCAACATCTTCAGTGCGAAAAGGGAGTGGGACTTGCTCTCTGTTTATATACCATGGCTTGTCCTGCTTGTGTTGGTGGAGGTGTCGTTCTCCCCTTAGGGGTTCCTTCATTGGGCTGTTGTTTGCTGCTTGGTTGATTGACTGAGTTAATAGTTCCTTGATTAGGGACTGATTAGAGGAGTCTTACTCTCACTAGATGTCATTCTTGTCTTGTTCCACCCTCCTGCTTCTTGTTGTAGCAGCTTGTTGGCATGGTTAGAAAAAAAAAGTCCAAATGCATTCCTCCAATCACTAGCACTGGAATCTGGATAGCAATAGAGCAGAGCTTTCCAAACTTTTCATGTTGGTGACACACCTTTTAGACATGCATCATTTTGCGACACACTCTTACAGCAGGGCACAAGGCAGGCACTAGGACCGGCACGGAATCACAGCAGGTTTGGAGGCAGCCAGGCACAAGGCAGGCACTAGGACCTGCGCGGAATCCTGGCAGGGCTCGGAGGCAGCAGCAGCCACAACACACCCAGACACTGCAGCCGACACACTAACGTGTCCCGACACACAGTTTGGAAAGCTCTGCAATAGAGGCTTGCTACTATGCTGAGCACAGTAACAAGTAGAATCCTATCAAATGGACAGGTAATCCTCACTTAACGACCACTCATTCAGTGACCGTTTGAAGTTATGACAGCACTGAATGAGGGGGACTTATGACTGGTCCTCAAAGTTGTGGCCATTACAGCATCCCACGGTCACGTGGTCGCAATTTCTGATGCTCCCTGCTGGCTTCCAACAAGCAAAGTCAATGGGGAAGCCAGCAGGAAGTTGCAAGTCACAGTCACGTGAGGTCCTCGCTTAATGGCCCATGGTGATTCGCTTAACAATGGCAACCATAACTGCCGTCGTAAGTCGGCGGGGTCACATGATTTTCAATTTACGACCGCGTTGCTTAGCAATGGAGTTTCCGGTCCCAATTACCATTGTTAAGTGAGGACTACCTGTATTCTCTTTTATCTTTTTGAGAAGAGGCAGAAGGCATAGGTGTTTAGCACAGATGTGAGTGGGATGGATGCAGCATTCAGTTACCAGCCAAAATGCAAGTACTGATTGGCTAGGCAAGAGTCCTCTGCGCTCAGCTGTTGGCTAGAAAGAGCAAGTGTTGATTAGCTGGTTCTTCTCAATGAGTGCTAGACTGTCACGCATATAAATCTGAAAACACTCAAAAGGGCAATTCATTTTCTCTGTGTTTGGGTGAATTCAGAAGGCTTGAGAGGCAAATTGTCTGAAAGACCCCTAACAACTGTATCATCACAAGTTTTTATGGATCAATAAATGTCAGTCTAGTGCAGTGTTTCTAAACCTTGGGAACTTGAAGATGTGTGGATTTCAACTCGCAGAATTTCCCAGCCAGCATGCTGGCTTCTTGGGAATTCTGGGAGTTGAAGTCCACACAACTTCGAGTTCCCAAGGTTGAGAAACACTGGTCTAGCGGTTAAGGCTCCGGGCTAGAAACCAGGAGACTGTGAGTTCTAGTCCCACCTTAGGCACGAAAGCTGGCTGGGTGACCTTGGGCCAGTCCCACTCTCTCAGTCCTAGGAAGGAGCCAATGGGAAACCAGGAGACTGTGAGTTCTAGTCCCACCTTAGGCACGAAAGCTGGCTGGGTGACTCTAGGCCAGTCCCTCTCTCTCAGCCCACGACGTCAGGCTTGGGTGACAAGCCGGTTGGTCAATTCCTGTCGCAACCAATGGATCAACATTCAGTTGATCCGGGAAAGAAAAATCAGACCCTGCACCCAGGGGAAAACGCTGGGAAGAAAAAAATTCAGATGCCCCCAAACCCTTGATGGTTTTGAATGCAAATCTCATGGTTGCCCTTCAGGAAATCAGCAGTAGATAAAGAGAAAGTGCAAGGAGAAAGAGGAGGGTTTGGCAGGTAAGATGAAAAATTTGATCCTCAATGTGTAAAATTTGCAATGATGACAAAGCAGCCAAGTGCAGATATGAGAGAGAGAGAGAGAGAAAGAGAGAGAGAGACCCTTGAAGGGGCTGGATTAGAAGTGAAAAAGAGAGATCCGGGGTAGGAAGACTCATCACTGTTTATGGAGCCTCTGATCCCTCTCTTTCTCGGTGCAGGAACCCTTCCAGGACGACATATCCTCATTCTCTACTCTCCGGATCATGAAGGCTACGAGCGTGTGGTGGGCACCCTGGCAGGTGCACTGACTCAGCTGCAGCTGTCTGTATCCCTGGAGTTGTGGAGCCGTGGGGAGCTGGGGTCTCTGGGGCCCATTCAGTGGTTCCACGCACGGCGACGCCTGGTGCTGCGAGAGGGTGGAGCTGTCGTGCTGCTGTTTTCCCACGGCGCGGTGGCCAGTTGTGCAGAATGGCTGGGCTGGGTACAGAAAGACCCTCGGCCCGCCTTCAAACCAGACGGCACGTTCCTGGCCTCCCTCAACTGCATCCTGCCTGATTTCCTGGCTGGTGAGGCCAGGGCCACCTACATTGTTGGCTGCTTTGAGGACCTCCTTCCGGTCAGTGAGATCCCTGCCCTCTTCCGTTCGGTGACGGTCTATCCTCTGCCCTCCCAGCTCTTTGGCTTCCTGCTGGCCCTGGCTGGCCCCAGTGTTGGGCACAAACAGAGGAGCAGCCTCAGGAGACACGCAGGGTGCATCAGCAAGAGACTGGAACAGGCAGTGCGTGAGTGCCAGCAAAAGCACCCCAGCTAGTAGAACCTGGAACTGCTGTTTCCCCGGCTGGAGGATGAACAGAGAAAGGGGACCAGGCGCTCTGTCGCCCTGCTTGAGGAACAAGACTTTCAGAAGGGAGCTTGTAAAAGTTCAGCTGGGTGCACTGACATAAAATTCCCGTACCAGCTTTTCCAACAAGCAGCTCCAAAGTCAGAGTGTCCAATTTGGAAAGGGACCTGTGATGGTATAACAAGGCTGAACCGTGTATGGAAACTTATTTAACACGGTGGTTCAAGTGATAGGTACTTATTGAAGTGGCTGGTGGAGGTAAGGAACTTGTCATCATATTACTGAATGGTAACCAGCCAGTATTTACTGGATTTAGGAGAAGGAAGGGAGACCATCAGTACATCCAGAATGGAGGATCTACAGTAGCAGCAAGTCTTCAAGTCCCCAAAGCTGTGGGCCGCTCCCCTTCATGCCTTGCTTTGGAGCTCCTAGAGGCAACTGCTTGGTCGGCTTGTTGTTGGGGGAAAGAGGAAACTGGGCCGCTGGCCTGATGAAATTCTTACCTGCATTCTGATTTCTGTGCTCTGAGATAGTTGCTGAGGCACGCTCAATGCGATAATGGTAAAGATTAGAAATACTGAAACCAGAATTGTGCAGAGCACTTCGTGAAATGACCATCATGCCCTCTGAATTTGCTGCTCAGAGCATCAAGGCAGCCATGTCCCTTGAAGGCTCGGCGTGGCTTAGTTTTGATAGAAGTGTCTTTAGGGCAGAGCTTTCCAAACTGTGTGTCGGGACACGTTAGTGTGTCAGCTGCAGTGTCTGTGTGTGTCGCGGCTGCTGCTGCCTCCGAGCCCTGCCAGGATTCCGCGCAGGTCCCAGTGCCTGCCTTGTGCCTGGCTGCCTCCACACCTGCTGTGATTCCGCGCAGGTCCTAGTGCCTGCCTTGTGCCCTGCTGCCTCCAAACCTACTCCCTAGCACAGAGCTTTCCAAACTGTGTGTCGGGACACGTTAGTGTGTCAGCTGCAGTGTCTGGGTGTGTCGCGGCTGCTGCTGCCTCCAAGCCCTGCCAGGATTCCGCGCAGGTCCCAGTGCCTGCCTTGTGCCCTGCTGCCTCCACACCTGCTGTGATTCCGCGCAGGTCCTAGTGCCTGCCTTGTGCCCTGCTGCCTCCAAACCTGCCCTGCCAGGATTTCAAGCAGGTCCTAGTGCCTGCCTTGTGCCTGGCTGCCTCCAAACCTACTCCCTAGCACAGAGCTTTCCAAACTGTGTGTCGGGACACGTTAGTGTGTCGGCTGCAGTGTCTGGGTGTGTCGCGGCTGCTGCTGCCTCCGAGCCCTGCCAGGATTCCGCACAGGTCCTAGTGCCTGCCTTGTGCCCTGCTGCCTCCAAACCTGCTGTGATTCCGCGCAGGTCCCAGTGCCTGCCTTGTGCCCTGCTGCCTCCAAACCTGCCCTGCCAGGATTTCAAGCAGGTCCTAGTGCCTGCCTTGTGCCTGGCTGCCTCCAAACCTACTCCCTAGCACAGAGCTTTCCAAACTGTGTGTCGGGACACGTTAGTGTGTCAGCTGCAGTGTCTGGGTGTGTCGCGGCTGCTGCTGCCTCCGAGCCCTGCCAGGATTCCGCGCAGGTCCCAGTGCCTGCCTTGTGCCTGGCTGCCTCCAAACCTGCTGTGATTCCGCGCAGGTCCTAGTGCCTGCCTTGTGCCTTGCTGCCTCCAAACCTGCTGTGATTCCGCGCAGGTCCCAGTGCCTGCCTTGTGCCTGGCTGCCTCCAAACCTGCTGTGATTCCGCGCAGGTCCCAGTGCCTGCCTTGTGCCTTGCTGCCTCCAAACCTGCTGTGATTCCGCGCAGGTCCCAGTGCCTGCCTTGTGCCTTGCTGCCTCCAAACCTGCTGTGATTCCGCGCAGGTCCCAGTGCCTGCCTTGTGCCTTGCTGCCTCCAAACCTGCTGTGATTCCGCGCAGGTCCTAGTGCCTGCCTTGTGCCTTGCTGCCTCCAAACCTGCTGTGATTCCGCGCAGGTCCCAGTGCCTGCCTTGTGCCCTGCTGTAAGACTGTGTCGCGAAACGATGCATGTCTAAAAAGTGTGTCACCAACATGAAAAGTTTGGAAAGCTCTGTTTTAGGGTATGCACTAGCTTCTCAGAAGATTAGGGAAGCATCTGAGAATGGTGACACCAAGCTTTGGACAGATACGGCCACCTCAGCAGGTTTGGAGGGGTGTTTTCTTTGGTTTCCAGAAGGTTCCTTCAGATGCTTTACACAGCCTTTATTTAAAATGGGAAGGGCTTTTGACAGGTGCCAAGAGAAACCCAGCCTTATGAGGGTCTCATCCTCACATCCTGCTTGCCATAGTGTCTGCTTTACTAAACGTTTTTGAGAGGCATCTCCTCATGTCACCTTCACCTCTTTCACAGACCGATGCTGAGACAGACAGACTAGAACTCTCTTTAGTTGTTCCATTTTGGAAGTGGTGTTTTCCTTCTCCTGACACAAAAGTTTCCATGGGGACAATTTAGGGTTTATCGGGGAAGAGTTTAGGGATGATTAGTGAGAGTGATCTGGTCAGCTTCAGCTGTCTTGGCAAGTCTGCTCCTTCCCTGCCCAGTCACTGGGCACTGGGCCTCCATGACCATTTTGGCTTTGGCTGGAGGACAGACCAGACACCTGGTCTTTGTGGGGGAAGTCGCATTCAAGATGGAGATAGGAAAGAAAGCTCCAGAGGCACAATAGCACTGAGAGTTCTCTGGTTTGGGGCTTCGTATTTCAAATTAGCTCTTCTGATCACTAGAGCAGACTTTTTTGGAGAGTGGGGGAGTTGACATAGGTATATCAATCCTCTGTTTCTTTGACAGAAGATCTATTTTCTTCTGTTGCCCTTCCAAGGAGATTGATAGCCCTATGAAACACATTTATAGATACTGCCATCTAGAGGTCAGCTGAATTACTGCAGATGCAGACGATTGACGTAAGAGCGCAATACAGGTAGTCCTCGACCTACGACCACAATTGGGACCAGAACCTCGATCGCTAAGTGATGTGGTAGTTAAGTGAGGCATCATGTGACTATGCCTGATTTTAGGACCTTTTTTGCCACGGTCATTAAGCGAATCCAGGTTCCCCCATTGATTTTGCTTGTCGGAAGCCAGCTGGGAAGGTCGCAAATGGTGACCATGTGACCCTAGAATGCTGCAACTGTCGTAAATACATGCCAGTTGCCAGGTGCCCGAATTTTGATCACGTGACCGTGGGGGCGCTGCAATGCTTATAAGTGCGAGGACCAGTCGCAAGTCACTCTTTTCAGCACCGTCGTAACTCTGAACAACGCTAAACAAATGGTCATAAGTTGAGGACTTCCAGTAGTTCTCTCTTATTTATGCTGTAAATAAGAACAATTAATACTAAATACATAAATTAAATTGTGTGAGAGCAACTTATTCATGTTATGGATACTCTCACAAAATATCCAGAGAAATGGGTGTGGATAGTCACAAAACACTCATTTATGAGAAAACAAATTGGTAAGCTGACTCCATGTTATCTTTCTTAGTTTTCCAGGGTGCTCTGCAGCCTTCTCCTCCCACTCCTGGACTTTTTCTTCCAGGGGGCTCTTTTCAAACAAAACTCCTGACCTTATTTCCTGAGAATGCCTCTGGAGCATTTCTGGGGCCCAAAAGCATACAGTAGCTGGAAAGACGGACTATTTGCTTAGAGAGTTTGTTTTTACAGCATGTCAGCTTCTCTTTTATTTTTTATTTTTCAAATAAAATAATTTTAAAACTCAGGTGGGGCAGGACTTATTTCCCAGTTGCGTCATTCCATGGAAACATGAGCAGCAAACCGTAAGACTGGTGGAATTCTCCAGATTCAGCGGGCCGAACTGTTTCGCTATCAGATTGAATCAAATTAGCATTCAGTTATTTATTTTACGTAAATTGAAAGAATGCTTGATTCCCAACGACACTGGGCACTTTATGTTCTACAAAAGCTAGAACAATAAAATAAAAGAAGGAATAGATCTGTGTCCAGAAAAAGAAAGAAGAAAAACCATAAAACTGTGGCACCTGCCTTATGGAATATTCTCCCCCCCCACCCCGAAATCAGGTTAGCTGCATCCCTGTTAATGTTCCGGAAATCCGTCAAGACCTGGTTATGTCATCAGGCTTGGGGCTCCCAAGGAACCGGTGACATCCTAAGATGGCTCCACTATTGTGGTTGATATAGTCCAGGGCTTTCCAAAGTGCCGCCACTGGCGACACACCAGTGGCGGCGGCGGCAGTGCGGCGGTGGCGCGCGCGTGCACGGCGGCGGCGTGGGGGGGCGCACGTGCACGGGGGGGCGTGCGGCGGTGCGCGCGTGCACGGTGGAGGTGCGGGGGGCATGCGGCGGAGGGGCGTGCGGTAGCGCGCGCGTGCATGGCGGCGGCGCGGGGGGGCGCACGTGCACGGGGGGGCGTGCGGCGGTGCGCGCATGCACGGTGGCGGTGCAGGGGGCGTGCGGTGGAGGGGCGTGCGGCAGCGCGTGCGTGCATGGCGGCGGCTGCAGCGGCTGCCACTGTGCACACACACACCGCCACTTCCGGGTGGTGTGGCGACACACCACGCTGTGTGTGGCGACACACTTTTGTGTCGCCACACACAGTTTGGAAAGCTCTGATATAGTCACTCTCTCTGTGCCTTGCGGTTTGTATATTTTAATTTTTTTAATAATATTCTAATTTTTAATCATGATTGTTTTATATTTTTATAATTATTGTTTTTACATATTTGTTGTTTTACCTGATTGTTGTATGCTGATGTCGTGCCTAGGCGAAGAACAACGCTGAGCCTCGGAATTAAGCTCTAGATCTTTATTGTTCTACCTTACACAGAATCTTGCCAAACTAAGCCACACTAAGCAGTTCTCTGGGGAAAAAACCCAGGCACCCTAAGGCGGGTCCGGCCTGACTTTCTTGGAGGGGCGCCCAAGTCTTCGAGGCTGTGAACGCATTTCTCACCCTGGAAAGCTCCCCCTCCTCCTTCACCCGCAATCTCCGTAACATCTGTCCAGGGTCACTTCTTGTGAGATAGGTGGCTATATAAATTCAATAAATAAATAAAAACTGAACAAAATCTTACAAGCCTCACCAAGCATCCTACCCCAAGGCCTGGGAAAATAGCCGGGTTTTTGATACCTTTCAGAATGTCACCAGGGTGGGAGCCATACGGATCTCTGGAGGATACCTTTAGTATTTGGAATGACTGCAGCTTGCTTTCAGGAACATCCATGGTGCGGGGGTCAGGGTGTCAAAAAAAGTCAAGATGATGGCTGTGACTGAACCTACACCCCTTTTTATGTGTGTTGTGCATGTGTGATGTGTAAAAAAGGGGCAGGGCTTTGGTCACACAGTTGTGGCTGCCATCTTTTCACCTTTTTTGACACCCTCACACATGCCCTCACACATACTGTAGATGCTCCTGCTATTGTCCCTCTCATAGGGCTACCTTAAAGGTAAAGGTTCCCCCCGCACATTTGTGCAGTCGTGTCCGACTCTAGGGGCCGGTGCTCATCTCCGTTTGTTAGCCAAAGAGCCAGCGTTGTCCGAAGACGCTTCCATGGTCATGTGGTGGGCATGACACGCACAGAACGCTGTTACCTACCCACCGAAGTGGTACCTATTCATCTACTTGCATTTGCATGCTTTCGAATTGCTAGGTTGGCAAGAGCTGGAGCGAGTGCGGGAGCTCACTCCGCACGCAGGGCTAGGGATTCGAACCTCCGAACTTGCGATCTTCCGATCAACAAGCCTGGCGTCTTACCCGCTGAGCCACCACGCCCCTGGGGCTACCTTAGTTCCTCTCTATTTATTTTTTCTGTATTTCTTTTGTCCTTGGGACAGGATGTGGCAGGTTTAAGTCAAAACAAAGAGAGAAACGTCATCCTTTACAAGGACATCTAATTCTATTTTGTTCTATTCTCTAACAAGTGTTTTAGGGGTAAATTTTGGGAAAGCCTTCAGTGCCACATCCCGAATCAACAGTCATGTTCTTAAGATACTGACATCCTGCTTTTGTATTATTTATACTGAAAAAAGCTAAACTGAAGTATGTAAAACGCATAAGCAAAATAATTTCAGAATTAAGAATACAGGAAGTATCTTTGGTTTCATCATTTTACGCATTTGGTGAAGAGAGCTGCAGCTCACGAAAGCCTATGGCTTTTAATAAAATTTGTTAGTCTGAAAAGGTGCTACCAGACTCTGCCTGGTTTTCAGCTTAGTAGCCAGTAAGGTAATAGTACAGTATTGCATGTATAAAGTTCTCAGTTTGTACTTTGCATTTCCAGTGAAAAGTAGAAGGAATGGTGTATCTATGTTGGAGAACTATTGGGTAAATCAGTGTTTCTCAACCTCAGCAACTATAAGATGTGTGGAACCAGCCTGGGGAATTTTGGGAGTTGAAGTCCACACATCTTAAAGTTGCTGAGGTTGAGAAACACTGGGGCAAGTCAAAGAGAGGTAGACAACTGGATAATTTCCAATTGATTTGGAGCATGTTGCCTGTCACATCTAGCCAGCATGGTCAAAGGCCTGGGGCTATGGGGATTATAGACTAAAATATTTGGAAAACAAACACCGGGTTTCTTATCCCCTTTTGTAGACAGATTAGTTTTCTCAGAAAAAGGCAACTTCTTGCCTTTTTCAAATCAGCAATTTTTCCTAATTGTATTTTGCATTTCACCAAAGTAGGCTTTAAGTATTTCAATTCCCTCTCAATATGGATATGGTGATTCATTCTGCTGGAAAACTGGCCTGAATTGGAAGGCTTACAAAGCCTCCCAGTGCAGCCTCCGACATCTACTGTACAACAGTGTTTCTCAACCTTGGCAGGTTGAAGATGTGTGGACTTCAACTCCCAGAATTTCCCAGCCAGCATGCTGGCTTCTGGGGAATTCTGGGAGTTGAAGTCCACACATCTTCAACCTGCCAAGGTTGAGAAACACTGCTCTACAGGATTCTTCTTCTAGGAGTGATGCAATTGGTGACCTTCCTTCAACCCTGATCATGACCGTCTCCCACCCGGAAACCTATGCCCTCATTGTGGGAGGTTGTGCGGATCCAGAATTGGCCTTTATAGCCACTTACGGATCCACTGTTAAAATTTTACCTTTGGAAGACAATCTTACTCGGCTACGAGTGATCGCCAATGATGATGATGAGTAACTTCTCTGAATGGGATTCTCCCATGCCCATTTAGCAATTAGGAATATCTTTCTGCTATTGAAATTGAGGTACAAAATCATACAAATTCATATTTACATACTCAAACTTGGTGTTTGAACAGCTGCTTCGTGCCATGCAAAGGTTTATTTGGCAGTAACACAGCAACATGCAGACTCTTTTATATGCACGAGAAAAAGAGATGTTAATTTAAGCAAAGGTTGCTGGAGACAGTGTTTACGCATCTTTGAGTTGCATCTTCTGCACCCCTACTCAATATTATGCCCTCTACATCTTCCCAACCAGGCAGAGAATTAAAAAAAAATACCAATAAATTCAACGAATCTGCAGGGCAACATCGTGGGAAAGATTGGATTATGAGTTCCCCGAGGCGTTTTGGGCTCAGAACAAGATCGTGTTAAATAGCAACAGGATTGTTTTGCCCGGGCGTTTTTAATGGAGGATGAAATATAACCTCGTTACGACGACAGCACCTCTTATTCTTCCGACTGCAGAGGCTACCGACTCACCGCCTCGCGGCCTCTTTAAGCGCCTTGACAGGTGCTGCTCCGCGGGGACCCGGACGGAGCCCGCCTATTGGTCGTTCGGAGGCGGAGGGGTGATGTCATCGCACAGGACCCGATGTCATTGGCGGAGAGAGGAGGGGTTGGCCCCCTGATGGCGATCTTCTGGTCGCAAGGCGGGCGGGGGAGCGTTGAGCTGCGGACCCGGGAGTAGCCTTGTGCGCGAAAGTGGGCGCTGCACTTCCCGGCCTCCCCCGTTGGCTCGCGCTGCTTTCCCGAGAGACGAGCGGGGCGAGGGAAAATAGGTTTGGAGCCCCTGGCCTTGCCGCAGGGAGGTAGGTCAGAGAAACACGTTTTCTTGGGCTTGTCTTCCGGGCTGGGTTGGCCTGTCGGTGCCACTGGGTAGCTTCAGCTTTTCCTGCCTGCAGAAATAGGCAGGGCCGCCTCCGGGCGCCCCAGGGGGAAAGCCTTCGCTGCACCCCTCCCTTGGATGTGGAGCCCTATGCAGAGAGCTGGGACCAGCCGGAATCCGGCTCCATCCTGTTTACATGGATGTAGCCTCCTGGTTCTCTAGCATGGGCCGATTCTGGATTGATTGATTGATGATTATGTGCCATCAAGTCGTTTTCGACTCCTAGCAACCACATAGATAGGTCTTCCAACATTGCACCCACCGCCACTGTAACGTGGTCCGTCCACCTTGCTGTTGGTCATCCTCTTCTCTTTCCTTCCACCTTGCCCAGCATTACAGCCTTCTCCAGCGACCAGGCATAATGGGTCCGAAGTAGGATAATTTGAGCCTGGTCATTTGTGCCTCGAGTGAGAACTCTGGATTGATTTGTTCAATGATCCATTGGATCCTGAAGTAAGCCCTGGTAAATTCCTAATTGCCCTTCTAAGCAAGTGCGCACGGCGGCTTGCGGCTGTGTTCTGAACAATGCGGGACCAGCATAACACATATTTTCCCCCGAACCTGCTGCCTTAAATATGCTTGCTTACAACCCCCATCAGTACTACTGACAGAATGACTTTTGGTTATGCAGGCTGAGGAATGGTGGGAGTTGTAGTCCAATGCTTTTGGAAGGCCTCGGGCTAGGAAGGTGGATTTGATGCCGCCTGCTGGAGATTAAAAAGGTAAAGGACCACCACCACCCCCATACCTTCGCTGCAAAAATCCCAGCAGCCTTAGAGTTTTTGGTATCTCTTGGTCATCAGGATTTTTGCAATTTACTTTAAATGGTTAGAAATTTAGTCAGGTGCCACCAATTTGTAGTAGATGGAATAAGAGTAAGAAAAGAATGAGATTCACCATCTATTCATTAAGGTCCGTTTTGCAGTGTCGGGGGTTTTAGATCAAGCAGCATGATCTGGCTGTTACTGGCTGCATCCGGTATCTGCGGGCTTTACATTTGGGATTGGTGACCGCCTCAAATGTGATTTGAGCCGTTGGATTATGTTTCTGCGACAAGGAAATGGCAGAAGCCCAAGGCCAAACCTCGTTCAGAAGTGTAATGCATTTTTGTTGGATTGGCCCAGAGTCGCTCTTTGAGTGAGATGGGCAGTGACTAAATTTGAAATATAAATACATTTGGGATACTACCAGATTGAGTGAGTCTTTACTTCTTGGTGTGACTTATTAATACAAAAAGGTAAAGGTAAAGGTTCCCCCCGCACATTTGTGCAGTCGTGTCCGACTCTAGGGGCCGGTGCTCATCTCCGTTTGTTAGCCGAAGAGCCAGCGTTGTCCGAAGACGCTTCCACGGTCATGTGACCGGCATGACGTGCGCGGAACACTGTTACCTACCCACCGAAGTGGTACCTATTCATCTACTTGCACTTGCATGCTTTCGAATTGCTAGGTTGGCAAGAGCTGGGGCGAGTGCAAAAAAACTAGATGTAAATTGGAACCATTGTTTGTGGCTTTTCAGTTGATATGACTTGAAACTAGTTTATATTTGTGAGCATTCCTGAGTGGGCATTATATCCTGGGTAACCAGGATTAACACACTTCTGATTTGTGGATTTTTTCCCCACACAAAGCCTGGCTTTCTCCTCTCCCAAGCATGGGAAGATGGAGAGAAGAATGTTGGAAGCGCACAGAATCCATTGACCTTTTCAGGGCAACTGCTTGACAGCTAAATGGCCCTTGGGAAGGAGATTACAGTGGATTATTATCCATTAACTTCCTTTAAAAAAAAGAGCTAGTTTGGTGTAGTGGTTAAGGTGCTGGGCTAGAAACCGGGTGACGGTGAGTTCTAGTCCCGCCTCAGGCATGAAAGCCAGCTGGGTGACCTTGGGCCAGTCACTCTCTCTCAGCCCAACTCACCTCGCAGGGTTGTTGTAGGAAAATAGGAGGAGGAATGCGTATCAGGTATGTTCCCCGCCTTGAGTTATTTATAAAAATAATAAAGGCGGATAAAAAATCTTAAAAGAAAACTCATATAGGAAGGTTTTTCATTTAAAAATGACTAATAATGGCAACTAAAAGCTCAGTGACTATATGCTACCCAGAGCAGTCTTCAATTCTGGGAACTGTAGCCCAATACATCTCAAAACCTTACAGAATCCCTCTGAATATAAGCCAGGAATAGCAATGGGAGAAGATGGTTGTCCTCCAATCCTGCCTGTGGGCTTCCTAAAGGCATTTAGTTTAGATGACTAGATGGGTTTTGGGATTAATCCAGTAGGCCTCTTATATAAATCCTTCCCTGACTTTTCCCCCTCTGGTTTCCACTGTTTGGTGTCCCTAAACAATGGCATTAGATTTGTCTCACTCTAAAGCAGTGTTTTTCAACCTTGGCAACTTTAAAAGGTGTGGACTTCAACTCCCAGAATTCCCCAGCCAGCATACCTTAGAGCAGGGGTCCCCAGTGGGCTGCGGCCTGTTGGGAAGTGGGCCGTGGGGCTCCCACCTGCAAACCCTGCCCCCCGGTGTGCGTGATTACCCCGCCCCCGGTGCTTGCGATTGGCTCCCGCCTGCAAAACCCCCCCCCCCCCCCGGTCCATGGAAAAATTTTCTTCCACGACCGGTCCCTGGTGCCAAAAAGGTTGGGGACCGCTGCCTTAGAGCAGTGTTTCTCAACCTTGGCAACTTTAAGAGTTGTGGACTTCAACTCCCGGAATTCCCTAGCCAGCTTGCTTTCTGGCTGGGGAATTCTGGGAGTTGAAGTCCACATCTCTTCAAGTTGCTACGGTTGGGAGACACTGCCTTAGAGAAATGCTGGCTTGTTTTAAAATCTTCCTTTACTTGCTCTGGGTTTTTCCCCACTTGCCCAGGGCACAGATACGTCCTAGCAACATCTTTTTTCTGCTGTGCTCCCAAGCAAAATTTCTTCCTTGTGATTTCCAGATAAGCCTGCATACTTCATTCTTCTTTCTCCTTTTCTATCTCCCTCCTTTCTTACTTAATATTGTGAGAGCTAATGTAGAGGAGCAGTTGAGATATTGGACTAGGACTAGAGAAACTGAGGTCGAAATCCACCTTCAGACATGGAGGCTGAGCAGTTGACTTTGAGCCGATCTCAGTCTCTCAACCTAAGCTACCTTGTAGAGTTGTTTTGGGGAAAAAATGAATATATGGCTAGGTATGTGACATTGAGGGGGTGTGGTGGCTCAGCGGGTAAGACGCCAGGCTTGTCAATCGGAAGATCGCAAGTTCAAAAGTTCGAATCCCTAGCCCCACGTGACGGAGTGAGCTCCCGCACTCGCCCCAGCTCTTGCCAACCTAGCAATTCGAAAGCATGCAAGTGCAAGTAGATGAATAGGTACCACTTCGGTAGGAAGGTAACAGCGTTCCGCGCGCATCATGCGGCCACATGACCGTGGAAGCGTCTTCAGACAACGCTAGCTCTTTGGCTAACAAACGGAGATGAGCACCGGCCCCTAGAGTCAGAAACAACTGCACAAATGTGCGGGGGGAACCTTTACCTTTACCTTTATGTGACATTGAGTGCTTGGGGAAAAGGTGGGATCTAAATGTAATAAGGCACCTTGGGACATGTAGTCCGGAAAGCCAGGAAGAGCCGGTTCCCTTACCCCCTCCCCTTGCGCGCGGATTGTATAATGAAAGAACACTGTATAATTTGATGTATAACGATGTATGTAAGCCACCCAGAGTCCTCTGTTAGGGAGGGGATGGGCGGGGTATAAATACAAATATGAATGAATGAATGAATGAATGAATGAATGAATGAATGAATGAATGAATGAATGAATGAATATCGTTTGACCTTATCCAGTTGCTTCAGAATACATCTCCTTCTATCCTAGCATGAAATTTTCAGATCCTCACTTCTTGTGGGTAAGTTTTGGATTGTCACTCTGCACATCAAGAATACAAATGTGGAGGTGGCGCAGAGTAGTCTTTAACCCAAGTTGCCACGTGACCACTGCCTAGGAGTCTCTCACTCCATCAGCTTCTCAGATATTCCTGTTGGTCTCACAACCCTCTCTCTTTATTCCAGTCTTGTTCCTGGCCTCAAGGTGGCTTTTTCCAGGATGAAGGTCCCACCTGCTCTGCTCTGCTTTCTCTTGCTGTTCCATTGGATGCCAAGCTCAGGTGGTTCCCAGCAAGAAACCTGCCAGACTTGTCGGGATCTTGCCAGCAACTTCAATAAGGTGGGAGGATAGAAAGGGTCTCCAGTGGGCTGGGTGTGTGTAATCATGATTAATGCAAAGTTAGGCTGACCATATTTCCTTGAGACAAAAACGGGACATCGGGATGGCAAAACGGGATGGGGTCTTATTCCGTATTCATAAAAAAGACAAACCCTGCCCCCGGTCCACACAATTGGCTCCTGCCTGCAAACACCACCCCTGGTCCATGTGATTGGCTCCCACCTGCAAACACCTCCCCCAGTCCACACGATTGGCTCCCGCCTGCAAACCCCACCCCCAGTCCGCGCGATTGGCTCCCACCTGCAAATCCCACCCCCCCGGTCTGCCCTCCTCTCCGCCTCTCCGCCCTCCTTTGCCGCGCACTGATAGGCGGGAGGGCTTCCTCTTCCGAGCTGCCTCCAATCGACAGCTCCGGCTCGGATCCTCCTTCCGTGCCATTCCCGCCGGGTTTAAAAAACGGGACAAAATTGAGATTTTTATCAAAACGACGGGACGGTTGAAAAATGCTAAAAAAATGGGACTGTCCCGTTCAAAACGGGACGTATGGTCAGCCTATGCAAAGTGGATATGTGTTAGCATTTAGCTGGGATTGCTAGGCATTCGTCTCCAGTCTCAAAACGGGGGGGGGGGGGGAGTGTGCTGGAGCAAGAGCTGCTGAGAGACATATGGTGGTTTGGAGAGGGGAAGGGCCAGGAAGCCGCAGTGGAGACCTTTGGTTTGTGTTGCATGTGGTTGAGGGCTGCTGTGCTGGGATGGGGCAAGAAAACCAGCTCTGGCTTTGCTGTGAGGCTTATCCTGCCTTCTCAGGGTCTGGAGCGGACACAGCGAGAGAACTTCGGGGGCGGGAACACAGCCTGGGAAGAAGAGAAGCTTGCAAAATATGCCAACAGGTGATTTGAAGGCTGGGCTGCATCAGGCCATTGGTGAGATGCTGATACTGCGCCATACCAGCATCCTTGTTGGGAAGTAGCAACCTATTACTAGCATCCTGACCGCATAAAGTCCAACAAGATGGGCCTTGTCATACCTCAAGGTGTAGGCTATGATATTCATGCAAGATGATGTCCCTTGGGAAAAAAAACAAGACTATAATTTTAAACAATGTTTAAATGGCTGGCTGGGGAATTCTGGGAGTTGAAGTCTACACATCTTAAAGTTCCCAAGGTTGAGAAACACTGTCTTAGAGAGAAGGCAGTTGTAATGTGTAGAACCTGAACAGAACTCATTCAGTTCCACCTCTTCTGTTAGCTGAGAAAGTTACGTTCTGCAGGGGGATCATCAAAAAATGTTTCTGCAAGTCTTGATTGAATTCCTCCTCCTTTATCATCAAGACCCTTGCCTGTGTCTTTCCTATTTATTGGTTTTTTAAAAAATGTTCATAGAACTTTCTTTTTTACTGTTAATAACAATAGCAAAGGAGCAAAGAAATGTATGAGCATCCATGTTGTTCTTAAGCATTGATGCAGGAGCTCAATTTACATGTCTGTCATTTTAGTTCTGATATTTAGTTCTGACAAGTCCACATTTTGGCTGAGGATATTCAATAATTTATCTTCGGTCTGTTAAGTCAGTCTTCATCCTTACTGTACACCAGAGCAGTTCTCAATATTGAGTTTACAATGAGGTCAATGCTTATAAAGCAAGCTTTCACTCGAGAGGAGTTTTCATTAATCAGATGATAAAGTAGGGCAGCTTTTAACTGATCCAGCTTTTGGTATCACTTGGTCTATTTCTTTGCCAGTATAGATGTATTTCTCCGCTTTAGGACTTTTCCAGTCCGTGCCGGGTGAAAAAGCTCACCTGTATTTTATTCTGAGTGCAGGATTCTGCCTTTTTGGCTTCAGAATGCAGACAGTACAAGTCATTTATTTTCTCTTTGAGAGATGAGTAGGGAAAAAATAAGCAAGTAATAATGTCAAGGAAATATGGAATTATTAGATCCTTTACTTTAGATCAGAAATAGGGAATGTTTATCTTTCCAAATGTTATTGAACAACAGTTCCCAACATTCCTTACGATGACCGTGATTCTGAATGTTCTGGCTGTGATCATCACCTCAACGGGCCATTAAGGATTTGCATTAGCTGATCATGAAATTTATGGGTGAAGGGAAAAATGGCTTTTTCTCCCTTAATAGGTAGTTGATCCTGATATTGATTGATAATGATAATCATTATCATTAGGTAATGATGATTGATATTCATTAAGAATATCAGACCATTTGGGGATAGCTTAAAGGGTTATAAAGAATGAGCAAGTTTTAAATTCAGCACATCTGATCATCAAGATGGATTATTTCTTTGCATAGCCCAACCTAATTTACAGTGCATTATATAATGTGCTCACTTACCTAAAAGGAAATGTCAGTGAACATAAGATTTATCTCTGAGTAAACATATATGTGGTTGTGTAGTGATGAATCATGTGGCAGGACATACATGGAGCTCAGCCATCTCCAAATTTATACCCTCCAGTATTTACCAGAATGCCCAGGTAGGAAGGGGGTATGGGCTGGGATAGCTGGCTGGGAATTATGGGAGTTGTCATTCCAACACTTCTGGAGAATAACTGATAGGAAAATGGTATAGAGCTATGTTAATGGATTGGATTGTACCACTGCAAGTAGATTTCATTTCTACCAGTCTTAAATTGAAAAATGAGCACATAGCTAGGGTGTAATTTTTCTCTGTGGTGTTATCATTTGATAGCTGGGAAGTTTTCTATATAGATACACAATCAAATCTGGAATTCCTCGTATGCACTCTGCACAATCCATTTTACTGTGACATTCCCCATGCCGCCTCCATGGATAGACCAAGTTTGTTACCATTTTTTCTTTTTAAGTATCCATTGTGTGAGTTTTGGTGAACTTGAAAGCTTGCTTTTTTTAAAAGAAAAAATAATTTAAATAACTGATAAAGATACATTACATCTTTTCATCCTTTTTTTCTTCATAAAATAGAGCTGCAGTAAGGCTGATTGCTGCAACAATTAATTAGTTGAGGAAAGACTCTCCAGCTTGACAAACACCTTTCGTGTTTGTTCCATGCTTTCACAGCTGTTGTTTACAGCATCCCCAGAGACACTTGTCTATCATTTTGCTGGCTCCTGACCTGACTCTGGGGAGGAAGGAAAGCATTAGAGGCTGGCTGCTTGCACAGAGAATATCTGGATGAAATTTTGAGAAAGAATATGAAGGTCAACCAAGTGTCCCATATGAAAGGTCAATAGAGAGATTTCTGAATGGTTGGCTGGACAAAGGATAACTTAGAGCAGTGTTTCTCAACCTTGGCCACTTTAAGATGTGTGGACTTCAACAAGGCTGTAAGGCTGAGGAATTCTGGGAGTTGAAGTCCACACATCTTAAGATGGCCAAGGCTGAGAAACGCTGACTTAGAGGGATAGCAAAGGGTTGTTTTGATCAAGAGGGCAGAGCAGACCTTCTGGAGCAGGAATCTGCCTTGACTTTTCCAACTCCCTCAATGCTCATGCAGTCTCTTTCTCCCCTCCTAGTGAAACACGTTTGCTGGAAGTATTGGAAGGCGTCTGTTCCACGTCAGATTTTCCCTGCCACCAGCTGCTGGAGCAAAGTGAAGAACATGTAGAACATTGGTGGTTCCATGAGTGAGTTAAAAAGAGGAAGGCTGGGGCATTATGGGATGCTTTTACTTATGTGGTGTGGAAGAAGCCCAGTCTGGGGCCTTATTTAGCAAAGGTCATGTCCGTATAATTAAAGCTATGGTTTTCCCAGTAGTAATGTATGGCTGTGAGAGTTGGACCTTAAGGAAGGCTGAGCGCCGAAGAATTGATGCTTTCGAACTGTGGTGCTGGAGAAGCCTCTTGAGAGTCCCTTGGACTGCAGGGAGGTCAAACCAGTCAATCCTAAAGGAAATCAACCCTGACTGCTCATTGGAAGGACAGATGCTGAAGCTGAAGCTCAAATACTTTGGCCACCTAATGCGAAGAGAGGACTCACTGGAAAAGACCCTGATGCTGGGAAAGACTGAGGGCAAAAGGAGAAGGGGACGGCAGAGGATGAGATGGTTAGATAGCATCACCGATATAATGAACATGGATTTGAGTAAACTCCGGGTGGCAGTGGAGGACAGGAAGGCCTGGCGTGCTATGGTCCATGAGGTCACGAAGGGTCGGACACGACTTAACGACTGAACAACAACAACAACAAACATGCCAGTATTCCCCCATGTTAGCAGGAGGAAAACTCAAGCTATGGGGTTGAAAGGAAGAACATCAGTGAGCCATAGAATTAAGTAGGCAAGGTTAGATCAAAAACTAATTCAGAGACAGAGTGCCTGCTTTGCATGCAGAAAGTCCTAGTTCAGTTCCCAGCATCTCCAGGTAGGCCTGGAAAAAGCCCTTTTGAAATCCTGAGAGCCACCGCTAGTCAGTGTAGACCAGTGTTTCTCAACCTTGGCAACTTGAAGATGTGTGGACTTCAACTCCCAGAATTCCCCAGAAGCCAGCAGGCTGGCTGGGAAATTCTGGGAGTTGAAGTCCACACATCTTCAAGCTGCCAAGGTTGAGAAACACTGGTGTAGACAATCCTGTGCTACATGGACCAATGATCTGGCTTTGTGTCTGTGTCCCCCTCCTGCCTAAATATGGCTGTTTCATACTCAGGAGTTGTGCAGAGCTTGTATTATCGATAAAGTATACCATGGTGGAACGAGGGACAGCAATAACCAGAAGATTTTTTTTTCTTAGGCAGCAGCAGCACTCAGACTTTTTCCAGTGGCTGTGCATGGATACACTGAAATTGTGCTGCCCATCCGGCACCTATGGCCCTGATTGCCACAGTGAGTTTTTATAAGGCCTCTGGTTTTTATTGTAGGGGATGTTCCAACAGTCATTTGTGCATCTCAGACCCTTTGCTCATATGTGGGTCCTGCAGATCCTGGCCAGAGCAAAGACTTTAGTTTGACCTGTAGGGTGTTACGCTCCCTGATTTAATTTCTTAGGAGTGCTAATTTTGAAAAGAAGGCCTTCCACTGATTCTGTAGCTCGGCAGCATTTCTACTGGCCGCCTGGCTGTTGTTGAGGGGAGTTGTAATCCAACACTTCTAGAAGGCACCAGATGGGGGAAAGTATCATGAAAGTCTAATAAACAGAGAGATCTAAGATGACTTGTTTTTAATACAGGTAGTCCTTGTTTAGCGACCACAATTGGGACCGGCAGCTCTGTCATTAAGTGAAGCGTTCGCTAAGTGGGAAATCATGTGACTGCAACTGTGCTTTCCTTTTCCCCCACTCCCCCCCCTTTGGAATGCTCACCCTGGCACTGGGATAATTAGCAAGAAGGGAATTAATGTTTGCATTTACATTCATTGGAGAGGAAGGGATTACAAGAGAGTAAGCAGGCAGACAATTTCAATACACATTGAAAGCTTTGCAGGCGACAGCCGCGAGTGTGCTATGCAAACGGCCTGATGTATTCCCCATTATGTGCCTGCTTATTCTCTTGTAATCCCTTCCTCTCCAATTGCTCTGCGAGAGGAGGGGGAAGGGAGGGGAAAAAGGCAGTTTCTGTAGGCAGTCTCTCCTGTGCCTGACCCGTCCTCCCCCTCACAGAGTAGAGAGATTGGAGAAGAAGGGATTATAGGAGAGTAAGCAGGCACACAATGGGGAATACACCAGGCTGTTTGTGTAGCACGCTCGCGGCTTATGGCACCAGCACATTGCTTTCGATGTGTATTCCCCATTGTGTGCTTGCTTACTGTCCTGTAATCCCTTCCACTCCAATCTCTCTACTCTGTGAGGTGTGGGGAAAGGAAAAACAACAGGTCAGGCACAGGACAACACATACTGACTGTAATGGTGATCTGAGGGACTCTGTGAAGGTCATAAATGCAGACATTGGTCGTAAAGTTATTTTTTCAGCACTGTTGTAACTTCGAACGGTCACTGAATGAGACAGTTGGTAAGCGACGACTACCTGTATAGGTTTCTGTAGGATTTCCAATCACTTGAGAAAGGGTGGCATTCAGTCACTGTTAATTCCTAGAATCAAAGTTGGAAGGGATCATTCAGGCCATCTCAGTCTGGGAGTCGAAAGTAAAACATCTCTGACAGATGGCGGCCCAGCCTCTATTTAAATGCATCCAATGGAGGGGAGGCCACCACCTTCCGAGGTAATTGGGGTCCAGAGTCCAGCTGCTTTTCCTGTTAAGGAATGTTTCCAGCAGCCAACCACAATCTACCTTCCCATAAATTAAGACCAGTAATCCATATCCTGTCACAGCTGTGTTCTTTATGACAGCATTCAGGTACTAGAAGACTGCTAATTATTTCCTCTCCAACTTTTCCTCTAAGAGTTAAACTTTCCTCAGTCTCTCCTTATACAACTTAGTTTCCAGTCCCCTGATCTTCTCTATTGTCTTTCTTTGAACTATTCCAGTTCTCTGAATCCTCTTTAAATTGTGGTACCCAGAATTAATCACACTAGTTAAGCAGTCAGTTTCATTCTTCAATGAATGAGTGGGTGGCCATATAGAATGAATGAATGAATGAATGAATGAATGAATGAATGAATGAATGAATGAATGAATGAATGCTCTCCTCATGGGATAAGGGGAGCCAGTCAGCTTCAAGTGGTGAGGTGAGACTTAAATTTTTCCCTTTGAAAAGTGAAGTAAAGTAAAATTCTTAACATTGCAAAAGGTAGGTATCTGGAATGGGGAGGAGAGATGAAATGGGTTGAGAAAGAGAGTAGAGCCAAGTTGCATGTTGGTTTCCACATCTGATTTCCATCTCTCCGCAGCCTGCCCTGGGGGTGCCCAGAAGCCTTGCAGTGGATATGGGCAGTGTGATGGTGAAGGCACACGTGCAGGCACTGGGCTTTGCATGTGCCAGACTGGCTATGGTGGTCCCTTTTGTTCTGAGTGTGGAGATGGCTACTATGAAGCTGCTCGCAATGACAGCCACCTGGTATGTGCGGGTATGTAGAGTGTTTGTGCTGGGCTGGGCTGGGGAAGGTCTGGGAATTGACATTCTGTAGTCCCTTGCTAAGAGGGTACCAGGGTTAAGGTACAAGGCTAGAAACCAGGAGACAGCAAGTTCTAGTTCTGCCTTAGACACAAAGCCAGCTGGGTGACCTTGGGCCAGTCCCTCCCTCTCTGCCCTAGGAAGGAGCCAATGGGAAACCAGGAGACTGAGAGTTCTAGTCCCGCCTTAGGCATGAAAGCCGGGTGGGTGACCTTGGGCCACTCCCTCTCTCCCAGCCCTAGGAAGGAGCCAATGGGAAACCAGGAGACTGAGAGTTCTAGTCCCGCCTTAGGCATGAAAGCCGGGTGGGTGACCTTGGGCCACTCCCTCTCTCCCAGCCCTAGGAAGGAGCCAATGAGAAACTAGGAGACTGAGAGTTCTAGTCCCGCCTTAGGCATGAAAGCCGGCTGGGTGACCTTGGGCCAGTCCCCCTCTCAGCCCTAGGAAGGAGGCGAGGGCAAACCATTTCCAAAATCTTGCCAAGAAAACTGCAGGGACCAGTCCAGGCAGTTGCCAGGAGTCAACACTGACTCGAAGGCACCAAAAAAAAAAAAAGCTCCTTGCTGGCTAAAACTAGATAGTGGTTTTCTATAATCACTGTCCGTCTTTCCCTTACATCCTAAATGGTAGCTTTTGCTCCAAGCTTTGGCTCTTTGGAGGGAGGGGAGGGGAGGGTCTGAAAATATCTGTACAGTCTTGTTAAATACAAGATAATAACCATTACATTTAGGAAAGATAAATGTTTTGAATTTAAAAGCTATCTATCTTACATTTACATCCTCTGAACAGATTTACACGGATGATTAACCTACTTATTCTTTGTATTTGATGGGCAACCTTATCCATGTCTACCTAATACTTTCCAATCTTCTCCACACCCTCTAAGTATGGTAGATATTAATCATGATTTTGTTGTAATGTAACATATCTGGAAAGTACTAAATTAGGGAGAGAGTCAGTTTGGTGTAGTGGTTAAAGCACCAGGATAGGAACCGGGAGACCGTGAGTTCTAGTCCCACCTTAGGCACAAAACTAGGTGACCTTAGGCCAGTCCCTCTCTTTCAGCCCTAGGAAGGAGCCAATGGGAAACCAGGAAACTGAGAGTTCTAGTCCCGCCTTAGGCATGAAAGCCAGCTGGGTGACCTTGGGCCAGTCCCTCTCTCTCAGCCCTAGGAAGGAGCCAATGGGAAACCAGGAGACTGGGAGTTCTAGTCCCACCTTAGGCATGAAAGCCAGCTGGGTGACCTTGGGCCAGTCCCTCTCTCTCAGCCCTGGGAAGAAGGAGGAGCCAATGGCAAGCCACTTCAGAAAAACCTTGCCAAGAAAACTGCAGGGACTAGTCCAGGCAGTCGCCAGGAGTCAACACTGACTCAAAGGAACACAACATGCTAAATTAGGGGACATTGTCAAATTCCCCAATGCAGTGGCCACAATGTTTAAGAGATCAGAAGCCATCTTTGCAAGATTCATTACTAAAGAAAATTGTAGCTGAAGAGCTGAGCTTTGCGGTAATAGTAGTAGCTGCTATTATTATTATTATTATTATTATTATTATTATTATTATTTTGAAAACTTATAAATACTGTGTGTAATACAAAGCATTTCTAGGCAATGCATAACATTAAAATGCATTCCATGCAATGTAATATACCATAAAACGTATACATTTGATAAAGTAAATTAGAAATATAATCAATACTCTTGTGAAGTGCCGAATGCCCAGATGAATGTCAGTACTTTCAGGATGAACTTAAATTTAATTTAAATTTAATAAGGTTGGTGCACGCTTTATCTTTGGGATTAACTACAATGAAGACAGGGCACAAGAATGGGAAATACCTGTTTCCTCATTAATGCCAGATGAACATGCCCAGGATGTGGCAAAACTTGGAGCATCGATTAATACATTGGTTATTATAATTGCCGATCTATATTAGGCATGTGCATAAAATGAAAAGGTGAGGTTTCTTGAGATCAGAATAAACAGCTACATTCGAAAGCTTCGAAAAAGAAGATGGGAACAGCCTGTGTGTTCTATATTCTATCAGAATGTTTCACGTTTTCTGGCCATAGGAAACAGCACTGTCTTGTTTTCCACCCTCAGGCCACACAGTATGTCCATGCTGAGTATGAATTACCACTCCAATTGCAGAAAATTAGATTAAGAGGGTAATTTTGAAAACATTAAGATAAAGTCCTATAGAAAACAATGGGAACACATCTCAGCTCTTGCTGACTGAAAAATCTGTTTAGGTTAGAATCTGTTATCAGCCAAAACGACAGACTGAGGTCTTTTTAATTTAAATAAACCCTTTGGGTCACTCAGCCAGCAGATTATAGGACAAAGACAGGAGTTAATCTCTTTTTAATTAGCACAATTCCTTTTTGATTTTTTTTAAAAAATCCAGTCCTTGATTAATTTTACTGGCACCCATGTCCTTAGCAAGGACAAGCAACAGATTTGGATTTTTTTAAAAAAAATAATAATTGCAGCCTACCTGCCAGGCACAAGCCCAGCAAAACCAACTGTATTTGGTTTTTTGGTGATGTTTTTCTTGCACATAAGAATATGATATATGGCAAGACAAGACCCTGCATGGGATGTACCATCGACAGATAGCTGAGGTGGCTGACCTTGGGAAATCCTACCAGTGGCTGGAAAGGGCTGGACTAAAAGACAGCACTGAGGCACTGATCATAGCAGCACAAGAACAGGCACTAAGCACCCAATCCATAGAAGCAGGAGTCTACCACACTAGACAGGACTCAAGGTGGAGACTGCAGATCGGCCTCAGAGACAGTCCAACACATAGTGGCAGGGTGTAAGATGCAGGCAGGAACAGCATACACTGAACGGCACAACCAAGTAGCTGGCATTGTGGACAGGAACATCTGCACGGCGTATGGGCTAGACCCTCCCAAGTCCAGATGGGAGATTTATGAGGCAGGTTGACCGGCAGGCATACAGCTGGGAGCAGTGTTTTCTTCTGTCCGGTGCTGTTAATTTTCTTCTCACGCTCCCTCCTCCCATCGGTTGTAAACTGATTGCCCCAAAAGAGCCAATTCCAATCATGGGGCTAGGAATAGCCAGAACACTCAAAGTAGCCACATTGTGTTCCAACCTCAAAATAAATTTCTCAAACCTCCCATTCTGTTTCACAAATTTTGTCTGGAATATGTGGGGAACAAAACGTTTGCATAACCCTAATCTCTATTCCTAAGCAAATGTCTAGACCAGTGTTTCTCAACCTTAGCAACGTTAAGAAGTGTGGACTTCAATTCCCAGAATTCTGGGAATTATGCTGGCTGGGGAATTCTGGGAGTTGAAGTCCGCACTTCTTAACATTGCTAAGGTTGAGAAACACTGGTCTAGGGGGAGAAGCCATTGGATACTAGAGTAGTCTGCCCAGCCTAGCACGGCCTGCTTGGAATGGCAGGGGCTCTCTGAGATCCATTTTCACTGGATCTTTTTTCCTAACTGGAGACGCCAGAGGTGGAGTGGGGGCATTCCACCTTCAAAGTATGTGTTCTACTGCCTGAGTCACAGTACCTCTCCTCTTCCTCCATAAAACGTTACTTCCTGTCGTAGGCCAAACCCGGCATATTGCTGAGAACACGTTGTCTGCTCCATCCGTGTGGCTGCTGTTAGCCACTCTCTACATGGCCGAGTTTATTGCCAAGAAAGAACAGCCCTTGTTGGATGCGTGATGACTTCCTTTGTTTTCCTGTATGATCACAGGCTTGTGGTAGAAACCGATTCCTCAATTCCTCATTCATAGTAATTGGCCGGCCTTCCCCAACCTAGTGCCCTCCAGAGATGTTAGGAATTCCACAGCTGGCTGTGCTGGCTATGGAATTCTGGGAGTTTGTTTGTTCGTTTATTGGATTCTATCACCGCCCATCTCCTCCCAAGGGTTCAATTGGCTGTGCTGGCTATGGAATTCTGGGAGTTTGTTTGTTCGTTTATTGGATTCTATCACCGCCCATCTCCTCCCAAGGGTTCAATTGGCTGTGCTGGCTATGGAATTCTGGGAGTTGAAGTCCCAACACCAACATCAGGTTGGGGAAATGTACAATAGACTTTCATGAGTTATTGTTTGTTTAGTGAATCAACTTCTGTCCTGTCTTTCTGCCAGCCTTGGCCCGCAGGGTGGCCAACAGCAATGTCTGCAAACCCTGTTTGCTGTTGCGACTGGGCCTGGGCTGGGAAAGATGGGAAGGCATTTGCTGTTCCCGCTCACTCAGTTCTCTCTCCCACCCAGAGTGCTACCGGGCCTGTGGGCGCTGTTCAGGCCCCGAAGATTCCAGCTGTCTGCGCTGCAAGAGAGGCTGGATGCTGCATGACCGAAGATGCATCGGTGAGCCTGTGGCCCTGAACAAATCTGGCATGGCTTGGTAATGTTTGAAAAGGCAGAACTCCCTCAAGGGGCTGTGTTTCCTGGATATGGTAATATCATGTTTTTAACTGTCTTAATTGTATATTTGGACGTTGTAAGCCGCCCAGAGTCTTTTAGAGTGGGCAGCCATAATAAATTTAATAAATAATAGTAGTAGTAGTAGTAGTAATAATAATAACAACAACAGCAACAACAACCTGGAAGCCCAAAGGAGATTCTAAGATTCCTCCATGGGAATTGAGAGAGAGGGAAGGAGGGAGAGAAGGTATTCTGCCCCCCCCCTACCATCTTGACCTCTCCATCTTTCCTACAGACATAGATGAATGTGGCACCGAGATGGCACACTGTCGAAGCAACCAGTTTTGTGTCAATACAGAAGGCTCCTACGAATGCCGGGGTAAGAGATGAAAGCTTCCAAAATGGACAGTCTGTTGCTGTGGACCACTGGGGGTCTCGAGGGAGCACATTCAAGAAGCAGACATGCTTCTGTTGGAGAAATGTCTTCATCAGATGGCCTGGTGACTCTGTTACTGTTGGCATGAAGTCATGCTCCCAGCATATCAACCCTTGTTGGTTTTGCTTTGGGGCATGAAACCTAGAATATACCTGGCTGTTGAAGTTCTTCATGGGAGCACATGCAAAAATGGCATAATCTACCAGCTGGAGAGCATTGTTTTTCCCATCTGCCATATGCAGACAATCTTACACATTTAGGCAGGTGGGTAGGTTCATGCATAGGGCTAAGCGTGTTGCTGTTTCAACCATAGCAGGAAACAGTAGATGGATTGATGCTTCATGCTAAGCTTACTGGGTTTATGTGTGTGTGTGCCTTCAAGTTAGTTTTTGACTGCCTGGACTAGTCCCTGCAGTTTTCTTGGCAAGCTGTTTTGGAAGTGAGTTGCCCTGGCCTCCTCCTTGGGCCAGAGTGACTGGCCCAAGGTCACCCAGCCGGCTTTCATGCCTAAGGCGGGACTAGAACTCTCAGTCTCCTGGTTTCCCATTGGCTCCTTCCCAGGGCTGAGATACAGGGACTGGCCCAAGGTCACCCAGCCGGTTTTCTTGCCTAAGGCGGGACTAGAACTCTCGGTCTCCTGGTTTCCCATTGGCTCCTTCCTAGGGCTGAGGGAGAATGACTGGCCCAAGGTCACCCAGCTGGCTTTGTGCCTAAGGTGGGACTAGAACTCTAAGTCTCCCAGTTTCTAGCCTGATGCCTTAACCACTAGACCAAACTGGCTATGGTTTATACTCAAAGAATTTTCTAATATTTTCCCCTTACCTTTGCCTTCACCCAACCACCCAGCCTTACTTACCCGTGGGGGGTCAACGTCTGTGCCCAGCTCTTCATTCTGCTCTCTGCTTTCTCCTTAGACTGTGCCAAGGCTTGTATTGGCTGCATGGGTGCTGGGCCTTCTCGCTGCAAGAAATGCAACAAGGGCTATCGGCGAGATGGTGTCAAGTGCCTTGGTAAGTTCAATTATCAGCCCTTTCTGAGCTGGTGTCCCCATCCCTGCAGAACTGAGTTAGCCAGGAAGTCAGACAATGTTCTGGGTAGCCCATAGAAGTTCTCTAAAGCTGCAGTGCTTTCTTCCTGCCAGTATGCCTGTTAAAGTAGCAGTGACTCCTTTCATTTCAACTTTGGGGCTTTCTGAATTGTTACAATCTATTATTCTCCTTGGACTCCTGAGGGCACATAAGAGTATGAATTCCCTGAAACCTTTAAAGCAGGGGTCCCCAACCTGTGGGCCACGGCCTGTTAGGAACTGGGCCGCGGGGCTCCCGCCTGCAAACCCGCCCCCTTCTACGCGATTGGCTCCTGCCCGCAAACCCCGCCCCTAGTGCTTGTGATTGGCTCCCGCCCGCAAACCCAGCCCCCGGTGCGTGCAATTGGCTCCCGCCAGCAAACCCCGGTCCACGGAAATCCCAGAAACCCCGCCCCCCCGGTCCACAGAAAAATTGTCTTTTGAAACCGGTCCCTGGCACCAAAAAGGTTGGGGACCCCTGCTTTAAAGATCTTGTGGGATTTTGCAGGATCTGTTTGATTTCATTGGGGAGTTGGAGGATACCCAGTTCATTTGCTGATGGTGTCACAGGTGTAAAAGAGTTACTGATCACTGAACCGGGAAATGGTGTCACTTTAGTTTTTGTCCTTTGGCAAGTATGCAGGAATAAGAGAGTTCCAGAAAAGGTTGTAGGAGAGTTGTGGAGTTGTGGAGAGAAGGTCTCAAGGAGTGAACCAAATACATAGAGTTAAATAAAGAGGCTGATCAGAGTTGGCTATCAGTACATTGTCATGGCTTTTCTGCACTTAGATACACCGCATCTTTCCTCCAATAGTAAATCCTCAATGGAAGAGACTAATGGAAGAAGAAGTATCTGAGCCAAGTGCGTGTAAAATGTAGCTAATGTACGTAAAATATACGAACATTATCTGGATTGATTTGCTGGGCAGCAGGCTTTTCCCCTGGTTTAGAGCAAAGTCCAAATTTAGATTTGTCCTTGACATCTGAAATCTGCTGAACCAAGGTCTGGAAAAGCAAGGTTTTACTGTGTTAGAAGTTGTGGGTGGGGGGCAGCAGTTGGGCAGGATGACGCGGCACTATCATGCAGCAGAAAGCTCAGACACCGCGGCTGCTGAGTCTGTGGGTGAACGTGGGAGATACAAAATGGACGAGTTCAGCCCATATGTTTATGGTTCTATAACCTTAACGGCTCCCCTTCCCTGTCAGATGTGGATGAATGCGCTGGTGAAGTGGAGGAGCCTGTGTGTACGGGAGCCAACGAGGCCTGTGAGAACACAGATGGCAGCTACCGCTGTATTTGTGCTGAGGGACATCTACGCAAAGAAGGGATCTGTGTGGAAGACAAGCCCCCAGGTAACCGTCAACAGGTGCAGCCTCGACAGCTCACAGGGCCTTTCTCTGGGGGAGCTGCAGTGCTGTCTGGGGCTGGCCCTGGGATCTGTCGTCTTTGTTGTTCTCTGGCTCCCCGTGTTCTGCAGGCACGTCCCCACAAACGGGGCCTTTCAGGCATGGTTGGGGTTCAGCATAGACATCCCAGTTATGGAGTTATATTCCAAATCAGATGCAAAACTTGGATTCAGTTTGGAGTAAATAAATTGTGGGATTATTATTTTCCTTAAGTATATTTCTGAATCGAACTGAGGCTCAGTTGTTACAGATTGGGCGGCGGAAGGGCCATCAGGGACAACCTAGACAGCCAAAGTGCTCCAGAGGTCAGAAACGCCTCAGTTGACTGCCCCTGCCCCTGCTGATGGCCTCTTCGTTGTCCTGCAGATGATCCCGAGAAAGGATTCTTTGACGACATTACAGACGACGAAGTGGTTGTGCTGCAGCAGATGTTCTTCGGGGCTATCATCTGCGCACTGGCCACCTTGGCTGCCAAAGGAGACATGGTCTTCACTGCCATTTTCATAGGTGCCGTGGCTGCGATGGCCGGCTACTGGATGTCGGAGCGCAGCGACCGCGTTCTCGATGGCTTCATCAAAGGGAGATAGGACCTAGGCAGGGAACACCTCCCTTCTGCTTCCTGCCTCGGAGAGCCAGCTGGGGGGCAGGAATACCTTGACCCCCATCCCCACCCCCTTACCTTAGCAGGCTTGAAATCTAGAAGGAAAAGGTTGCACAAGCCAGCCTGCGTCTCCACCTGGTCTAAAGGAAGCCTTGACTTTCTGAACGTATGCCGGAGGGGCAAATGGGAGCCAGGGCATCATGGGTCCTCTGCAGGCCTGTCATTGACTGAGCGGTCCTGGCGGGAATTAGAAGGGACCGAGTACTCCTTAGGAAGTGGGAGGTTCCAGAAGGAGCAGCCCCTATTGTTGTCCAGCTGGCCCGCTCTCCCTGCATGATCTGGAAGGGCTCATCCCACTAAGCTGTGATCTCTCCCACCCGGGGCTGCCAAGGCTTCCTGGGGAGGAGCCCCGCCAGCTCCTTGGGTCTGTGCTGGTATGGAGTTGTTCCCTGCTGGCTCTGTGAGAGCCCATCCTTTGGCCAAGAGCTGACCTACACCTTGCATTGAAGGAAGTGAGAAAGGGTGGCGATACGTTTTTGGAGTGTTCTGCTTCAGGTAGGAGTCAGTGTTTTGGCTGATCCCTGACCTCAAAATCACCCTGTATTGAATAAATCAGTATTGTCAGGGAGAGCATCATATAAATTTAATGAATAGTTGTTGTTATTATTATTATTATTATATCTACACTTATCCTTGTGGTCAGAAGTGGTACATTTCAGCATTTTCTCATCTGTGTAATGTGTAGACTTGCTCTGAGGCTGCTAGTGGCAGCTGGGAAGGCGGAGGAAATTGAAGAGGCCCTGCATGTCCACTTTGTCGCTTTGCAACTCTGTGTCTCAGGAAAATAAATGTCTGTGTCTACATCTATATCGTTCTTCCTGTCGGGCTCTCTCTCTTTCACATGCCAGTGGTTTTTGTTCTACTAGACTCGTTCTTACGAGGTTCAAAACTTGCTGCTCCACCTCAGCCTTCACGTTAAAAGACTTTAGAGAGGGCTTCCAAAAATCACTGAAAAATCTCTCCCTCTCCCCCTCCCTCTCTGTTTCCCACAACCCCATTTCCTTTCTCCAATCTTTGTGGGTGTTTTCCCAGGCATGAACGTTTGATCATTGGACTATCAGGCAGGAGCGAGTGGAACGGCAGCTAAGCAAGCCTCATTCCTCTCCCAGACTTTGCTGGGTTGCTGGCTTGAGTGTGTAGCTCACCCACCTCCCTAGTGGCTCTAAAGTAAAATAGCTAAAAAACAGCTAAGGCAGACCATTGAATGTTATTTTAAAACAAGTATGATTTAAACCATTGTTAAGAATTGGGGCAATTAAAAGGCCTGAATAAACAAGTATTTTTCCTACTGTAAGAAGCCCCCCCCCCCAAAACTGTAATACAGAGGGGACCTGCTTCAGTTTAAATTGTGATTTGTTCCACGACGTGACCCCTTCCAGAGAGAAAGCAGAATTAACCCGAGATATCAAACATATCCACAGCAAGCTAACTGAAGGTGCTCCAGGATTCCACGCAGGTCCTTGTGCCTGCCTTGTGCCTGGCTGCCTCCAAACCTGCCCTGCCAGGATTCCACGCAGGTCCTAGTGCCTGCCTTGTGCCCTGCTGTAAGAGTGCATCGCGAAATGATGCCCTGCTGTAAGAGTGTGTCACGAAATGATGCATGTCTAAAAAGTGTGTCACCAACATGAAAAGTTTGGAAAGCTCTGTTTTAGAGTAAGAAAACAACAATCACAAAATGTGAGCTATATTTTAGATGGGCTTTAGTGCGGCAGCAAACTTATGCCACCACACTAGAAATTTCCCCTATTTAACATTCATTGGGAGATAGACATGCTATATAACAAAAATGTTCCCTGCCAACATATTGATGGTGGCCAGTGCTTAAAGTGTGTGTGCGTGTGTTTGTGTGTGTGTGTAAAAGGCTTAGTAAAATTCTCTGACCAATCATTTTCACTCCATTCTTAAAACACTAGCCAGTTTGGTCTAGTGGTTAAGGTGCTGGGCTAGAAACCAGGAGACTGAGAGTTCTAGTCCCGCCTTAGGCATGAAAGCCGGCTGGGTGACCTTGGGCCAGTCACTCTCTCTCAGCCCTAGGAAGGAGCCAATGGGAAACCAGGAGACTGAGAGTTCTAGTCCCGCCTTAGGCATGAAAACCGGCTGGGTGACCTTGGGCCAGTCACTCACTCTCGGCCCAACTCGCCTCACAGGGTGGTGGTTGTGGGGAAAATAGGAGGAGGAAGGAGTATGAGGTATGTTCGCCCCTTTGAGTTATTTATAAAAATAATAAAAGGCGGGGTAGAAAATAAATAAATAAACAAACTGTAGCAGACTGTCCTAAGCATGACACGTGTGTCCACCAGGTTAGGGGTGCACCTGACCTCCTGGAGACTATAATGAAGTACTGGTCCTCCACGCGCTTCTCTTTTCCCTGGAGCGGTAAATTTTTGCCCAGTTATGGTTCACTCACACAACCTTTTGCAACTCTGGTCATAACCCAGAAGAGCTAGCAGAGGCCTGGGGGCATCTTGAACCAGCAGACACACAGCCTTTGTCAACAGGTGTCAGGATGGAGGCTGAGTCCAAATCGGAGGAGGAAGGTCCGGTAGTGGAAAGATCGGGAAAGGGCTGGGAAGGCGCAACATTCGATTAAGGGTGGATCAGAGTCAGAGCCACTGATTGGAGACAGCCAGGAGGAAGAACCACTTCCACCTATCAGCGTGCGAGAAAGGAGGTTGGAAAGGCGGGCTGAGGAGCGCGAGGCGCAATTGGTTCCTGCACACAAACGGCGGGAAAACCAAAGGGATAAAAGGCACACGAAGCCTGCATGGGTTGCCAGAGACAACCATTCTACCTGCTCAATGCTGAAGCCTCCAGACTCCGCGCCAGACCCTGCTTCCGAGCCTTGCCTTGCTGCCGCGCCAGACCTCGATCGAGAGCCCTGCCTTGCCGCCGCTCCGGACCTCGTTGCTGAGCCCAGCCCTGCCGCCGCGCCAGATTCTGGTCCTCTGCCTTGCCTCGCCGCCGTGCCAAGCCTCGTACCCAAGCCTCACCCTGCCGCCACGCCAGATCCTGACTCCGCCTTGCCCTGCTGCTGCGCCAAGCCTCGTACCCAAAGCTCGCCTTGCTGCCGCGCCGAGCCTCGCATCAGAACCTTGTCGTGCTGCCGCGCCGAGCCTTGCATCAGAACCTTGTCTTGCTGCCGCACTGAGCCTTGCGTCAGACCCTTGCCTTGCTGCCACGCCAAACCTCACGCCTAAGGCTTGCCTTGCTGCCGCGCCAAGCCCTGAACTCAAGCCTTGCCTTGCTGCCACGTGGCGGTTTCCCGCACTTGTGCTGCCTTCATGGTAACATCCACGTGTACGGACTAACAGCGTCTGTAAGCATTATTGTGTAGATTATTGTAAATAAAATATTGCATCCCAACGCTTCCTGCCTCAAGCCTTAGTCGGAACAGGACAACAGGTGGTTTTATCAACAAAGGGTATCATTCACACACACATTCACCAGGCACACAAAAGACAAGAATATTACAGGTACTTACCAACTATGAAGCGAACTAATTTATGCAACCATTTGGCATAAGACCAAAATTCCCTTTACTACCTCCCAGGTCGAGTCACCAGCAAGACAAATCGGGCAAATGGCCCAATGCCAGCAGGGTGTGACTATCCCAAGACTCGGCCCATCAGGTGAGCTCAGGGCTCCTGGCTGGCTCGCCAAAATTGTTAGAATTTTTTTATTTCCTTACCAGGTTCGCTTCTGAGCTGGGATCAAAGAAACAGGCAGTTGCATGAAATTAAGTCCTTTATTCTTCACCCAAGAGCAAAAGCAATGACAGCAGGTGGGCGATCGCGCAGGACCCCCTCCTTACAGCACATTATATACATTCCATTCAACTCCTCCTTTAGAAGACCACCTCTTACTCAGTTACTCATACTCCACCTTAACCTCATTCCATGTTAGGAACTTCCTTCCATCCTTGCTACGGCCCCTTGACCATTATTAAACAATACCTTTCCTCTGGAGAAGCTTATCTTTGGAATGTACACCTTATCTTGTTTCTATGGGCACAGCTATCTATCAAGGTCTCTTAGAAAGGAAGAGTAAGAAAGCCAACAAAACTCTTCAAGGAAATAAAACATGGTTTCAGAGCCATAATAAAAGTGCAAACGTTTCTAATACATTAATACTAAATATAAAATATATGGATATGAAATATATTTGTATTTAAGTTCTATATATGTAAAATCTTCTATCACCCTAAAACCCCGTGACCCTGTTTTCATGGTATCGAGACTGCAGGATCTGACCATGACTAGACAGTTCCCAGGGTCTGGAGCACCTGTTTGTGACATAATCCAAGAGCCTGGGAAGCTACCCAGATAAGCTAGTGCTAACAAAAACAGTCTTGGGGTTTTCTCCTCCCCTCCCCCCACACTTTCAAACAAAAGTAAAAAAAACAACAAGCCAGCTAAACTTACTGTGACTCAAAATAAACTCAAAATAAAGCTTCTTCGGGTGAAGGAGAAAATCAAAATATGTCACTTAAACGCCTTGAAAAAAAAGGGTCTTCTGCATTGCCACTACACTCCCCACTGGTCCTGACCTCCAACCATGTATCTAGCATGTAACTTTTTGAACTTGCAGCCGATGAGTTCACACACTTTCCTGAAACACTTTCCTAAGCACCACAGAAACACTTTCATGACAAGCATTACCTGTTGGTTTCCTCATGTATTCAATCACAAAGGAAAGGAGGAGGAGAAGGCAGAATCCCAGGTTAAGGAGGACACACAGCCTTTCACCCAAGTCCCAACAAGCACAGCCCACTGGGGCAAGGACAGTCTTCAATCCCTCCCATGCAGCTGCGAAATCAGACAAACCACTCTGACCAGCAGAGGCGAGCGCTTCTCACTTATACTGACACAGCTTTTCCAGGGTGGCAGAGAAGAGAGGTTCTTCAATATGGCATGAGCACAACACACTTCAAACCAGGAAAAGTAAGTGGCAGACAAGAAAGAGCCTCCAGAAAACAGGAGGGCAACAAGACGCCTTTGTAGCAGCCGCATCAGGACACCGATCCTCACGGTTTGTTTCCGAAGGTCCATGGGTGCACACACCGACTCAGTGGGCTTAGTGGAAGATGGATGGGCTCATTATTAATAATCAGCCAATGATGATCATTTATACCCCTAAGGGCCAAGAAGGTAGCCAGAGCAGAAAAGAAAGGAAGCTTGTGCTGGAACTGAGAGCTGCACTAAAGGGGCCATTCCCGTGGAGCTGGGACTCTGCCACCCAATGCAGTTGTTGCTGAAATGCATTCTGCGGTTGCCTCCCGTGGTGGTTGTGCCCACAAAGAGGCTAAACTGGCTTAAACCTAGAAAGCCCAGGAAGGGTCTCCAGTTCTCAAGCGGTGGTCCGTCTGCAGAAAGTGAGGGGAATAAACGATCAACTAGAAAAACAGGATTATGCCTAGCATGGATGAAGGAAGGAGAGGAAGGGGAAGGCAAGGGGGAAAGTGGGTGGAGAGGATCAAGGAGATTACAGGACAGTCCTGGGAAGTGCTATAATTTCGTTAAACAATAGCCAAATAAATGTAATAGGTTGAAGGTTGCAATTATGTTGAGAAGCTTACTCCAGTTCCAAGTTTTAAAAGAACAAAGGCTTTCTGCAGCTTGGCGTTTTGCTTAAAAATGTCTGTGAAGGTTCTCAGTCATCCAGGTGGAACTGTCTGTAGCTTGAATCATGTCAACTGGATTTCTATTTTCTCAGTGGAAACGTTTCGCTCCTTATCCAAGGAGCTTCTTCAGTCTGAGCAAAGTTAGTAAGGGAATCCTTAAATATGTTTCTAGGTGGCTGTGTGACCTTGCACCTGGGGTCATGGTTATATTGAGATGTTATTTCTAAGTCCCATTATCATCCAAAGGAGGATCGTTAAGATTACCCTGCTGCTGTTGAGCTTGCGAAATGGTCTTAATCTTCCTAGGCACAGAAGACAAAGCAGGGAGGAAAATAGGGGAAAGAATGTGCCTGAGGCCCCCACCTCTATTCAAGGAAGGATTTTCCAAGTTGGCATAAATGGATTCCTTGACCCCTTGCATTTGCATTTGCAAACCCCTTGCTACTTGCATTTCCATTTGCTTGAAAATTGTTTTTTGCCCTGCTGTGTGGCTTTAATATCTCTCCCAGTTTTCTTTAGCTTACATCTCCAAAGGCAGAGCAGTCACTTCAGATGGATTTCCTCCTCCTCCTTCCCGCAACCTGTTTTATACCGAGAACTGCGTTCCTCCCACCTGCACTGCACACAGAATCCGCCAGGGGGCTCCCTCTGTACAGAGAAGGGAACACCCTGCGCTTCAGCATTGGGCGGCTGGAGGGAGGGAAGGGAGTGACATCACTAAGTCTTCCCCCTCTAGGACGCTGCACTCTCTCCCTTTAACCCTCTGAGCTTCGCAGGAGGTTGCCTGAAACGGCTGCAGGAAAGTCTTGTAGAGAGGAGGTGGAGACGTGGCCCTGGGTGAGTGGGGCGCCTCTTCTCGTGCAAAGGGAGGCCGGGGGTTCCCGCGCTGGGGAAGGAAGAGACACGTGCCAAGTCCAGGTTCAATCTTTTGAGTCCTGGGAGGGGGAGAGCCCGGATCCCATATTCCCCTGCCGCCCCTTTCCCTGCACGTAACAGGCGGGGGGGAAAGCAGAGCTCCAAACCAGCGGTGTTTCCCCCAGGAAGATATCCAGGATCCCCAGGAAGGAGGAGGGGATCTGGGGGAGCCCTTCTCGCCCCATTTCCTGGGAAAAGCCCCTGAGTGGGGGGAGGGGAGAGTTTGCATTGCAAATCTCAAGCGGGAAAGAAGAAAAGCTTTGCAAGGAAGGAGGTGCAAAAGATTGTGCCTCCATTCTCAGCATGTGCTGGATGAGGCTAAAAGAAGGTTGGATGCTTGGACAGTTCAACCTGTCTTGGGAGGGTGAGTGAACCTGGATCTCATCCTACGCTACCCTCTTTCAAGCCCTGTGTCTTACTTGAACTCAGCCCCTGCGGTTGGTTGACCTCTTTGGGCTTAGGGCATGTTGTGTGAACCTGCCTGCTTGTAATAGCGTGCCTTGGGTCTTCCAAAACAAACCCTGAAGAAAGGGAACTGGAACATACTAAGGCAGGGTCATTTCATTGGCATTTCATTTTATGTGAACTGAACTTTCATGGTTTGTTAACCTGTTTGGGGTTCCACCTATCTGCTCAATGCCACTGCAATCCTATAGTAAAGGTTTTCCCCTGCCCAGTCGTATCCGACTCTAGGGGACGGTGCTCATCTCCATTTCTTAGCCGAAGAGCCAGCGCTGTCCGAAGACGCTTTCACAGTCATGTTGCCGGCATCCGGCATGACGCGCACGGAACGTTGTTACCTACCCACCGAAGTGGTACCTATTAATCTACTTGCATTTGCATGCTTTCAAATTGCTAGGTTGGCAAGAACTGGGGCGAGTGCGGGAGCTCACTCCGTCACGCAGGTCTCGGGTCTTGAACCGCCAACCCTCCGATCGACAAGCCTGGCGTCTTACCCGCTGAGCCATCGCGCCCCTTTCACTATACCAGCTCAGCAATCCTATACCAGCTCAGAAAAATACGTCCTTTAATGGGGATGAGTGTTGTTCAGTGGTTATATCTACCACTTTCTAATTCTTGGTATTTGTTTTCTTTTCTATTTCTGATACACTGAACAAAATTATCAGACAAAATTATCTCTTGGGCAAAGAGGGCTGAATGGCCTGCTGTGGCCATCCCAGTAGCTACAGGAACAGTCCTATGAATGTGAATGAAAAGGCATTTGGAGATCCACAAGATTCCTTGGACCAATTTGGAGTTGCATTACAGGACAGAGAAAGAATGGAGACACAACCTTCAGCAAGTGAGGGAACTGGAAAAGGCCCTTCTGCTGTTCAGCCTGGGAGCTGTGGGGAGATCTGGGCCAGAACTGGGCAGAAGATCCTGGAGGAGGAAACCATCCGTTCAGAAGGTCAGCCCTGGAACTTCAGGAGCGTCCGATATCAGGAGGCTGAGGGACCCCGAGGACTTTGCAGCCGACTCCACTACTTTTGCAGTCGATGGTTGAGACCGGAAAAGCACACAAAAGCGCAGGTGCTGGACCTGGTTGTCCTGGAGCAGTTCCTGGCCCTTCTGCCCCTGCAGATGGAGAGCTGGGTGCGGGAGTGTGGAGCGGAGACCAGCTCCCAGGCGGTGGCCCTGGTGGAAGGCTTCCTCCTGAGCCAGGCAGAGGAGCAGAAGGAGCAGGTCGAGTTGCAGGTGAGAGAGCTTCATGTTGGGAGCCCAGAAGGGGTTTGAATGGAATAAACAATGTGCTTGAATTCTTAACCCCTCCCTACCAGAGTTCTCTGGCATTCGTAATAGGTGGAGATGTTTCACTCATTCTTGTAGGACCTTGTTCCGTTATCCATTCTAGAAGATGCTGATCCCCCTCAGGAGCTGTTTTTCAGGAGTTTCTCTCAGGAAGATCTAGATCAGGACACCTCAGGAGGTAATACAAAGTCCTCCCATTCCTCAGAGAGATCCCAGCTGTCTCATCTTCTCTATGTCTTCTCTTCTGTAGAATAGCTCCTCCTGTTTTATGAATTATGCATTTTAAAATTCTGTCTCCCTCACAGGGAAGAATAGAACGAAGTTGACTCCTCCTCATGGTGGAGCTGAAACAGTGGTTGAACCTCCAACTCAAGTAAGAGCAGGAAATTAGATTTGTGTTCTCCCTTTCCTTCAGGAAGTCCAGCTGGTTTACGTAGCACTCTCTCCTTCCATTTTTCCCTCTTGCTTTGGCTGGGTTAGTTTTGTGTTCCTGAGCAACACAGAAGATTCAAGTGAGATTCTTATTAGGAAATCCTTTTTTTAAGACCAGTACTTAACTCTCCTTGTGCTAGTTACTCTCCCTAGATTTCAGTACCTAAGTTTTTACAAAAAGTTTGAAGAGACCCATTTTTGGGTAGTCCTTTGACTTGGAATTGTGCAAGGCTGCTCAAAAATAACTAAATACACTGGCATATGACCATTTCTAAAAAGCCTTGTTTACATCCAGTGATCAGAAAAATAAGCGCATCAGATTAAAAGATAAGGCAGACTATTAAAATCCAATGAAGGTAGCCAGACAGAAAAGTCTCTAAGTGAAAATACCTCTGAAAGAGCACAGAATAAAGGCACTTTTGGCTGGCAAAGTAGTTTCTAATCCTCTGATTTGTGCCTGGATTTGGAGGCCAAACAATCCAGCTTTGCAAAGGCTGAGAAATGCCCTTCCCAGGAAATTTTCTCCACCTTCTTATCTCCCGTTCAACCAATGGCTCCGATTTCTAGCAGCTTCCTTGCAATCTGAGGAGGAGCAGAAACTGGGTTGCCTGTCTCTGGATATTGATGGCAGCCCACACAAATCCCTGGCTGAGCTCTCCCAGCACTTCCATACAGGTGTTGAGCATGGGCAGGATTGCTCCTTCTGGGGACACCACGAGCCATTTGCTGAAACGCCAGGAAGAATCCCCCTCCCACATTTCCTGCTGCAAACACAGGAAGGATTGGAGGCACTGATAGGTGGGTTTCCGAGGCCCATCTGCCCTTTGATTCTCTCCAGACGCTGAGAGTCTTTTGATGGATGGATGGATGGATGGATGGATGGATGGATGGATGGATGGGGAGAGAGAGAGAGAGAGAGAGAGAGATACAGAAAGATAGATCAATTGATGCAGAGGGAAACGGGGGTTACTTTCACTGAATGGCACTGAAGGTCCTGCAGAATCAATCAAGTTGATAAAACCTGCCTGAAATACAGTATCTTTTCAGGCAAAGGCTTTTGGCTCTGTCCATTTTCTCACCTAAAGCTTGGAATCCTACCAAGCATAGCCAGTTAACTTAGTGCAAGGGTCGGCAAACTTTTTGAGCCGAGAGCCATTTTGGTATGCTCGTGCACATTTTGAAGTGCTCGAGAGCCAGGGGGCGGGGTTTGCGGGCGGGAGCCAATCGCGTGGAAGGGGGCGCTTTGGCGCGCGCTGATTGGTGGAGGCTCAGAAGGAAGGGCGCTGACACCAATCAGCATCTCCGTTTCTTCTCCAGGGTTCTTCTCCTGTAGAAGAAACAGGGACGCTGATTGGTGGAGGCTCAGAAGGAAGGGCGCTGCCACCAATCAGCGTCTCCGTTTCTTCTCCAGGGTTCTTCTCCTGGAGAAGAAACAGGGACGCTGATTGGTGGGGGCGCCCTTCCTTCTGAGCCTCCACCAATCAGCGTCTCTGTCTCAGCGTCTTCTCCAGGGTTCGCGCCGCTTCCGGAGACCGGCTTTCTGATGTCGGTCGGCAAAGATGGAAAAAGAGCCAGTGTCAGGAGGCCAAAGAGCCAGATCTGGCTCGCGAGCCGCCAATTCCGACCCTTGACTTAGTGCATATCTTTGCTTTGGGAATTTGTGAACAATAGGACAGACCTTGCAAATCCTCCTGGGCCTGCTCTGTTCTCTTTCTCCTTCTGCAGGAGGGTCTCGTGTCCTTCGAGGAGGTGGCTGTGTGTTTCTCCGAGGAGGAGTGGTCTCAGCTGGATCCTCAGCAAAAAGCGCTGCATTGGGAAGTCACGCTGGAGAATTGTAGGAACGTGGCCTCTCTGGGTAAGGATTTGCTAGTCTCCAATCAGAGAGTTTGGGGAGACATTTTGTAGTGAGATGCCATCAACTATTCCCTTTTTTATTATTGTAATGTTATTAAAGAAATTTTATCAGAGTGAAAATAATACAAGTGTTGAAGAGGAGATAAAGAAGATAAAGTAATAAGTGAATAAGGAAAAAAGTATAAATAAAGGAGTAAAGAGAAAAGGAAAAAATAAAAAGTAATAAAGAAGTAGCTTCCGATCTTCCTAACAGCAGTTCTAAATGCAATTATATTTTAGCCTCTCTCTCTAAGGTAACATCCTAGTTTTCTTCTTTCCATTATTTATCCTTTCTAATCTTCAAACCCATTGATCTCAAGTTTATTTTTTTATTTTTTCAGCAAAAAGTCCATAAGGGGTTTCCAGTCACTAAAAGATGTAGATATTGTCCTGTCTCTAATCAAACAAGTCAATTTAGCCATCTCTGTGAATTCTGTCATCTTCACCAACCATTCCTCTGTTGTAGGTATTTCAGAGTCCTTCCATCTTTGTGCATATAATAGTCTTGCTGCAGTTACCATATACAGAAACAATCGTCCATGACTCTTTTCTAACTGTCTATCCATTAGTCCCAACAGAAAGTGTTCTGGTTTCAGTTGGATATTGATCTTTAAAATTCTCTGTATCACTGTATTTATTTGAATCCAAAATTTTCTAGCTTTTTTACAAGTCCACCAAATGTGATAAAATGACCCTTCATGTTATCCACATTTCCAACATAAATTTGAAGTGCCTTTATACATTTTTGGTAATTTTTCTGGTGTCATATACCAATGGTACATTATTTTATAAAAGTTCTCTTTTAGATTATAATGTAACGTAAATTTCAGTCCTTTCAACCCCATATTTTCCCATTGTTCCATCTGTATATTATGACTAAAATTCTTGCCCATTTTATCATAATTTTTTAACCTGTTTATACATTTTAGCAATTACATGTTCATCATTTGTACATAATTCAGGTTCAAATTCTGCCTTATGTTGTTCAATGCCATAGGCCCTTTTATCTACCTTGAACCTTCCTGATAACTGTAAATATGAAAAACATTGACAACTATTTCCCTCTGCCACCAATTGCTCTCTTGACTGCTTTTTGTATTCCCCTTGCTCATGTTCTAATAGCTCTCGACATGCTATTGAGTAGTCTTTGCCTGCTGCTTCTCTTCTATAAAATGCTTCTTGTGCTGAGAACCATAAAGGTGTTTTCGGGCCCAGTCTGGGTTTGTATCTGTTCCATATCCTCAATATGGCACTTCTAACAGAATGGTTTTTAAAATCTACATTAATCATAACTTTATCGTACCACAAATATCCATGCCATCCAAACCTCAGGTCATGCTCTTCTACTTCTAAAATTCTCTTATTTCTCAGCAACACCCACATCCAAAGCAAACAGCAGGCTGCAAAGTACAGTTTCAAATCGGGCAGACGCAATCCTCCTCTTTCCTTTGCGTCTTGGACAATTTCATATTTACCCTGTGGCTTTTTTCCATACAAACCTAGATATATCTTTCTGCCGTTGCTTAAATGGTACATCAGTTGTCAAAATAGGTATTGTTTGAAACAAAAACATCATTCTAGGCAAACATTCATTTTTATCACAGAAATTCTCCCCAACAGTGACAGTTGTGATCTCTCCCATCTTAACATATCCTCCTTAATTTCATTCCATATCTTAACATAATTATTTTGAAATAACATGCAGTTCATATTGGTCATAGTTATACCCAAGTATTTTACTTTTTTCTCAATCTTAAAACCTGTTGTTCCCATCAATTCTACTTGATCTTCCATTTTCATATTTTTGGTTAACATCTTTGTCTTTTGATTATTAATCTTAAAACCCACTAAAATGCCCAATTTCTTTAATTTTTCCATTAGTATTTCTATTCCCTCCAAAGAATCTTCCAAAATTACCACCAAATCCTCAGCGAATGCCCTCAGCAGCGGGGAGAAAGGGCATCCTTATCTTGTCCCTTTTGGTATCTCACAAGGTTTTGTTAATTCTCCATTAACAATTATTTGTGCTTTTTGCAAAGTATAGATCGATTTCACCCATGTAATAAAATTCTGTCCAAAGTCCATATCTTCCAAAATTTTAAACAAGAAAGTCCAGTTCTAAGATCACTGCAGCTTCTTCATTATTTGGTTCTAATATTCCAAAATCTCCCATATATTTCTAATGTTATCTCTTAACTGTCTCTTAGGTCAATGGCTCTCTGCTTAGATGCATCCTGTGCCATCTCTCATCTGGTGAATCTTTCCATTTCAGTATAAACGTATCAGTGACAAACTAACTCCTTGGCTTGAGGAGATGCAAAACATCATATTGATTTCAGCTCTCTGGGCCCTGATGCTTCCCTATCAGTCCTTTGAAGGATTGTCATTTATTCAGGCACTTGGATTAATGACTTTTCTTCCTTTTCATTTCGATCCTGAGCCTAGGGAGTAGGGGTGAAATGGTGCTGTTTTTCCATTGCAAACATGCTGTTTAGGGTTACTAGAAGAACTCTTGTTTTTTCTCTCTGCAACCGTGTGATTTTGGCAAGAGAAAAATGAATAGCAAATGAAAGGTAGTTTGGGTAGGAAGAAAAGGATGAGTTTCAAAATTGATTTAGCTCCCACAAGTCTCTGCTGCAATTGGACCCCCTCCAATAAATGTTAGGTTTTCTCCTTATACCTCCTTGGATATTTCCCTGATTCTTCCTTAACTCAGAGCTGACTCTGGGTTGGATTTGAATAAGTATGGATAATTATAAACAAAAAGGATGCTTTAGATGTTTTAAAGCTTTTATGGCTCATAAATATGGAAATTATCATTTCCATACCATGCCACTGTAAGCATGCAAAACTGCAATATATTGGAATTTGACAAACTTTCAGAAGGAAATTCATATGACCAATACAGTTTGATCTTTTTCCCTAACCTTGCTATCATTTTCCTTTCTCTTTTCTTTTGAAGGTAATAATGGGCAGGAGAATAAAGATTCCAGTGAACCATCCCAATTAATCAGGCACGGAGATGGAACGGAGAAGCCTGTAGTTCAAATGGAACTAGGAAGGCATGAGAGAAACCACTCAGATAATTGGAATAAGGAAAGCTCATCTTCCATCAGTGCTCAGATGCAAGACTTTCTTGCCCAACAAGGAAAAAGAAAGAAAAAATATACTGGGAAAAGTGTAAGACTATTCAAAGACAAATTAGATGTCAATGAACACTATCCAACCCAAACCAAAGGAGAAGATTATATATGCCAAGAGAATGGAACGACTTTGGAAAGAAAGACTTTCACTCTTTCTTGTGAAAACAGGTCCCTTATATCTGATAAAAGGATCCACCCAGGGGAAAAGCCATATAAATGCATGGAGTGTGGAAAGTCCTTTACTCGTAGGAGTCACCTTACTCTCCATAAAAGGATCCACACTGGGGAGAAGCCATATAAATGCATGGAGTGTGGAACGGGCTTCAGACAACTGAGTAATCTTACTTCCAATAAAAGGATCCACACAGGGGAGAAGCCTTATAAATGCATGGAGTGTGGAAAGTCCTTTACTCGTAGGAGTCACCTTACTCTCCATAAAAGGATCCACACTGGGGAGAAGCCATATAAATGCATGGAGTGTGGAACGGGCTTCAGACAACTGAGTAATGTTACTTCCAATAAAAAGATCCACACAGGGGAGAAGCCATATAAATGCATGGAGTGTTTTAAGGGCTTTGCTCAGAAGGGTCATTTTACTTCCCATAAAAGGATCCACACAGGGGAGAAGCCATATAAATGCATGGAGTGCGGAAAGGGCTTCAGACAACTGAGTAATCTTACTCGCCATAAAAGGATCCACACAGGGGAGAAGCCATATAAATGCACGGAGTGTGGAAAGACCTTTATTCGGCACGATGAACTTACTATCCATAAAAGGATCCACACAGGGGAGAAGCCATACAAATGCATGGAGTGTGGAAAGAGCTTCAGACAACTAGGTAATTTTACTTCCCATAAAAGGATCCACACAGGGGAGAAGCCATATAAATGCATGGAGTGTGGAAAGGGCTTCAGCCAACTCAGAAATCTTACTTCCCATAAAAGGATCCACACAGGGGAGAAGCCATATAAATGCCTGGAGTGTGGAAAGACCTTTATTTGGAGTAGTCAACTTACTCACCATAAAAGGATCCACACGGGAGAAGCCATATAAATGCATGGAGTGTGGAAAGGGCTTCAGTTAAAATGGGTCCCTTATGAGACATAAAAAGATCCACACAGGGGAGAAGCCATATAAAGGCATGGAGTGTGGAAAGACCTTTATTCGGAGCGGTCAACTTCCCATAAAAGGATCCACACAGGGGAGAAGCCATATAAGTGTATGGAGTGTGGAAAGGGCTTTACTAATAGCAGTCAGCTTAATTATCCTAAAACGATCCACACAGGAGAGAAGCCATATAAATGCATAGAGTGTGGAAAGGGCTTAAGTGAAAATTATTAATTAATTATAAATTATCCTGCCAGGGCACCAGAAAGAAGATCACAGGGATCTGCGAAACACCTCAAGACAAAACCGGCCAGACCTGCGAAGTACCTGCAGGGCTGCAGTGCTAATCAAGGAACTGTGCTGAGCAATTCGGCATACAGGTTGAATAAGAAAGGTGAAAGAACACTGCCCTGTCTCAGTGCCTGGGGCTGTGGGGGCCTGGATGGGGAACAACAGGCTTCAGCTGTACCCTGGCAAGACCGAGTGGCTGTGGATTGATGGCCCCGCACTATCCGGGAAGTTGTCATCTTTGGTTCTGGATGGCGTGGCACTGCCCCATTCGGAGCCGGTGCGGAACTTGGGGGTCCTCCTGGACTCGACTCCTGCTCAAAGAGCAGGTGGCAGTCGTGGCTAGGAAGGCCTTTGCACAGCTTCGGCTTGTGCGCCAGTTACGCCCATTCCTGGACCGCGATGCCCTCCGAACGGTCACTCATGCCCTTGTCATCTCCCACATAGACTATTGCAACGCGCTCTACATGGGGCTACCCTTGAGGAATATCCAGAAGCTACAGCTGATACAGAATGTGGCTGCGCGGGCAATTTTAGGTGCACCAAGATCAGCACACATAACACCTTTGCTCTGCGAGCTGCATTAGGTGCCAGTTTGCTTCCGGGTCCAATTCAAGGTGTTGGTTATTACCTTTAAAGCCCTACATGGCATGGGGCCAGGATACCTGAGGGACCGTCTTACTCCCGTATCATCGACCCGCCCCACCCGATCATTCAGAGAGGGCTTGCTACGGACCCCATCAATAAGAGAATTTCATCTAGTGAGGTCCAGGAGGTGGGCCTTCTCTGTAGTGGCGCCCGCCCTTTGGAATATCTTGCCCCCGGAGTTGAGGCAGGTTTCCTCCCTCCCGACCTTTAGGAAAGATCTGAAAACCTGGTTCTGCCGCCTAGCGTGGGAGGGGAAAAGTAATAGCTCTTCCTGGGGGTGGTTAATACCATAATGTCCTCCCTATTATTTGAGATCAACTCGCCAGATTGGATTTTATATTTATTTATATTATGTTAATAATTTGTAATTTTATATTTATATTTTAACCTTGGTTTTATTGTAAACCGCCCAGAGTCCCCTATTGGGGGAGTTGGGCGGTATATAAATTTAAATAATAAAATAAAATAAATAAATAAACCATGCCACGCTCCTTTCTCTATCTTGACCCAATCAGTGTCTCCATATGGTGTTCGCACAGTGGCTTCCTGATTAGTGTACAGTGACTGCACCAACTTGCCCACATGTATTCTGGGGCTCTCCACAGCTTGTCACGATCGACACAATCGAAGGCTTTCTTGTAGTCAACAAAGCAGATGGAGATGTTCTCTTGATATTCTTGAGATTTTTCCGTGATCCAGCATAGATTTGCAATATGGTCACAAGTGCCATGACCCCTTCTGAAGCCAGCTTCAACATCTGGTAATTCCCTTTTGATGGTTGGTACCAGACTTTGTTGTATGATCTTAAGGAGAATCTTGCTAGTGTTTGGGATGAGAACAATTGTGCAGTAATTGGAGCAATCCTTGGAGTCACTCTTTTTTGACAATGGAATGAACACTGATTGTTTCCAATCCTGTGGCCATGTGTTCGTTTCCCAAATTTTCTGGCACAAGGTTGTGATGGTTGTGGGTGGTATAAGCCTCAGCAATTCTGTGGGGATGGTATTAACGCCTGGGGCCTTCTCCCTCCCTGTGACAATCCCGATCCTTTAACAAATCAGCACTCCTTACAGAAGTCACGTAGGAATATGAAGGAATCTTTATTATGTTAGCAATCCATGACACATTCAAAGATTCGAGTGAATAAAACTCCCTCCACCCGCAGCTTAAAAGCCTGCGAATTCCTCCTCCCCCTATCGAGTTGCGTGGCCAGTCTTTCCCCCTTTAGTCTATCAGCTTCCAGGTTTGAATCAACTGCCGTGGCAGCAGCAACCTTTGATCTGTCCAGGGTGCTGATTCAGTCACCTAGGTGTGAAGTGAAATCCCCATGATAGGATTCTTTCCTGTTTCCCATGTCCGTTGGTGTTTTTGCTGCGAGGCGCCACCAAACGCCTCTGTGAATCTGATAGACTGTTGGAATGTCCCCCCCGGGTGCCATGTCAGGGTGACGTCCTTACATCCACGGTGTAGAACTGAGTCAACCATCATGAATGCTGAAGCATGGAACCTTTTTCGGTCAAAGGCCTCTCCTTAAGTGAGAGAATCGCCACATACACATCAATGTCTAGTGTGTGGAAAGAGCTTCAGGATGAAGAATTCCCCTCTCACAAAAGGAGCCAGGATGAGGAGAAGCCCCAAAATGCACATGCAGAACACTTTCCAGCATTAGGGCCATCTTTTGCCTTTCTAGGGTGTGATGGGAGGGGTGTGGTGGCTCAGTGGTTAAGACACCAGGCTTGTCGATCGGAAGATTGCAAGTTCGGAGGTTCGAGACCCGAGACCCGCGTGACGGAGTGAGCTCCCGCACTCGCCCCAGCTCTTGCCAACCTAGCAATTCGAAAGCATGCAAATGCAAGTAGATTAATAGGTACCACTTTGGTGGGTAGGTAACAGCGTTCCACGCGCGTCATGCGGCCACATGACCGCGGAAATGTCTTCGGACAACGCTGGCTCTTTGTCTAACAAACGGAGATGAGCACCGGCCCCTAGAGTCGGACACGACTGCACAAATGTGCGGGGGGTACCTTTACCTTTACCTAGGGTGTGATGAGGCCTAAGCAAAAGTCTAAATTTGATTGAAATGAAATGAATTAAAAATCAATGGTGTGGTTACTTTCCAGGCATGTATTAAATTATCTTTCTCTTTAGTTGCATTAAAAATTAGTGAGACATAAAATTTTTGGAAGGATTTGGGTGGGCGTATACTTCAGGGTTTCAGACTCCTACTGGTTTAAAGCTGTTTATTCAAATACTGCTCATCAATGGTTCTGGATCAAACTGGAGAATAAAGAAATGGGGAGACTTCCTGTGGGTGCCATGGGGAGCTGACATCCTGCTGGCGGTGGGACTGCATTTACAAGGAGAATTGTGGCTGGGTGCTGGATCCGGACCGGCGAAATCTCTCCGGAGGAAGGAGAGATAATTGAGATTATCCATGTGAATCTGGATAGCCGCTGCTTGTAAGTAGATTGTAGGAATTGCTGTTTTCCAGTTGGCTTATAAATTGAGTGGCTGCAACTCAGGATTCCATCAAGCCCACACTCGTAATGCAGCCTTTTAAGTACCTAAAGCTCAACTGAGCCTCATTTCTTAATCATTTTTTGGGTTGGTTTTTTTTTACTGTACTGGAAAGATTAAGACCTTTTGGACTGGCAAGGTTTTATTGTATTCATTGGGTGAGTTCCCTTCTCCTTGGAGAAAGATGGTGTAAATTTGATTTTAAAAGTTTTAGAAATAACATGATTTTTGGGATATACAGCAAAAGGGTGCTTAGAATACAGATTGAAGGTCCAGATGGTCTTGGAATTATAGTTTTAAATTAACTAGAAGAATCATTCCCATGGGAAATGGTGATTGTTTTGGCTTTTCCTAAGACATATGATAAGGGGACCTTGAAGGTTGGACACTAGAGGGAACTAGAGGATAATAAATTTGTTTGGTTTACAAAGAAAAGAATGGAGCAAAAATCCTTAAAAGAAGTTTTTGAATACTGGTCTGCAAAATTACTTTATAAGATAGACAGAGCATGTTGCAATGAAGTTACAGAAGAAGAACTCATAATTTTAAAATTAATTTGAAGGGGGATTTAAATGTGGCAAGCAATGACAAGGACATGGAGAAAGATATACTGGACACACAAATGGAAGCGATGGATGACCCTAAAGGAAATGTATGTATGTTGAATCAGAAAACTGATTTGGATAACTCTTTCTTACTGGATATGCAAAAGAGCTCTGTTAAGGTCTTGAAGGACTTTATAAGAAGTGACAAACAAATGGACAAGCTTTACTTATTGGATATACAAAAGAAACCTGTTAAAGTTCTGAAAGATTCTTGGTTTAAAAATAGTTCTATAGAAAACTATAGAGTCACTTATTGAGATGGGCGGCTATAGAAATTAAATAAATAAATACATAAATGAATAAAATAAAAACTAGCTCTGGGACTCCTTTTGAAGGGGTTAAAAAAACAAGACCCTTAAAAATTCAGGGAAGGAATACAAGGTTGGCTTATTCGATCAGGGCTAAAAGAGAAAAGTATCTATATTTGGTTTCCTTTACTGGAGTTTTGCTGACAAGGAACAATTGACAAAAGTTTGGATTTTGTTTTTTTTTTTTAGTTAAGAGTTGAGTTGTGAGGTTATGAGATTATGGTAGAGAGATTATGTCATATCCAGAGATGGTGCTAAGCTAATAAAATTGTCTTTACTTGCTGGAATGAAGGGGGAAGTTACTTATTTTATTTTTTCACACTCTTTTCTTTTGTATTTTTCTGTTTGTATCTTTTGTAATTTGTATTGGCTTTTATTTATTTTATTTATTTAATTGATATGATTTCTATAGCTGCCCATCTCAACAAGTGACTACTGTTTTATTCTTTTCATTTATAATCTATATACTACTAAAACTCTCATGTCTGTTTGATACTTTGTAACCTTAAATTGGGTGAAATGGTGCATCATAGGGCAACCATTTTTGAACCAAGGTACTTCAAATGGGCTAACTTACAGAATGCACCCAAAATCCAGGACCCATTACTCTCATGGGATTGAAATTTGGAAATTGGCTGCTTTGGAATGGAGGCAGAAATTTGAAATCTCTTAAAGGTGGTGCACATTGAGGGAAGGATGAGGGAGTGACTTGGATGCCCGCTGGCAAGGTAGGGCTGGCTGGGGGCGCCGGTGGTCAACGGGTGAGCCCTCTTCCCCCCTTGAGGGAGGGGACCCTTGGGGACATGCCAGAATAGGGAGCGGGGTGCAGTTTTCCTCACAGTCCGTGGCTCCCTTTCTTCCACCTCCCCCCAGCAAAGTGGCAGACAGTTCATGGGTTAGCCAAAGAGGAGGAGGAGGCGGCTTCAGTGGGGCTCTCCTGAGGGTTGTGAGAGGAGGGAAAATGGCGCAACCCTATATTATATGTGGGAGGGAAGGGAAGGGAAGGGAAGGGAAGGGAAGGGAAGGGAAGGGAAGGGAAGGGAGGAGAGGTGAGGAGGGAGCATTAGCATGTGGATGAGTTCGCTCTAGGATGCAGATTCTCTATATGCCTATGGGGGAAGCTGTTTGTTGTGCCCCTCCCACTTCCTCCTTCAGTCCTATCTCTTTCTCCATCGAAGGAGGAGCATGCGACAGCATGCTCCCTCCATCTTGGGCCATGCACGCGGCCTACAGAAAGGAACTTTTTCCCCTTTCTGCACTCAGCCCTTAGCAGCAATGAGAGATAAGGGTCAATTAAGTTTAGGGGAAGAAAAGAAGAACAACAATCATCATTTTTCTTCTGAATGGATGTAACTGAGGAAGGAAGGAAGGAAGGAAGGAAGGAAGGAAGGAAGGAAGGAAGGAAGGAAGGAAGGAAGGAAGGAAGGAAGGAAGGATTTCTGACAAGGAAAGTCAATGAGGAAGCCGGCAGCAAGTCGAAAGTCGCTCCTGCTCCCAATGCTTTTTTGACTGCCCGTGGTCATTCTGTTTCTCTGTTTACGAAAGGAAGTATCTCTGAAACGATGACCCAACAAGTCACAGGTTGTCCAGTTCTTAATAAAATTATTTGAAAAAAGAGAGAATAAAGAAATGGGCTGAAAGGAACAGAGAAATTAACTCCATTCTATTTAAATTGCTTTTAAACCACTTTCCCCCCTCCATTTAAATTCTTTGTTTTGCTATTTGTAACCAAACCTCTTTCTTTCTTGCTTGTTGTCACCTCCAAATGCAAACAGATGTCTTCAAACCAGTAAAACAAAATTTGTACTTTCTTTTTCTCTGTCTATTCATGGAGAACCAGTTTGGTCTAGTGGTTAAGGTGCTGGGCTAGAAACCAGGAGACTGAGAGTTCTAGTCCCGCCTTAGGCATGAAAGCCGGCTGGGTGACCTTGGGCCAGTCACTCTCCCTCAGCCCTAGGAAGGAGCCAATGGGAAACCAGGAGACTGAGAGTTCTAGTCCCGCCTTAGGCATGAAAGCCGGCTGGGTGACCTTGGGCCAGTCCCTGTCTCTCAGCCCAACTCACCTCACAGGGTTGTTGTGGGGAAAATAGGAGGAGGACGGAGTATTTGGTTTGTTCGCCGCCTTATTTATAAAAATAATAAAGGTGGGATAAAAATTAATTAATTAATTAATTATGAAATGCTTCTTACGAAGCCACTCCTTCGTTGCCCAGGCGGTGTGTTTGGGATCATTGTCATGCTGAAAGACCCAGCCACGTTTCATCTTCAATGCCCTTGCTGATGGAAGGAGGTTTGCACTCAAAATCTCACGATACATGGCCCCATTCATTCTTTCCTGTACACGGAACAGTCGTCCTGGTCCCTTTGCAGAGAAACAGCCCCAAAGCATGATGTTGCCACCTCCATGCTTCACAGTAGGTATGGTGTTCTTTGGATGCAACTCAGCATTCTCCCTCCTCCAAACACGAGGAGTTGTGTTTCTACCAAACAGTTCTACTTTGGTTTCATCTGACCATATGACATTCTCCCAATCCTCTTCTGGATCATCCAAATGCTCTCTAGCAAACTTCAGACGGGCCCGGACATGTACTGGCTTAAGCAGGGGGACACATCTGGCACTGCAGGATCTGAGTCCCTGGCGGCGTAGTGTGTTACTGATGGTAGCCTTTGTTACGTTGGTCCCAGCTCTCTGCAGGTCATTCACTAGGTCCCCCCGTGTGGTTCTGGGATTTTTGCTCACCGTTCTTGTGATCATTTTGACCCCACGGGGTGAGATCTTGCGTGGAGCCCCTGATTGAGGGAGATTATCAGTGGTCTTGTATGTCTTCCATTTTCTAATTATTGCTCCCACAGTTGATTTCTTCACACCAAGCTGCTTGCCTATTGCAGATTCAGTCTTCCCAGCCTGGTGCAGGTCTACAATTTTGTTTCTGGTGTCCTTCGACAGCTCTTTGGTCTTCACCATAGTGGAGTTTGGAGTGTGACTGTTTGAGGTTGTGGACAGGTGTCTTTTATACTGATAACAAGTTCAAACAGGTGCCATTACTACAGGTAATGAGTGGAGGACAGAGGAGCCTCTTAAAGAAGAAGTTACAGGTCTGTGAGAGCCAGAAATCTTGCTTCTTTGTAGGTGACCAAATACTTATTTTCCACCATAATTTGCAAATAAATTCTTTCCGAATCAGACAATGTGATTGTCTGGATTTGTTTTCTCATTTTGTCTCTCATAGTTGAGGTCTACCTATGTCAATTACAGGCCTCTCTCATTTTTTTAAGCGGGAGAACTTGCACCATTGGTGGCTGACTAAATACTTTTTTGCCCCACTGTATTAAATTTCTATGACCGCCCATCTCCCCCTCAAGGAGGGACTCTGGGCAGTTACTATGATTTAACTGCATGGATTTTTCACCTTCTTACCTTCACTCTGCACTACTATGTGGGAGGTTGTGCGGATCCAGAATTGGCCTTTATAGCCACTTACGGATCCACTGTTAAAATTTTACCTTTGGAAGACAATCTTACTCGGCTACGAGTGATCGCCAATGAATGACTATGAAAGAGAAGATTACATAAGCCTTCCCTTTTAAAAATGGAAATAAAAAGCAGAATTAAAGACGCATCATCCTCTGGCAAAAGTTTTATTTTATTTTATTTTATTTTATTTGGCACAAATAGACCACATAACATTCAGCAGCCTCTGTTCAACTTCAGATCTGGACAGCTTGAACCTTCTTCTCTTCTGCCACTGCAGCAACTGATAAGATAATAATAATAATACTGGGCAAGTACAAGTTGTGCTATTAGAAGAAACATTATCTCTACAGTTTCAACTCCAATGCCTTATTCTCCTCCACCGCCCAGAATCCAGATCAAGGTTTGAATTTCAGGCAAGTTTTGGGTTTTGATTAAAAAAATAAATAGTGGAATAAGAATACCGATTGATTAGAGGCTGCACAGACAGTAGTCTGCCAGAAGGGGCTGTCAAAACTTTTTTTTTTAAAAAAAAAGATCAACCCTGTAGCATCTGGAAACATATCCAGGCATACGTATCCATGTATGTGCAACAGAATGCGGGGAGGTCAAACCTATTTTGGTAGGCAAGAAGAAATTATCTGCAGTTCACATTTTCTGTCCCAATCATGAGACTTACAAAGGAGGTTTCCAAACAAAAAGATAAAGCAGCTGAATGAATCACTGCCCTTTGAACTACAGATACTGAACCAGAAACCTCAGCAGCTCTATGATTCACAAGACAAATTGGGGTTACAGCGCTCCACCCGAAGCCATCTTCTTATTTGAGTCAGACTATTGCCAACTGAACTCAGGATTATCACCTCTTCTGGAGGCCACGGACTCGACCCTGGGGGAGCTGGGGATGGCGACGGCCGACAGGAAGCTCTGGTGTGGGCTGGTCCATGAAGTCACGAAGAGTCAGAAGCGACTGAACGAATAAACAACATCGGCTCCACAAGGACTCAAATTCCCTCCCGGTCTTGTTACTGTATTTTCACCATCTTCTATGCCAGTGTTTCTCAACCTCAGCCACTTTAAGATGTTGGCATGCTGGCTGGGGAATTCTGGGAGTTGAAGTCCATACATTTATTTATTTATTTATTTATTTATTTATTTATTTACGTATTTATACCCCGCCTATCCCCTCCCTAGACGGAGGGCTCTAGGCAGCTTACATACATTGCAATTCAGATTTATACATTCAATATTAAACAATGTTTACCGCGCGCTGAGGGAAGGGGTAAGGAACCGACTCTTCTTCAGTGGGTATTGGACTACAAGTCCCAGGATACCTTGCTTCCGAGTCGGCTGCTGACGTCCTGGATGTTGCTATTCGGGATTCGTCGTCCTCTGCCGCCATTCACGGGATCTTCTTCATGCCGAGGGCGACCCCCGACAGGATGCCAGCACATTTTCCCACATAAGGTGGTACCCATTTATCTACTTGCATTAGCTTTCGAACTGTTGGGTTGACATACATCTTAAGGTTGCTGAGGTTGAGAAACACTGCTCTATGCAACTGTAGTGTCCTAAGGGGGGATTTCTGCATGCAAAGCTCCCCTAGCCCCCCCCCCCCGCCAAATGCTCCCTTGCCCCACTGCCTTCTCTCTAAGGGCATCTTTCTAGGGCCTCAATGCCCCAGACAAGCTATTTCTTTCATCCTTCAGCATCCATGCTGCAAAGTTTCCAGGGATCTGCCTGTTGCTACAGCACAGCTCTTAAAACTGGGAGGCTGGCAAGCATGGGGTGCTGGTCGACATTCTAGGGATGGCTGCTGTTACTCATTATTACGTGGTGGATGCTACCAGGAGGCCTGGCACCCTCTCTGGGTCCATTTCATGAGCGGCTGGGGCGCAAAAGCCCCACGGCATTTGAAAAGGAAGTGGGATAGCTCTGCGCCCCCCTCCCCAGCCCCCCAGCCGGCTTCTCCTTCCCCATAGTGGGCAGGCCCTCAGCCCCGGCCCCGTCTCACAATTCAATGGTGTCACTCGAGAGGCTGCGGGAATCCACCTGCTTGCTGAGCGCCAAAAAGCTCTTCCGGGCCTCACGCTCAGAGTTAGGCGCGCTGCTGGACGGCGCCGGAGGGAGATCCTGGCGCACTTGGAGCTGATGGCTGGGCAGCTCCTCCGAGGGCAGGCTTTCGGGAGAGGACAGCCCGTGGCGCCACGGGTTCCAGCTGATCTTCAGGGAAGCCCGGGAGAAGGAGGTGCGCGAGAAGCTGTCCAAGGACGTGTCCGTGGCGGGCTCGCTGGCCAGGCCTCGGCCGGGGAGCTCTTCCGCCGAGCCGGTCCGCGCTAAGCTGTACAGGCAGTCGGGGTCGCTGCTCCGGCGGGGCGGGGCCAGCAGGGGCTGGGCCGCGTGGGACAGTGTGGAACAGTCGCCGCGCAGCGAGGCGCAGGAGTCCTGGCGCGCCGGGAAGCGCAGGCTGGAGCGCAGGAAGATGGACTCGCGTACCAGGTGCTCACGGAAGAGCGCGTCGTCGATGCTGCGGCTCAGGTTGATGGGCGAGGGGGGCCGGAACTCCAGCTCGGCCAGCGAGAGGACCGACTCCCGCTCGAAGCAGATGCTGGTGTAGGAGCGGCCCATGGCTGCCGTGGCCACGTTGGGGCACTTGGGGCTGTAGCCCGCGCGCCTCGGAGAGGGGCTGGAGCCTCGGCCGGACCCCGCCCGCAGCTCGTTGCTGTCCTTGAGAGCCCAGAGCAGGCCGCCGGCGCCGCCGGGGGAGTTCCGGATTAAGTTATTGTTGAGGTGGTGACTGGGCACCTTCTCCAGGACCCCGCCAGGCCAGTCGTAGCAATTGTTGGGGTACTCCGGCACCTCGGCCTTGCGGTAGGCGCAGAAGTAGCGCAGCAGCTTGGCCCAGCAAGAGTGCTCGGTGGCGCCGCGGTGCTGGCAAAGCGCCCGCCAAGCCAGCAAGACCAGGATAAAGGAGAGCACCAGTTCCGCAATCCGGAACCAGAACTGCACAAACCACCAGCCCCAGGTGAAAACGTCCGGCTGCCCCAACGCCCCCGAGAGCCACAGCACCCCGTAGAACTGCAGGCCGCAGCACGGCAGGGCCAACCCGCTGCTTCCCAGCAGCACCCAGGCCTCCCGCCGTGTGCCCGGCTCCAGGGTGCCCTCCGTCCCCCGGCTGTGCCGCAGCAGCCAGTACACAAACACGGTGGCCGGCAGGAGGCAGAGACCGGCAGTGCAGGAAAGGGTGTGAAGCCCCACGGGCACAGCCGAGTGCACCGGAGGGGAGGACAAGTCAGCCCCCAGGAGGAGGATGCTCTGCAGGGAGCTCACCGCAGCCCAAAGCGGCCAGCCCTGCCACCTGGGGGGCAGGACCTGCAGGCGGGCCTGGTGAAGCAGGCGGAGCAGGAGCACCACGAAGGTGCTCAGCAGCAGAGGGAAAGGGGCCGTGTAGAGCAGCCGCACAGCACGGGCAGGCAGCCGGCCCCGGGAGCCGTAGGGGTCGGCCAGAAAGAACGTGGCCCGCAGCGCCCCAAACGCCAGCAGCAGGGCGCTGGCAGCCAGGACGTAGGGGAGCTGCGGCCCCTGCAAGGAAAGGGACCCCCCCAGGCAGGCCAAGCTCGACAGGCTCAGCAGCAGGAAGAGCACCCCGGCGCCGTAGACGTGCAGCGCCCAGGCAAAGCTCAACGTGCGCTCCAGTTCCTCCCAGCGCAGCAGGGTCTGGTTGGGCAGAAGCTGGCGGCAGGTGCTTCCGAGGCGGGGGCACGGTGGGCGGGAAGCAGGGTGCGTGGCGGGCAGGCTGGGATCCGGCTTAGGCATCTGGGGGTGCTGCGTGACCCGTTGCGTGGTGACTTGGATGAACCCACGGCGAGGGGTAGCCAGAACGTGGGCAGGCGGAGTGGAGACCACAGTGCTGCTCTGCCCAGAAGGCTGCTGCCGGGCTGCATCTGGAAATGAGAGAGAGGCGCGTGGACGGTCAAGGCTCAGGAAGCGCAGGGCTTGCCGCAGAGCACCACTTTTGGGTTCCTTGTCATTCTGGCCTGTGTCCGCAATAACGGAACAGCAGGTGGCATGCGTGGCATTTGTGTGTTTGTAAAGGTGCAGTACACGTCCAGAATATAGTACTGGGGGTAAAATCTGCATATTTCTAGTGATGATAATGATGAATACACTTAATTCTGATTTTATCCAAAAGTTTAACCTTCTTCTTGGAACAGGAAGCAGCAAATTCCTTACAGGTGTGGGACATCTCCAAGCCAGAAGGGCAGGGCAAGCTGGGAAGTTGAATATATTCTCCAAGTATTGGAGCCGTTTCAGAGGTCTGCCTGCCTCTTGCTCCTCCCTTATTTTTCTTTCAAAAAAGTACATGTGCATAAGGTTGAAGAATTTGGTGTGATGTAGAATTTAGTATACTTCATAGAGATTTTTTTTTTAAAGCACAGATTTGGAGCTAAGCTGAAAATGTTCCTAGGGGTTCTGATTATCGGTTGACCTTCACAAACTACAGTATCAAATTTACAGATACCAAAGACAGGGCCTTTGCAGGGGTGTCCCCTGTAAAGGTATGTGGGAATGACCTTGGGAGACAGGAGGAAGAGCCACAGCCTAGACAATGGTTTGATAAACGAAATCTGAGTCCGAAGGAGGGGTGGGGGCGGGGAAAGTGTCTCAGAAGGGACCCTCCCTAGTTTTCGGGAGAGTAGAAGTATGGGAGGGGAGAAGTACTTTCAGACTTCCAAGATTCTGTTACAGGTAGTCCTTGGATAACGACCATTCGTTCAGCGACCATTCAAAGTTACAACGGCGCTGAACGAGGAGACTTATGGCTGGTCCTCATAGTTGTGGCCGTCGCAGTGTCCCCACGGTCACGTGATTGTGATTTGGGCGCCTGGCAACCGGCTCGCAATTACAACAGTCACAGCATCCGCGGTCATGTGATCGCCATTTGCGACCTTCACTGCCGGCTTCTGACAAGCAAAGCCAATGGGGAAGCCAGCAGGAGGTCACAAATGGCAATCATGTGACATCATGCTTAATGACCGCGCAAGATTCACTTAACTGCAACTGGAACTGCCAGAACAAAAGTCAGCATGGTCATGTGATATCTCGCTTTACAACCGCCTCACTTAGCGACAGAGTTGCCAGTCCCAATTACTGTCAATAACGGAAGACTACCTGTACTGTAACCTTACAATAAAGGTAGTGTTAGTACTCATGGTTGATGCTTCTTGTATGGACTTCCTCATAGGGCTGACATCCTCTCACCTTTTGAACTTATTACCTCGGAATTATCTTTGGCAATTTTTTAAGCAGGCATGGTTTATAGGCACATTGGCTGGGTTCACATGAGACACTTACCCAAGTTCATTAATTAAACTACAGTTCAGTTAATTAGCCCAATTTTCTCAGCTCATAAAACACACTGAACTTTAATCAGGATGGATTTGCACAACACACTAGGCTAAAATGTGATTGGCTGTTTTGTACTACAATAAATCATGCAAATATACTGTAATCTATGTATCATTTAACTGTTTAAATTTGATCTCTATTTGAGTTGACTCTGCTATTAATTATTTTGGCTTCTGTTTTGTTTTAGATAGATAGAGATACACACACATATCTATATACTATCTATGTTATCTCTCTCTATATATACTTTCAAGGTTTGCCTTGAAATGAAGTGGGCGGGGGGGGGGGGGAGAACTACATTAAATAAATACATCCAAAGGGGATAAAGCTTATAGGAACTTCTTTGCAAACCTCATTCCAGTTATAGAACATGGGATTTCTCAAATCCAAATGCCAAAGCCAGCTTATCTCCTCAGGTTCTAGCAATCCACACTTGTCTTCCAGCCTTCTCTAGGCCTTAGGTTTCCCACCAGCCTCAACAATAACCCCTTATTTTGGAGGGTGGGGGGCTTATTCAATTATTTGACTCTAAATTAGGAGGCAATAAATATCTTGGCTTTTCCCTGAACTTGGAAGCACGATACACCTTGCTGTAGCTATGCAGGTCAGTACTTGGACGGGAGACTACTGTACTTAGAAATGCCATGTTCATGGCTCAGGATACCTTTGAGATCACCTTCTCCAATTTGAGTCTGCCCACCCAGTAGGAATTAGGAGAGAAGGCTTGTTACGGTTTCCTCCACCAAGAGGATTCCAACTACAGGTACCCCATATCAACCTTTCTCAGTAATTACCTCCCTTCTGTGGAATAGATTGCCCCCAGATACCCCTTCTCTGTGGGGCTTCCAGAGTGCTTGAACACATGGAACCTGAGGAAAGGGTTTGGGGACAATGAGGGCACTATTGTTATAACCGCCCAGAGTCCCCCGACTGGGGGAGATGGGCGGTCATATAAATTGAAATAATAAAATAATAAATAAAAAAATTGTTGTGTATTACAGTTAGTGGATTAGCTATCATTATATTGTGGTTATTGTTTTAACCTTTTGTATTGCTGGATGTAAGCTGCTCAAAGAGCAAGACAGAAGCCATAATGAATGAATGAATGAATGAATGAATGAATGAATGAATGAATGAATGAATGAATACTTTTGAGTTTCATGGTGTAATTCAGGCAGAATATATACATTTATATGACCAGACTTGCAAGCTTGTGTCTCCCAGGCATGTCTGACTTCAGTTCTCAGGCTGGCTGGCAACTGAAACCAAAACATATTTGGAAGGCACTAGGAAGATTAAGGCCGTTCTAGATCTTGTTGGAGGTATAAAAAATTTGAGGGTTCACTGACCCATATGGTGTGGTCATGTCATCAACTGGTAACTTATTGGAATAGTGTTTTAATGTATATAAGTAGATTTATGAGGAAATCTTTAAATGTTAAAGATGTTAATATGATGCTGAATTATTTCTCAAAGCTTTGGAATCTGACTGTTTATCAGGAATTATGGTTGTATCAAGCATGGGGGTGTCGGGGCGAGGGGAGCAGGGGGAGCTAAAAAAATTACACTGAGAAACTGGAAAAGTCATATTATTCCTGATGTTAAGGAATGGCTTTTGGAAATGTATGACTTATCTGTTTTGGAAAAGGCAATATTTTCTACTAATCAATCTATTATTGATTAGTAGAAAATATTGTAGAAATCTACTAATTTCTACTATTGAATCTACTACAATCTACTAATCGCAGAGGTTTTGTGATATTTTACAATATTTTTATTGATTGTATTATAGTAGTGTATGATATTAATGAGTAAACCAGTGACTATTGATATGTTGAATATATAAGGTAGAGTTTTTTCTTTTCTTTAGCCTGTTTGGGTTTTTAAAATCTCTTTTCTTTCCTGTGGTTTTTATTAACTTTTTTATCATTAAGTTTACACACAGTCTCATTTAATTGTGCAGGTTTTTTTTAGTTTATTTAGGTGTTTTGTCAATTTTGTTGTGATTTGTATTTTGAAAAATAAAAATACAGGTAGTCCTCACTTAACAACCACAATTGGGACCGGAATTTCAGTTGTTAAGTGAAGCAGTCATAAAGCAAATCCAATTTTACGACCTTTTTTGTGGCAGTTGTTAAGCGAATCACCATGGGTGTTAAGCGAACCAGGTGGTTGCTAAGTGAATCATGTGGTTCCCCACTGATTTTGCTTGCCAGAAGCTGGCCAGGAAGGTCAAAAATGGTGATCGCGTGACCACGGGACGCTGTAATGGTCATAAACACGAACTGGTTGCCAAGCACCCAAATTGTGATCACGTGACAATGGGTATGCCGCGACGGTCGTAAGTGTGAGGACTGGTCATAAGTTGTTTTTTTCAGAACCGTCGTAAGTCCAAACTGTCACTAAACAAATTATCATTAAGCAAGGATTACCTGTATATATTAAAAAAGACTGTTCTAGATTTTTGTTACCTCTTTCATTATTAATTCTGCTCTATAGTTACTGCCCTGTTTTGAAATAGGGTTCTTCTATCTTATCCGTTCAGTATTGAGGCTTTCCTAGCTCAAGCAATGAGACTAGGTATCCTTCAATCCTTTATTATTGTTAAAAGAAAAAATGAAAGACTGCCAAGAAAACCAAGGAGATGGTAATCGTACTCCTAGTTGCATAACAGCTTAGTAGTGAATAATCGGATTCGCAGTTGTGAATAATCGGACCTGAATCAGCAATGGAGGAACTGGTCCATTGCAAGGATCCTCCCAGGCAATACACATAAACAGTATTTTGTGAGATGCCAGAGAAGCCGCTGAATCAGCTTGCAGTGTCCGGGAGGCAGAGTTTGAATACATAATGGATTATGGACTCGAGCTGTAGCTGCGGATGTAATACTAGGTTCTCTAGAACAGTATTTTCCTCTCTAGCCGGCATAGCTCTTTATAGTAAGTCTTTATCTCCTACCAGACATTCTTTCAAACCAAGATATCAGGGACCAACATTTATTTAATATGCCGCCAAAATCGTATGAATTTGACTTATTACAGAATAAATGTTGTAAACTCCACTCTGATTCCTCCCCAGTTTTGGCTTCATGGGGCAAGCAGAGACGACACAGAAGTGTTAGAGTTCTTGTGTTGCCCTGGCGAATTATTCCTATACAAAGCAAAAGCATTCTCATGGTGACGTGAATGCCAGGTGGCTGGATAACAGAGAAGCCTTGGCTTTGTTTACATCTTCATTAGATATGAAGCTAGAAGGTACCATTATTATGGCTAGCAATGGATCTTCCCATGAGAGATAGCCTCCTGATATCCTTCCGTGGGAAGCGGTGCTCAGGCCCCCCCTGAGCAAGGAAGGGGGGAAACTCATGCTATGTGCTTTGAGGCCTAGTGTGTGTGTAACAGCTAACTTCCAGCCAATCAGGATGCTGGAAGAACTGAATACACAACCATGCAAAATGGTGTTCTATGTCTTCTTGATTTCTAGTGTCTTCTAGCCATGTAGTTCTTCACGTGTTCACTTCCTGTGGACTGGGCAGAGTGAGCTATGCCTGGCTTTGGGTATAGGCCATGGCAGGAACTCTGGCCCTGGGATCAATACACGGAACTCTGCTTATAAGTTTGTTTTGTTTTTCCTTTTACAATGATGTATCCTGTATATTCATCTTTTTCATATTTGCGATAATGTGATTGTATATACATTATTGCCCTGTGCTAAACAGTAAACACTGTTGGCCCTAACAAGCTGCATTCTTGTCTGTTTATTCTCAAGCCTCGGTTTTTCCCCTTTAAGCCAGCATATACCCCATCAGGACCAGGGGGGGTTGCTTTGCTGCCCCCCGTCCGTAATCAAGCACTGCCAGGAACAATATGCAGGATGCTCTGCATACAAAGCCACTGAACGTAACCGCTGGCAGATCAAACGCTGGACCACTGAACTCCATCAGCAGCAGGATATGAATTCAGCCATCCACTCAGAAATCAGAGCATCTCACCAAGGGGAAATGGAAGCATCCATCGGAGGGCTTGTAGCCATTCTGATGCACAACACGGCATCTCTAACTCATAACCTCTCACCCGGTTCTGCAGAGGCAGGATAAATCATGCAGCATTCATCACCGCCAACATCAAAATACCAGCCAATTCAGCCTTTTCCCACCACGGCAAGCTTAACAATTGCTTTGGAACTCTGGTCCAGCAATAATGCAATTGAACTCCTTCAACGGCACTCCCACTCTATTATTAAAATGGATTATTTATAGGGCATTGACAGTGTAAACGGCACCTTTCAGCATACTGAAAGCAAGGAAATTGCTCTTAGTTTCTAATCCAAAGTTTAAGAGTGGTAGAAGACTATAGATGCAATGTCTTGTTGGATTGTAAACATATTCTTACATTTCTGTATATATAAATACAAATATATTTCATATTCATATATTAGAAACATTTGCACTTGTATTATGGCTCTGAAACCATGTTGTATTTCCTTGAAGAGTTTTGTTGACACCCTTCCTTTCTAGCAGGCCTTGATAGATAGCTGTGCCCATAGAAAGATAAAGTGTACTTTCCAAGGATAGCTTCTCCAGGGGAAATATATTGTTTAATAACGGTCAAGGAGCCCTAGCAAGGATGGAAGGAAGTTCCTAATATGGAGTGAAGGAAGGAAATTCCTAATATGGAATGAGGGTAAGGTGGAGTATGGGTAACTGAGTAAGGGGTGGTCTTCTAAAGGAGGAGTTGAATGGAATCTATATAATGTGCTGTAGGAAGGGGGTCCTGCGCGGCCGCCCACCTAACAGCTTGCTGTCATTGCTTTTGCTCTTGGGTGAATAAACTCCTAACTTCATGCAATTGGTCAGTTTCTTTACTCCCGGCTCAGGAACAAACTTGGTAAGATAAAATTTACTTCTAACAGTCTGAAGAGCAAAGAGAAGGAGGAAGAAATAATTGAGAGTAAATCCAGGGTTTGGTATGGTTTGTTTCTTATACTTGCAAGAAAAAACAAACTCAGGTCCCCAATCTGGAATTTGTACTTAATATTGATTAAGTAAGACCAGCTCTTACTATTTTTATCTCTTCTAGATGTTTCCATGTCAGCTAACATAACCAAGGTGTCTTCCTTCCACTCATCCAACAACCTTCTTAGATAGATTGGGTGAAGAAATAGTGACTGACAAAGACCCCCCGTGAGAGTCATGGCTGAAGGCAGAATTGAATTCTGTTCTCAAGTCTTAGTCTGGCATTCAACCATGACACTCCCACATCTTAAGATGAAATATGGTTGTCAATGGGAGTTCTATGCAACTGTGTGTTTCAGCTGACCTCTAATTCCATGGGACTGAGTGTGAACAAGCAGATTTCTCCCCCCCCCCCCGCGTATGCACTTGGTCACTGTGGGGAGCAGGAGGCTGATCTAGACAGACTTTTGGTCTGATCTAGCAAGGTTCTCTCCGTGTTAGAAAATCTCATGGTGTTCTCACTCACCTGAGTGCTTGGTTCCTGCATCATCCTGCAATTTTGAGGGGCTCTGTCCAGTGGTAGAGGAGCCAAAATATGTGAGAGAGACTTTGGGGTTCACTGCTCCCCTGACTCGTTGGGGCTCTGCAATATCATGCATTTCTCCAATCCCTGAAAAAAAAGGAAAAGGCCTTGAGTGGAACCAAAAATTGATGTTCTCTAAGGTTGGCCTACAATGTTGTCCTGGTTGAGGTAGAACAGCAAAAGTAGCCAAGGTGCAAACAGCTCACCCCAATTAGTTTGACACCTAAGATAGGAAAGCTCGCTGGTATCTTTTCCAACATTCTTGACTTTAAATAACGAAATTAAATAGTTGGCTGCCTTGTCATTACATCTCAACTCTGAGGCTTGGGGCCACTGTCTCACTCCACCTAATGATAAGGCTGGCTTTTTAGCCTCTCCATCTGCTTCTCCTCCAAAGGAGATCTCTCCAGCTTTGACCTCCTCCTTCCATCCTCATTCCTCTCAGGAGTTCTGTTCTCAATGAAGATTATTCTGAACACAGGAAGAGAACGAAGGAGATTCTCCTAGCAGCCCTCTGAAACATCATTTCAAAGGCAGGATTTGGCTTTTTTTAAACTTCCCAGTTTAACACTAACCAGGCCTAATCCTGTTTAGGTTTTTCGAGATCAACTAGCTGCTTTGTAATAATCAATAATTTTGTAATAATCAATAGAACCAACAATCCGATTAATAATCACAATTAAACTATCTTGTACAGCTTTACAAATCACCTCCCCCTCTTCTACATCCATCATCAGCTCTACAAAAAAAACAACACCCTACAATATTCCTACCAGCTCTTCCTATTACTCCCAACCCCGTGCCCATTCCCAACCCCGTGCCCATCCCATGCTTCTTTCATCGCAACCAAATATGTTGGCACTCTAATAAAACAGGTTACGTAAGCGCATGTCAACCTGCCAGCGGCACACATATTGTATCCAGGGTCAAGTTTAGTGCAGCTACATGGTACACACCCTTCACTTCCAGGCACATTCAATATTCCCAACCACCACGCCAGTTGCTCACCTTAACAAAGGGTGACACTTGAAATCAGTATGATCTTCAACAACAACAAAGTGGGCCTTGTTTGGATGTTAACCAACCAGCTGAGCTCCATCCCACCTCTCTGAGCTCAATTTTCTTTTCCAAATATCCTTTCCCATCTCTGGCTGCTGCTGAACATACTTAGCCGTTTTTGGCCTATTGAGAGGGTCCCTTGGTGCACTGTGTGTGTTTTAAAAATTGTTCTACTTATGAAAAACTTGGGGGGGGGGGCAATTCAGCTGACGCTTTCCTCTTGTTTTCAGGTTCCCCTTCTGGCTGTGCTGCTGTTGGAGGCTGCCACTTATGATCGCTGTGAGGAGGATGGATGATCGTGTTTCAGAAAGCAGCCAGTCTCCCCCAAGGAGAAAATCCTGCAGGAGCAGGATTCAAATGGACAGTGAAGGGGATGGAGTTCTGTATCTGGCCTAACAAGGTCCAGAATGTCTATTTTATTAAAATAGCAGACCCTGCTTATCTCCAGCATTCTGCAACCCAAAGATGCTTATAGACAGGCATTGATCTTGCAAATGAGGACGACTCTGGTAGCACTTTTCCGACTGAAACAAATTTTATTAAAAGGCATAAGCTTTGCTTAGCTCACCAAAGCTTGTGCCTTTTAAAACAATTTGTTTGTCGAAGAAGGTGCATCCAGACTCCTCCTGATTTTTTGCCACCATAGACCAGTGTTTCTCAACCTTGGCAACTTGAAGATGTGTGGACTTCAACTCCCAGAATTCCCCACCCAGCACGGCTGGCTGGGGAATTCTGGGAGTTGAAGTCCACACATCTTCAAGCTGCCAAGGTTGAGAAACACTGCCATAGACTAATATAGCTGTCTTCCTACAGTGTCTTCTAAGTTAGATCATCCTTTCCCTGCCAATTTTGATTGTTATAATCTGTCTGCTGGAATGCTTTCCTTGGAAGTGATAGGTGCATTTATATTACCATGATTCTCTCCTTTACTTCAGTGTGTGCCCTCCAAGAGCATATCCCCACTCCTGAACCACCAGCTTTTCTCCTGAACTCCCAACCTCCCCTTGCTTCCCTGTCATCAGGGCAGCTTCCTGCTCCCCACGCCGCCTGGCGTGTCTTTTCTCCTGGGGTTCCTGCCACCTCTTGCCCTCTGCTGCTCCATTCTCCTCCTATTCACAGGGCAGGAGACAGGTCCGTGGGACTGGGTGAGAGTTTTCAACGGCAGGGGCTCCCTTTAAGTACAGAAATCAGTGGCAAATCTAAACCTACCTGGGGTAGCAGAGCGGCCATGGAAGATGGTCCTTTCCACTCCAGCTGTGTCCCAAAGTCCTGGCTGCTGGGTGGTATCAACGATCAGATCCCAGTGGGTGCTCCTCAGATGAGGATCGGGTTCTTGGGGGGTCACCCCTGACAGTGAAGGGGTGAAAGGGACGGGGAAGTGGTCGTCTGAAACTGGTGGATGCGAGCTTGCTGGGGCATGGGCAAGGCCCTGCTCCTTCCCAGTCAATGGGAAGTCAACTCTACCTTCCTGGGAGGTGGAAGTCATTGGTGGTACGTCCCTGTCTTGCCCAGGGAGTTTCTGAGTATCTCCAACTGCCTGAGCTATAGGTCTAAAAGGAGACGTGGAGAGTTCCTCCTGGCCTAGGCGGCCACTGTACACCTGTCTACTCCTATATGAAGACAAATATTTTACTGTGCTTGGATTCTGGCCCAGCAGCTCCTGCTCTGGCACTCTGTTTCGCAGCCGTCCCCTTGAAGTACCCCCCTTAGGTTTGGTACCCACAGCTGCCTCCCATTTGACATGGGATCTCTTAACAGGGAATGTTGCCAAGGCAATGGTGGACACCGTGGGCCTGGGGCTTAAGGTGGTTGCTGGGAAGCCATGTTTGAACCCTGCTTGGTGGAGGCTGGGCAGGGCCTCCTCCTGGGAGACAAGCAATTCTGAGGCCTGTAGCCTGGGTGAAGCAGGGAGAGAGGCCACCACGGAGGCGGACATGTTTATATTTGACAAGCCAGGAGAAGGAAGAGAGAATTCTTTCTTCCCCTGCTCTGGACTTGGTTCCAAAGTTATACTGCCAATATCCTCAACTTCTCCCTGAACACTGGAAAAGCCTTCGGCTGGCAGAGCAAGACTCTCCTCAGTCAGGTGGGGAGCTAAACTTCCAGCAGAAGAACCAGATGGTGCCCCCTTTGCAGGAAGCTCGAACCGCATCACGGATATTGCAGCTCCAGGGTGGCCAATCGGACTGGCACCTCGCCTGTTCTCATTCTTCACTTGCCCATCTCCACTGGGGAACTTGCGGGCAGAGGAATCTGAATGGGGAATGGCTGATAGTGCCCTTCGGAGGGGCATTTTGGAGGAAACTTCCAACAGAAGCAGCTCTGGGGCAGAATTCAAAGACAAGTGCCAGGTAGAGTTCTCCGGAGCGGGGAGGTACAAAGCCAGGAGTAATGCAGGTAAGAGCAAGCTCCAGACAAGGAACAACCCCACGGCAGCCATCCTGGACAAGAGACAGCAGTTCACTCAACATCCAGCGTGGTCACAGCTGCTCATGCTTCATCCTGTGGACATGGGAATGAAGGAATAAGGGCCCTGTCCGAAGGGTGATCAGAAGCCAGGAAATGGAGGAAGATTAGGCAAGGGGAACAGTCCAATGAAAAAGACTACAGTAGCCAGTTTGCTGAGAAGGGTAGAGAAAAGGGGGGAGCCTGATGCAATCAGAAGGAAGGAAGGAAGGGAGGGAGGGAGGGAGGGAGGGGAAGGGAGGGAGGGAGGAAAAGGAAGGAAGGAAGGAAGGAAGGAAGGAAGGAAGGAAGGAAGGAAGGAAGGAAGGAAGGAAGGAAGGAAGGAAGGGGTGTTGCAGGCAAGGATGAGTGTATGATAGGCCATGGCTGCACTCATACTGAGGCGCATGGATGTAAACATGAAAAGGCAGTCATGTCCCTCACATGGCTGAGAGGTTTCCACTCTACCCCCTTCTTTGTGCCAAGCGTGGGGAGGCGGGGTGGGCACACATGGAAGTGGCCAATCTCAGCAACTCCTAACATGGGGCTTTTGACAGAGCAGCTGCAGTAAGACACAGAGCCCCTTAGAAACAATGTGGAAATTCTTAGTGGCATCATCCTGAGCAGAAAGAAAAATCAAGGCTCACACCCTTGAGAGTCTTTCTGCTCTGTGCCGGCCTAAAATATGCCCCCTTCTCATTGCCATTTGCCTGCAGCAGTGAAACCATAGGGTTATATGAGGAAGTGCCTGATCCACGTTAGCCAGTACTTTTTGCTCCAGCTGATGACAGCTCACAGGGGCCTCAAAGGTCTTTCCCTTTCCTGCTAAGGCCATTTAACTAGGGGTGCCAGGAACTGAATCCGCAAGGAAGACTGTAAGCCTAAGACATACTGTATTCTAGAGAAGTCTGGCGACCATACAGCCCAGCCAAGTGGTTTCCCAACATCTCCCCCTGCGTATCTGGTCCCTAAGCCTTGCGGGGCATCAGCTCTCCATCGCACACCTTGCAAGTTCACCTTGAATGGGGGGTGCTCAGACCAAGCTAGCTGAGCCCTGCACCCCCGATTGGTGCCTGGAATCCTGCAACACTAACCGTTTGCAGCCAAGAGCGGCATGACTTGGGATTCTCTGCTCCTCAGCTGAGCCCATTAGCACAGCTTGGGGAAAGTTATTTTCTCTCAGAGGCTGCCACTGTTTCAGAATGGCTTTTGTCACTCTATGGCATCATGTCCATAAGTTGGCACAACCCACCCTTAGGCAATAGGGTCAGTAGGATCCAAATCAGGACTAAAGACTCAGTTTGAATTTGAGTCCAAGTTCCCACCGATAGAATCACGAACCTGCATAATTTACTGTTCCTTAACCTCAGTTCCCCAAATTTATATTTATTTATATAATTTATAGGCGGCTTGACTTCCATCGATTCCAGGTGGTCTACAATTAAAATCTGTAAAATGGGGGCAATAGTGGCCAATCTCAGTGATTTGTTGAAAGGCAAGTGTAGCAATATTGAGAAAGTTGCCCTGATAAAATATGATCCAGTATCTTTTGGCCAAGTCACCCGCCTCCCGCCCATACCTTTTCCACACTGACTCATAATATCAGGCAAGGGGCAAATCAGCCAGACTTTTTTTCAAAACAGCCCTTTCACCCTCCCCAAACTTCAGAATACAGTCCTGTAAGGGCCAGGCCTGGGCAACAAATTAAAGGGCACCTCTTTCCTCCCTCCCCCAAAGGCATCTACCTGTGTTTGAACCCACCTGGGATCTCCACGCAGACCTCCTTCTCCTCCTAACTGGGCCAACCGGAGGCTGATCTGCCCTGGGAGTAGGGGAAAAACGCAGCTGCCGCAGGAGTCCGAGCCGGCTGCGAACCTTCTGCCCGGCGACCGCGGCGGACGGAGGAAAGTAGGCTCAGCCACAAGGATGAGCAATCCGTTGCTCAGGTACCTCCGGGGGAAACGAAGAAGCGGGCAACGCAGGACCTCCTCCGCGCACCCAGCTTGGGAAGAGCCAGGGCGTCTCCGCGTCCGGCGACGGACAGGGCGTGCCAGGCGTCCCAACCAGGGAAGGCTCATTCATTAAATAGGGCACGTCGCGCCTGTCAAGAGCCCGGGGCCCGCGGGGGAGGGGGGCGCCCACCCCCGCGTCTGGATGGCTCCACGCAGCGTAGAAGCACTGCGGGTGCCTCGGCTCGAGCTCCTCCCGCCGCTGCGCCTTCCCCGCGACATCCCCCGGTAACCCTGCGCAACGGCGCGTCCTCGAGCGCCTGTCCCTCCGTAGCGGGCTTCCTGGCGGAGGCGCTGCGCGGCAATTTCTGAGCCTCCGCGCAGGCGAGAGCAGCCAACCACGCCGCAGCTGAAAGGTGGGGTCAGCAGCCAGTCGAGCCCGGCACCGTCCCGTCCCACTGCCGTCACCGCCACCCCCGCCGCCTCCGTCCCGTCCACCGCCACCCCAGGAGCCACGCCAACGTGCGCTGGGAACGGGCGACAAGAAGACTGCCGCTGCCGCCGCCGCCGCCGCCGCCGCCCCTTCAGTGACCGGATTCGCACTCAGAGCCAAGAACCGCGCCTCGCCCGGGGGGGGGGACTTCGGCAAGGACGGAGACGGCCTGCTCAGAGCCGCTTCAGGAGGCCCGAGTGAGCTCTGTCGCCGCGTCTGCAGGATCACGTGCAAAGCCAAGCTGGGGACGGATGCAGCCGGCATCTGACTGATGGGGCTCAGCTCGCCCTCTGCCGCGGGGGAGGGGGGAGGGGGCGGGACACCGCAGTGTCCACGTGGCTCTGCGCTGTGCCTAATCCTCGCTGCACCTGCAGCCGCGATTGCTAGAAAGGAATGGAGTTCAAGTTTCAAAGCGAGAGTTACTCGCCTTTCTTTTTTCTCTTTCCCCGGGGAATCAGAACACCCTTTGCGCATGTCAAAAGCCATGAGGTCTTGTGGCTAAACTCTGAAAATCGCTGACCCAAAGGAAGCCCATTGAAAGCTCCAATCAAATGGAAGCTGGGAATGCAGAAGTTCCTTCCCCCCCCCCCTACTTTGAAATTATTCAGGGATGCCTGAATATAAAGGCGCTGTGAAAGAAACTTCAGGCAGAATTGGTTTTCTAACCCCCCCACTCCATGCCTTCGGATGTGCTAGTCAATCTGAAGAGTACCGTACTAGGCAAGGATTAAACATCGGAGGGGGAGGGGGGAGGGAGGAGGGAGGAAGGAGGTAGTTCATCTCCCAATAGAATCAGTGGAAAGTGGTTCTGTGAAGTCAAGTTATCTTGAGGGACCACATAATATTATAATATAATAATATAATAATATAATAATATAATAATATAATAATATAATAATATAATAATATAATAATATAATTAATATAATATACTAAATATAATAATATAATATAATATAATATAATATAATATAATATAATATAATATAATATAATATAATATAATATAATATACGTCCCATCATGTCTGTGCCTGGAGATTGGAAGGGTGCTTTCACTGTTCCATTAGGGGAAGAATAAAGAAACAAGACTGGTGTAAAAACTACAGGGGGGTTAGTTTGTAAATTGTGCCTGGGAAGGTTTACACCAGATGTTCTGCCACAAATGCCTTAATGTAATTATACATGTCACACTAGCCCTTTTGATCTTCCCATGCTGAGCATTCATTTTTCTATTCATGTTGATAGCTGTACCTGTTGACATTCTAAAATCCCAATGTTGTTTAGCCAAGCTCATGCAAAGAGATCCTGCAGAGACCAGATGCCTGGGGAATCCTCCATTAGAAAATGTGATTGCCAGGCACTGCAGGTAGTCCTCGCTTAGCAACCATTTGTTAGTGATGGTTCGGACTTATAATGGTGCTGGAAAAATTGACTTGTGACTGGTCCTCACACTTAACGACCATCACAGCATCCCCCCAGTCACATGATCGCAATTTGGGTGCTTGGCAACCAGTTCTCATTTATGACCGTCGCAGTGTCCCATGGTCACGTGATCGCCATTTTTGATCTTCCTGGCTGGCTTCTGGCAAGCAAAATAAATAGGGAACTGTTTGATTTGCTTAACAACCATGTGGTTTGCTTAACGCCCGTGGTGATTTGTTTAACGACCGCTGCAAAAAAGGTCGTAAAATTGGGTTTGATTCGCTTAATGACCACCTCGCTTAGCAACCGAAATTCCGGTCCCAGTTGTGGCCATTAAGCAAGGACTGCCTGTAGAGCTTTGTCAGAGCAGCTAGCAATCATCTCTCTTTTTACCTTACCACTGACCTACCATTTTATCACTCCTTATCATTTTCAGCAACCACCATCTATTTGGAATGGAAAGGATCTTCTTTTGCATTTCTACTCTATCTGACTCTACACCCCTTTCACTGGTTAGGTTGCTATGAAGGACATTTATTTTGGATTTTAAGAAAACCCTGGAATCTCATCTAATAGGCAGCTTAGCTTATAGCACACTGGAATGGTATAAGCTAAACCGCCTATTAAATGAGATTGAAGTCATGCATGTTGAAAAAGTAAAAAGAATTACGTGTAATTTAAACTTCAATTTAAAATCGCCCAGGTTGAATCAGTACTTTACTGCCTCCCATCGTAATGTGTTAATGAGAGCCATAGATAGTCAACAGATAATGAACCTTTGCCCGGCTTATTACCCTGGAATGCATTTGCAAAGGGAGGAGAAGAGAAAAGAGAAGAAAATAAAGTAGAAGGGTTGTCTTGATTGCTCATATTCCTCAAAACCCAAAGTGCCCAAGCCTTTGGTCTTAAGGAGGCTAGTTTGAATCACACACCCTAGGATTGAATTTCCAAAGCTTTTCTTACTTATAGGGAGGAAAAGCTACCAGATTGAACGGCAACCCTAGATGCCCTCTAGTGGCCAGTTTCAGCAGCAACCTAGACACCCGCTAGTGCAGTGTTTCTCAACCTTGGCAACTTTAAGAAGTCTGGACTTCAACTCCCAGAATTCCCCAGCCAGCCGTGCTGGCTGGGGAATTCTGGGAGTTGAAATCCAGACATCTTAAAGTTGCTAAGGTTGAGAAACACTGCTCTAGTGATTAGAGTGAACAGCAACCAACTGCCCAACCTAGAAATTGCAGCTATTAAGTTAAAGCCAACCTGAACAGTGCTATTCATGGCACATGGACAAAGTGGTAATACCTAATCCCTCCAAGACACAGCAGCAGCCCACCCAAAAAGAAAGACTATACTTTCCGCCATGGGCAGGGAAGCCCTTGAGAAGGTCGTTCTGTTCAAGCAGAAAAGACCAAGGCAATGTTTGGTCATGATCCAGGAAGAGGGCAGTCTGGGACAGCTTGGAATATCACTATGGTGCAGCCAGGTAGACACAGCCCTACTTAAGAAACAGAAGATCTTTCCAAGAATAGCGGACAGTGACCTCTGTAAGCCATGTCATCTACATGAAGTGTTGACCGAGGTGCCAGCAGCCAAAGAAGTCTAACAGATCTCTCCAATCTTGACATTTCCAGCTTGCAGGGTTCCATGTTGAGAAGTTGCCATACTCTGTACAAAAAGAGTAGGCATCTGCAGTTGTAGACTAGAAAGAACACTACAAGTCAATCAACCCATCTTTTCCTGTCTTTCTCTGTCCCTAAAATTACTCAGAAAAGAAATCATAATGACCTGGACTTCTGCAAGTCAAGTTCTAAGAAGTTAAAGAATGAGGGACATCTATGCACAGGATAGACCGAAAGCAACCATGTGAATGCAAAGACACAGGTCACAAGCACCATACCCATGTCCAGGGGCACAGAGGAGTCTTAAGAGCTAAACCCAGAAGAAGGCTTACCCACTACCCAAGTGCAGAGGGTTTAGGGAGAAATTCTTTGACGAGCACAAAGCTCTGCTGAATGAACATCAGTTTTGTTTTTGACGTGACTCTCTATAGTCCATTCAGCCAGAGTGCAAAATCTCAGGAAATCAAGTGGGATGACTACAGTGCTGAAAAGCAGGTCTCTGCCCTCCATCTGGACTTATGCAAAGGTTGCATCAACCAAACAGCTCCTCCCACCAAGGTCAGTGGGGATAGGTTTGGCACGGATGGAACCAAGCAAGACGCTAGGCTTAATAGCGTGGTCTGTGCAACCAGATGCATGTTTCACTTTAAAACTATTTTTTTTAAATGGAAGGCTGGCATATTGCATAATAGTCTCTATTTCCAAGAGTACCCAAGGTCCTAAATAGGCCCATCAGTTTTCTTTGTTTGTTAGGTGCCATCAAACTGGGGCCAGCCCCTGGTGACTGTATGGATGAGTGCCTGCCATTTGGATTGGTCCCCACTGGAAATCAACAGCTGTTCCCGCAATCTTCCTGATCCCATCCATCCACTTCATTGGTTGTCTTCTCCTCTTCTTCTTCTTCTTCCTCCTCCTCCTCCTCCTCCTCCTCCTCCTCCTCCTCCTCCTCCTCCTCCTCCTCCTCCTCCTCTCAACTTTGTCAAGCATCGTAATAAAATACATATAAGGGCTGGCAGTGGCTCAGGACCTTGTTTGGAAGGACAGAGCATCCTGTGGGGTGGCTGCGTCCCACAGGGCAGTCGTTTTATGAATGGCCAAGTCCTTCAGGAGCCATTTGGGGAGCGTTCCCCAGCAAGTCCCCAAATTCCAAATGTGCCCACCAGACCGAAAGGTGGAGATTCCACTCTAGGGAGAACACCTCCACTGCCAGGGTTAATCTGTGATAACAGTGTAACAGCAGTGAAATAAGAGTGAACTGGACTGGCAGCCTCTATTTTCCATGCCCTCCCTTGAGATAAACCTGCCACCTTGTCCTTTCCCTCTTTCTTTTAATCAGAGATGATCTCTTCATCTTGGGTCTGGTTACCCCATCACAAGACAACTGCCCAGAGTTCTTGGGAATCAGCTGGTATGCAAATTAATAACAATGATAATAATACAAGAGGCTCTGCCATGAGCCAAGCTCTCTTCATGTTATCAAAGCCACAAGTAAGCTCCTGCTGAAGATCTGTGATCAGATATTCACCCTGAGCTGTGGTGCCTTAAGAAGCTTAGCCCTTGCTGGGTCAGACCAAGGATCTAGCACTCTTTGCCAACCATGTAGAGGTGTCTGCAGGCTGTGCTAAAAAAATAATAATTCAAAATGCGTTGCAGATAAAAAAAAAACAGGCGGGGCTTTGATTGCACCATTACAGCTGCCATCTTCACGCCTTGCAGTCAACCTGCAACCATGGCTGTATTTTGATTCTCTTTGACCCATTCACTGTGAGGCCAGACCTGGATTACTGTTGGCAATGGCTTCCCTTCCCCCACCAGTCTGTGCGGATCAAGTATTCAGTGGCTTGGAATAAGCTATATTTAGCCGCTGCCATTTTAATCAGTGACACATGAATAAAAGGGGGGAAGGGGGAGGCGGCCCGCAGGAAAGAGGGGAAACGAATAGACACAGAACACACACATGCATACACAAACATACGTGGAGTTGGAGGAAATTGCTGCGTTGGCAAATGAGCAATGACATTCTGTTGCTCTGGAGGAGGCTTACTTTCATCTCCAGCTCGAAATTCTGAGATCCCAAACAGGTCAACCCTTTGGCATGCAACCTCTAGCTAAGGAATGGAGACACCCCCACCACCCCACTTAGAAAAGGCACTTTAAAAGATTTAAGGCTTAATTTTGAAAGTAAAAGTTTGGAAAATAAAGGCCAAAGTGTATCAGCCCAAAGGGATAAGAGGGCATGCCTTCCTGCCAGAAAGTGGGAGAACAAGTGGATCCCACATCTAAGTTTGTGGTGCTTATGATTAATAACCCTCTACCCCCCCATCCCAGATCTTGTAGCCCTAGCCCGACAAAGCTAGATGTCAGGGGAAGATATTAGACCAGCGTTTCTCAGCCTTGGCAACTTTAAGATGTATGGACTTTAACTCCCAGAATTCCCTAGCCAGCACATTGGCTGGGGAATTCTGGGCGTTGAAGTCCACACATCTTAAAGTTGCCAAGGCTGAGAAACACTGTATTAGACTAACAAATGTACCAATTATTTTTTAATATATATTTTAAAATATAATTTTATTGAAGAATTTTTTAACAGGATACAAACAATACAAATATTAGAAAAGAAACAAAGAAAATAAGAAAGAATAGTGAAGAAGGAAGGAAGGAAGGAAGGAAGGAAGGAAGGAAGGAAGGAAGGAAGGAAGGAAGGAAGGAAGGAAGGAAGGAAGGAGAGGGTAAGTTTGTAAAGAAGTGGCTTCCAATCTTTTTGACAGCGGTTACAAATGTATTTATGTTCTACTGTCTCTCTCTAAGGTTACATCATAACGTACCAATTCTTTATATTCATTAACATTCAGACAAAAAGCATTAGGGTGATGACAGGGAAACAGTGCCTCTCTGCCAATCTGTACACCAGGCTGGACAATCTATAAAATGGGGCTGTGTGTATGCCCCCAGCTTTTTTTTTTTTTTTTGCAAGCCAAAGAGTCCTGTGAGATCGTGTCATTGTAATTCAGTATGATTTCTTGCTGCATTTTTAAATAAAATAACATAAAAGAGGTGTCTGACATTTTTAATAGTTCAAACATACCTACAGTATGACCTCCATGAAAAAAAAGCAAAAAGCAGATAAAAATTCTGCCACTATCCCTTAAGTGATATTAAAGCAGGGCAACCCCCATCCTCGGAAACCTTCAGCAAGCAAATTAATATATATATTTTAAAAAGAGTAGCTCCAAGCTGCAAATGGGATGCCTATCCCAATTTCCACTAAAGTAGCCCTGTGGACTCAAGGCTCTTCCAGACTGCTAATTCATTCTGTAGTTCAAGCTCATACTGTTGTGATAAAACATGCATCCAAATTTGTCCATACTGATTTGTTTAATTATGCCCTACTGACTTCTGTGGATGTGGATTTCCAGGATGTGCCCTAAATATTTGCAAAGCCTAAGTAAATAACCACTGGGACATTTGCATTTCACCCTGGGAATTTTTAAAACTGAAAAACTGTGTGATTAAAAAGCACATTAAAAAACAGTACACGCATCATAAGAAGTGGCTGTGCTTAGACGGAAACACCTGGATGAAAGAGCTGTTTTTGACCCTGTTTTCCATGCAGCCATCACAAACAAGAGCACGTTGGTCATAATGTTATCACAGAGAGGGAGGCTATTCAACCTGATGTCTACTAGTCATGTTGAAGTTCCACTCTCACAATCCCCAAGTCCACATACCCAAAGTGAACATCCAGGGCATGTGGAGGACACCAAGTTGAAGTTACTTTAGAACAGTGTTTCTCAACCTCAGGAACTTTAAGATGTGTGGACTTCAATTCCCAGAATTTCCCAGCCAACTCTCAGAATTCTGGGAGTTGAAGTCCACACATCTTAAAGTTGCTGAGGTTGAGAAACACTGCTTTAGAAGACTTGTTGGGGAAAAGTTGGATAGCTCTTGGCATCGGTGGTGCTATATCAGCTAACACCATTTGGCAGCTAAGAACCTGTGGGACCTCATAGGGAAGAACATTAACTTACAAATCGCATTTAAACATCAGTGGGATGGTGAACAATTGGATACGATGCTGAAATTAATTACTAATTTCTAATGCACAAAAAATTGAAGCAGAGTTCAATCAATATTTTAAAGAAGGAATTAAAATTATTTTTTCTATCCTGGATAGAAAAAATAAACAATTGGGCTTATCTTTAGTCTGGAGATTTTATTTATTTGTTTGTTTGTTTGTTTGTCATATTTGTCTACCGCCCATCTCGCATGCAACAACTCTGGGCAGCTTACAGATAATAAAATGACAAAACACTAAAAACACTAAAAAAACCTTTACCTTTTAATATTTTAAATATAAAAAGGTAAAGGTTCCCCCTGCACATTTGTGCAGTCGTGTCCTTCTCTAGGGGCCGGTGCTCATCTCCGTTTCTTAGCCAAAGAGCCAGCGTTGTCCGAAGACGCTTCCATGGTGATGTGGCCGGCATGACGCACGCGGAACGCTGTTACCTTCCCACCGAAGTGGTACCTATTAATCTACTTGCATTTGGATGCTTTCGAATTGCTAGGTTGGCAAGAGCTGGGGCGAGTGCGGGAGCTCACTCCGTCAAGTGGGGCTAGGGATTCGAACCTCCGAACTTGCAATCTTCCAATCGACAACCCTGGCATCTTACCCGCTGAGCCACCACGCCCCTACATTATAAATATAAATATAAGTATAAATACATAAAAATACAGATAAAAATATAAAACTACAAAATATAAAATATAAAATTCAAGATGGCAATAAGATCTTATCCTTGGCACCATCATGGTGCCAACCACCCCCATGAATGGCTATCCATATTATCCATATTATACTTGATTGGGTCCTATGGTCTAACCAAGCATTGCTATGGACATGTTTGAATGCCATTGTGTAGGGGAACTCTTGTGGGAAAGTGGTTGTATCTTTTGAGTGGCCCAAAGCTCATAATGGGTGCATTCATCCAGTTCATTTTTGAAGTCATCATTTGGCATCATCACACATTCATGAGTGTTGTTGAAAAAAAATCTGTTATGACAATTTTGATAAGGGAAAAGCCAGATATGGAATTATAAGTTATAACTAAACTTATATACCAGTGTTTCTCAACCATGACAAGTTTAAGATGGGTGGACTTCAACTCCCAGAATTCCCCAGCCAGCAAGGAATAATCCAAAATGTATTTGTACAGAAGTGTGTGCATACCTGATGGAATATACTTGAGCTCTGTTAAAAAGTTGTATAATTCTTTGTACATACAGAAGTGGAAATAAGCAACTAACTCTAACATCTTCAAATGGACAAGGGTAGATTTAGCAGATGGTGAAGTATTTAGGCAACCTGCAATTCTAGGTTAGTGGGAAAAGTGCCCAAGCTGTTGGCTCATTTATCATTCAAAGGCCACTGCAGTTAGAACAAATCATCTTCATTTGTAAAGCTGGCAATGGTGACCATGGTTCAGGATCCCACTGACATTTTGGGTTTTAAAACAACCATAGTTTGTGTTCAAATGATAACTACAGGGTGTCAGCTGTTGGATACAGCATCCCTATCTACCAAATTGTTTTCTTCATGGTGCGGAAGAGAGGAGGGATCTCCTAATGTCCTCCTTTCTGCTGCTGTTATGTACAGGTAGTCCTCACTTAATGTGGGAATTGGGACCGGAATTTCCATCACTAAGTGATGTGGTCGTAAAGCACAATGTCATGTGACTGCACCACTTTGCAGTGGGAATTCTGGCACTTCCGGTTGCTGTTGTTAAGTGAATCCCACACCATCATTAAGCGAGGACGTCACGTGGTCACCATTTGCGACCTCCTGCTGGCTTCCCCATTGACTTTGCTGTGGAGATGGGCGGTGATAAATTCGAATAATAAATAATAAAGAAAGTCACAAACGATCACATGATTGCGGGACGCTGCCATGTCATAATTGCATAATTGGCGCCTGGGACGCAATCACACAACCACGGGGATGCTGTGACTGACATAAGCACAAGGACTGGTCGTAGGTACCACTCGTTCAGCACCGTCGTAATTTTGTACGGTCGGTGAATGTATGGTTGTTAAGCGAGGACCACCTGTACACTAGAATAACCCCAGGCCACTCCCTCAGACACTGCCCATGCTAATTAACCACAGTATTGAATAGATGGGGATAACTGGCTCCTTCAAAGCCCCTCGGCATCCTCTCCCTCCCAGCCCAGAGATCAGCTGCCAATGCTGGGAAACCTGGCAGGAGAAGGAATAGCAAAGGCTCTCTATTTGCCTGATTTCTACAGTTGCTTTGTAGAATTGGAGACATGGAGGATATGAACGAACCAGCTGGATCCTCTTGCCTGCCTCCTCTCCCAGTCTCTCCATATGCCAGCTAGGCTGGCAGGAGGCGGGATGAGCTGACTCAGAGCTGACAGGGAATGAAAGCAGAGGAGGAAGGCTCCGGCTGCGCCACCCAACCTCCTGTGTGCCCGTCAGCTGTTAAGCAGGCTACTTTATTTCAGGAGAACTGCAAAACCTGTGATTTAGCCTAATTAACAGGACACTCGTGGGAGGAGGCGTGGTGTGGTACAGAGGGAGTCTCCCCATCTGTCAGGCCGATCCCTCTGCTGCGGGGAGGGATTGGATCGGAGACCGGCTGTGTACGGGGCAGAGGCTGGTTAGAAGGGTCCAGACTCTCCCTCTGCCCAACCCACAGTGCCTGGGGATCGGAGGGGAGGGGAATATGCCCTCACTGGTCTAAAGAAGCGCCTAGGAGCTGGGCCAATCCGCCCCCTAGGGGTCACCCGACTCTTACCACTGAGAGAACGGCTGGTGATGTATGTCAGATGGTATTTATGACCCCAAAAATGTGTTGGGATAAAATGGAAAACGCTGCTAATACCAGAACAGCTGACTTAAGGCTGCCTCAGGTATGGCCGTGGAGCATAGCAGAGTATGGCCGTGAACCCATAGTAGAAATCAGAGGTGGGTGATGCTGTGATTAGATGCAAGGGAAGAAATTTATCAATAGAAGAGAATCTCTGAGGCTCAGGGTTGAACTGTGGGGTCCTTGGTGCTCTCTGAGCTTGGTTGTTTGCTTGCAGACGTTTCGTTGCCCGACTAGGCAACATCTTCAGTGCGAGAAGGGAGAGGGGTTTGCTAGCACTGAAGATGTTGCCTAGTCCGGCAACGAAACGTCTGCAAGCAAACAACCAAGCTCAGGATCGGCTGATGGATTTTTCCCATTGCTTTTGCTAGTTTTATTTAGTCGATTTTCTTGTTGATTCTCACCCTTCTAGACTGGTGGTAAATCTTGGTTTTAAAGTGGATTATATTTTAATCCTGATTTGATTTGTTTTCCTTCAAAGCTTTGAGTGCTTTTTACTTGGACAGTGGGCTAAAAATATTTTTAATTAGTACATGCAAATAAGCAGCAGCAGCTATTCAAAAGCTGAAGAAATGGAACAAGGTGTTCCTTGCCTGGAGTTTAGGACCAGCCCTGGCAGTGACAAATCGTTGAGGACAGACAGGGATGGTCCCTTGAATCAGCTGCTTCTCTCAGGATGGAACAGAGAGAACCTCATAGCCCCCTTCACTCCCATTTAAGCTTTAGACTTCAGCCATATTACAAATCCTGTTACCTTTTTGCTATGCTACAACTCCTGAGTTGGCTCGATAGGCCTCAATGAATCTTACTGTTAAAATGTTGTGTTCAATGAGTCTGGGTCAAGAGCCTTTAAAGCCATGGAATCTGGGAATTCTGGCAGAAGAGTTGGGGCATTAGAATGGTTTGTGTGGCACCGGGCAGCTAATCTATGAATTTGCACCGGGAAAGGTAGGAAGCCAGGCTAGAGAGATACAGCCATAATTCTGAGTAGAGAGAGAGTCAGAGAGAGATTAGCAGAGTAGCAAGACCCAGAAATCGAAGAAGCCTGATCTTTCTTTCTGGCTCTCAAATTAGAAATGTCACTACTACCCCCCCATCCCCCCAAAAAAACTGACTAAACCATTGTGCCCCTGTCTGGAAAGTCATCCTCTAATGAGGACCACGGCAAGGCAATCAGACAGGCAGAAACACAGGGCAACGATGGTGAGATTGCACTGACCCACTACTTCTGGTCCTTGTGATTCAGGCGGGAGGGCCATCCTCCTAATCCACAAGAATGCTGCTAGCTCCATGGGAACAGTCAGAAAGATGAAAGCGGAGGATTGCTCACTGCCCAGAGGGGCATCTGGCACAGCCAAGGCAACAGCCTGGTGTTGGAGATCTACCAAATGATGCCAACTCTGCTCAGGCAGAGAGCTTTTGGCATCTTGGTCCTGCCTGAGTGCAGGCTGTCATTGGAACAACTCTCCATGACATCCCACCTTGCCCGTGCCAAATGCTCTACTTTCAAATGTCCTCTACCTCCTCCTGACTCAGAAAACAAACATTGACTTGCCCGTGAACTTCTCCTTGTATCTGGAGGAACTCCCTTCCCTTTGAAATCAGCCTGTATTTACAATTACACCTTTGCCTGCTGGATTTACAACCTTGTAAGCATTAATTAACTGACTCCAGCCTGAGGGGGGGGGCGGGACACAAACAAACGAAAACAGCATGGCTGTTTGTTCAGGATTTAGCAGCAACAGCAGCCTGCAGAAATTAACAAGGCCAGCATTTCAGGTCTACAGGTGACAATATTGTCAGGGCTTAAGAACATACTGTAGTCAAATTCAAATTAAACTTTAGTATGGCCACAGACCAGCACACAGCAATGCAATATAAAAAGTAAGGAAATATGAGGAAGAAAGGCAAGCATACTGTATTGAATCCATCACAGCATAATCAGGATTGCTAGTTTAATAGGGGAATCACAATTATAAAAATGTATAGACAAACAAACTTAAGTAAAAAATAAAATAAATAAAGTATTGATACATTACTCCGTGTAAAGCAGTGTTTCTCAACCTTGGCAACTTGAAGATGTGTGGACTTCAACTCCCAGAATTCCCCAGCCACCATGGAATTCTGGGAGTTGAAGTCCACACATCTTAAAGTTGCTGAGGTTGAGAAACACCATCGTAGAGCATTCTAAACCATTCGTAAGACCAAAAATCAAAAACACCCTAAGACCAAACCACAATCTGAGGAGAAAAACAGTGATTGCTAAGATTTTGTGAGAACCAGCATCTTTGTGGGAACCACCATCTTCCTGACCTTACAGCCACACAGAATTTTACCACATGATGCATTTGAGTGGAACTCTTTTCAGAGTATAGAAAAGTTGTATACAAATGCCTGGGGTGACCTGGGAAGTCTATAGCAATGGTGCTTCATATGTGGCTGTAATATTGACAAGTAAGTAGCATGTGCTTATTTCTGTCTTCCCCTCGCATCCCTACAGGGACACAGTTGTTCTGGGTAGGGGACTTTTTAATATTTCCCCTCTAGCACCCCTGAGTGAAGGGCACTGCCCCATGCCAAGGGAAAAACTCTTCTATGCCCTGAATTGGGTGAGCCATGAGGCAGGCTGTAGGAGGCACTTTATGCACTGATCCCTCAGCAATTTATTGTGGCGCTCTGTACCCACAATATGTTGTGCAATAAGCAATGCATTGAAGACCAGGCTGTTCCCCCCCCCCCCATACGGGCCTACACAGCTTTGTCCTCCTGGTAATTCCTATCTTGTGACAGGCACAACGCTAACAAACGGTGCTGCCCTTATTTACGGTGTCCAGAGCACACTAAGGACAAGGGTTGCTGTTTTGATTTCCTCCCCATCCCTGAATGTCAACAGCTGGCAGGAAAACATCTACATACAAGTTTCCTTAATGCAGGGTGGAGCTGGGGAGGAGACAAGTTTGGACAGATGGGCAGGCCAGCGGGTGTAGCCATCTGCCCAAACTCATGGTGCAAGTGTTTTTTGTAGGCGCATTCAATGGAGGAGGCCAGGTTGAGAAGACTGGAATTCCAGCAGCTGGAAGTGAATTGGCCTTGGAGGATGGCGAAGGGGACCAAGGGGAAGGGGGACGATCTGCATTGGATTACTAGGGTCTCCAACAGGAGCTGGGGCAATCCCACTCTCTGAGGTCGCCCAAGTGTGAAGCATGGTGAAGGTTGTTCCCCAGTAAAACGGCCAGTTTACTACCTACTTAGGGGTGGGAAACATTGTTTTAGAACATGACATAAAGCTCCCCCAGATAAAGAGTAGGGACGTGATGAACGCAATATCATGTGGACACGGCTGAAAAAAGAAATTGCCGGCACGTTGGGTTGTGGTTTGCTGGAAATGTATAATAGCTCTGCAGTAGGTCAGTAAGTAGGAATTCATTCATTTTTATTTCACAAGCCACTGAGACGCAGAAGCCCTGCTAACCTTCCCACAATTTCCCCTCCACCGCTTCTGTAATAGTCAGAGTATATTTAAGTCATTTTCTTTCCAAACACTCATGGGCAAACATTAAGCCCCTGGAGCTTTTCCTTGCATGGAGACAAAGAGTGGTGAAAGCTTTGCCTGCTGAAATGCTGCCCATCCGTTAGAATTCATGGGTGTGCAAATTCTGCAGGTCAGCTGTTAAGAAAGGCCACATGGGAGGCCTAGTGAAAAAGGAAGGGAGGGACAAGGTATCACCAGTTGGTTGCCTGTCTTGTATTTCGGCTGATAACTGCACTGAAGCTGTACCCGTTGAATTGGGCATTGCAAGAAAAAAATATTTCTAAAAAACTATGCTGGAGAAGACTCTTAAGAGTCCCTTGGACTGCAAGGAGGTCAAATCAGTCAATCCTGAAGGAAATCAACCCTGACTGCTCATTGGAAGGACAGATACTGAAGCTGAAGCTCAAGTACTTTGGCCACCTAAAGGGGACAGCAGAGGATGAGATGGTTAGATAGCATCACTGATGCAATGAACATGAATTTGAGTAAACTCCGGGAGACAGTGGAGGACAGGAAGGCCTGGCGTGCTATGGTCCATGAGGTCACGAAGAATCGGACACGACTAAACGACTGAACAACAGCAAAAAAAAATGGTGATCATGTCATGGTGATTCGGGTCTCTGTCGATGGAGAACCAGTGCCTCCAAGAGGTGTTACGGATCATTTCCACCCTTCCTGACCATTGGCTATGAGAGTTGGGGCTGATGGGGGTTGGAGTGGAACAAAACTAGACCGGCAGAGATCCCTCGTACTTGTGATTGAAAAAGGAAAGGGAAATAAAAGAGCACAACTTCTCAGTAAAGGTTGCATTATTTTTAAAACTCATCTCCATCGGAAGCCTCCAAAGACCCCTGTGCATTGCTTGCTCAGCAGGCTTCATTTTGATGAAATGTGCAGTGTGCAGTGTGACAGATGCCTCCTGACAACGAATGGTACAAACCTGTGCTTGCTGGGTCTATTTTGTGTGGCAGGGAGGCAGCTGGACCAAGGACCAAGCATGCATTAGCCTAGCATCCATTTAGACAGAAATTGCAATCTACTGCACACTGCATGATCTAAAAATAACTGCTCCTTGGAAGTCATGGTGGGCCATAGTCTTTCTTCCCTGACAGTTCTGTACAAGGCAACACTTTCTTTGTGTCGGCTCCAAATAAGTCAGCAAAAACAGCCTGAGGCTAGCAGGTCTCAACTCTTTCCTGAAGGACCCCGCCAACTAGTATGGGTTCTGCTTGGAATCATCATTCACTTTCATCTAGAACAGGGGTGGGCAACGTCAGGCCCGCGGGCCGTATAAGGCCCACGGGGCTCCTGCCTAAGGCCCGCGGGGCTCCCGCCCGCAAACCCAGCCCCTTCCACGTGATTGGCTCCTGCCCGCAAACCCCGCCCCCCAGTGCTTTTGATTGGCTCCCACCCGCAAACTCCAGCCCCCGGTCCGCGGAAATCCCAGAAACCCCGCCCCCCACCCCCCCGGTCCCCGGTTATAAATATCCAAATGGCCCTTGGCAGAAAAAAGGTTCCCCATCCCTGATTTAGAAAGTCATATGTTATGCTTCCTCCTTTTGATTTGCAAACTTACAGAACTGAGTATTATTTATGGATTTATTTAATTTTTTTAACTGCCTAATAGCTGAAGCTCTTTAGACAGTTTCCAATAACACACACACACACACACACACACAATCAATTTGAATTAAAACATAAACAGTAAAATCAAATAAAATACAAAATAAAGGCACTCTACAAACTAGGCAACAGCTAAGCAGGCATCAGAATCTAAAACAACACATATTACAGTAGAATTGAAATATGATTAAAATACAATTGAAATACGGCTAGGCTGGCAGTTGAAACTTGTTTTAAAACTGGCAATATGTAGGGCAAGCTGCACCATTAGGCAAGAGGTAGTAAACGGTTCTAGCAAATGGAAAGCATATTCCATCAGAAAGCAGAAGTGGTTTTCAATACATAATCACGGACACCCTAAACTTGGGTGACCTTGGGCCTGTCACTCTCTCAGCCCTAGGAAGGAGCCAATGGCAAACCAGGAGACTGAGAGTTCTAGTCCCGCCTTAGGCATGAAAGCCGGCTGGGTGACCTTGGGCCAGTCACTCTCTCAGCCCTAGGAAGGAGCCAATGGCAAACCAGGAGACTGAGAGTTCTAGTCCCGCCTTAGGCATGAAAGCCGGCTGAGTGACCTTGGGCCAGTCCCTGACTCTCAGCCCTAGGAAGGAGCCAATGGGAAACCAGGAGACTGAGAGTTCTAGTCCCGCCTTAGGCATGAAAGCCGGCTGGGTGACCTTGGGCCAGTTGCTCTCTCTCAGCCCAACTCACCTCACAGGGTTGTTGTTGTGGGGAAAGGAGGAGGAGGAAGGAGTATTAGGTATGTTTGCTGCCTTGAGTTATTTATAAAAATAATAAAGGCGGGATAAAAAATAATAAAATAAAATAAAATAATAAAATAAAATAAAATAAAATAAAATAAAATAAAATAAAATAAAATAAAATAAAATAAAATAAAATAAAATAATAAAATAAAATAAAATAAAAAAATAAAATAAAATAAAATAAAATAAAATAAAATAAAATAAAATAAAATAAAATAATAAAATAAAATAAAGACTAATTGAGCCAGTTTGGTGCAGTGGTGCTGACCTAGAAACCGGAGACGGTGAATTCTAGTCCCGCCTTAGGCATGAAAGTGGCTGGGTGACTTTGGGCCAGTCACTCTTTCTCAGCCCAACCCACTTCACAGGTTTGTTGTTGAGAGGAAAATAGGAGGAGGAAGGAGTATTAGGTGTTCCCTGCCTACTACTACTACTACTACTACTAGTTGGCCTTCATTTGCATTACTACTACTACTAGCAGTAGTACTACTATTAAAACCTTGGATGGCACTTAGAAAATCAGCGCATTGACAAAACTTCCATCTGTCAAGTACAAAAGGCCGCGCTGGTTGGATCCGCACATATACTACGCCGATACATTACGACATCCTAGGTTCTTGGGAAGGACTCAGTGCAAATGAAGGCCAACACCAGCTAAAGTACTGGCAGCTGTGATTTCACAGTGTTGTATATCATCCTCATCATCGATTTTTGGACCATTGTATTCTGTAATTCCATCCTAACCGAGCAGTCGTGTGATTTTTAAATACACGTGTGTCCACACATGCATACAGTGCTGCTATCATTGTGAAATGATGTGAACATTCTTAGAAATCCTTGCTTGTTTTTGCTGGAATCCATACCATTTATCTTCTTTAGTACAAGGCACTAGGAGCAAATGGTTAGTGCTTTATATGCTGCTTGTTGGATGGAGGGCCTTCCATTATCTGTCTTCTGATCAACAAAGGCTACAGATGGTTCTAAAGAAGTTTAGGGTGGCCGTGATAATGTCTTGGAAACCAGAATGATGCTCTGCCAGACCAGCCCTCCCATGAGTCAGAGCGAGCCGGTTGCTCCAGGCAGCTGGTGGGAAGAGATGAAGTGCTGCAACACGTTAGTAAAGGTCACACCTCTGTGCATGCGGCTCACTCTGCACCCCTATGCTGACCTTCTGCTTTCTGATGGAATATGCTTTCCATTTGCTACAACCATTTACTACCTCTTGCCTAATGGTGCAGCTGGCCCTACATATTGCCAGTTTTAAAACAAGATTCAACTGCCAGCCTAGCCATATTTCAATTGTATTTCAGCCTTTGTTGCATTTTGTTGTTTATTCGTTCAGTTGCTTCCGACTCTTCGTGACCTCATGGACCAGCCCACGCCAGAGCTTCCTGTCCGCCATCACCATCCCCAGCTCCCCCATGGTTGAGTCCGTCACCTCCAGAATATCATCCATCCATCTTGCCCTTGGTCGGCCCCTCTTCCTTTTGCCTCCCCCTTTCCCTAGCATCAGCATCTTCTCCAGGGCATCCTGTCTTCTCATGATGTGGCCAAAGTACTTCAGTTTTGCCTTTAATATCATTCCCTCAAGTGAGCAGTCTGGCTTTATTTCCTGGAGTATGGACTGGTTTGATCTTCTTGCAGTCCAAGGCACTCTCAGAATTCTCCTCCAACACCACAGCTCAAAAGCATCTATCTTCCTTCGCTCAGCCTTCCTTATGGTCCAGCTCTCGCAGCCATAGGTTTTGTTGCATACGTTGGTTTATTCTTTTTATTTACTTATTTGGATCATTTATACATTGGCGATCACTCGTAGCCGAGTAAGATTGTCTTCCAAAGGTAAAATTTTAACGGTGGATCCGTAAGTGGCTATAAAGGCCAATTCTGGATCCGCACAACCTCCCACAATGAGGGCATAGGTTTCCGGGTGGGAGACGGTCATGATGAGGGTTTGCCTGACGTGCCTTCCTTTTAGCTCTTTTCTCCCTTTCGCCCTGTACTCGTGCTTCTTCAAAGTCCATAGCACCATTAATAAAGGCTGACCTCCAATTGAAACGCTCATGTGTTAGGGCTTCCCAGTTCTCAATGCTGATATTACATTTTTTTAAATTAGCTTTGAGAGTATCTTTGAGTCTCTTTTGCTGTCCACCAATATTCCGTTTTCCATTCTTAAGTTGGGAGTAAAGTAGCTGCTTTGGAAGACGATGGTCAGGCATTCGAACAACATGACCGGTCCAGTGAAGTTGATGTTGGATGATCATTGTTTCAATGCTGGTGGTTTTCGCTTCTTCTAATACGCTAACATTAGTCCGCCTATCTTCCCAAGTAATTTGCAGAATTTTTCGGAGGCAGCGTTGATGGAATCTTTCAAGAAGTTGGAGGTGGCATTTGTAGAGGGTCCATGTTTCACAGGCGTACAGAAGGGTTGGTAGTACAATGGCTTTGTAAACAAGCATTTTGGTCTCCCTGCGAATGTCCCGATCCTCAAACACTCTACGCTTCATTCGGGAGAAAGCTACACTCGCAGAGCTCAGGTGATGCTGAATTTCAGCGTCGATGTCGGCTTTTGTAGATACATTCGCGTTGTTGTTGTCAACTCCTTCTTTCCCAATGATCCCTGGCCACAAATCACGCCCAACTCTTGCATTGAAATCGCCCAGGAAGATAATGGTATCTCTGAAAAGATGGTGTCCAGCTGGGTATAAAATTTTTCCTTGATATCCTCATCTGCATCTAGTGTTGGTGCGTAAGCACTTAGGATAGTTGCCTGTTGGTTTTTGGCGAGTTTTATTCGCAGAGTTGAGAGTCGTTCGTTAATCCCAGTGGGAACTTCTGACAAGAGCTTCACAAGGTCGTTTTTGATAGCAAAGCCTACCCCATGTATTCGTCGTTCTTGTTCAGGCAGTCCTTTCCAAAATAAGGTATAACCTCCTTTTATTTCCTTCAACTGTCCTTCTCCTGCTCTTCGAGTTTCTTGGAGTGCTGCTATATCAATATTAAAACGTCTCAGCTCCCTTGCAATAATGGCAGTCCTACGTTCAGGTCGTTCACTATCCATATTGTCTTGCAGTGTCCGTATATTCCATGTTCCAAAATTCATGTGTTTTTTACGACCGCTAGATGGTGACCCCACTGGTCGCAGTAATCCAGTCAGGGAGAAAATGAGGCAGACTATGTTTAGGGCACCTTTTCTAGCCCCCTCCCCATATGGGGTGAGCAGAGTGGATCCTAAATAGGGCTGCTCAGTCGTGGATACAGCTGCCGAACTACTCAACTGCCTCGATCCTTGAGTCAGGGCGACTGAATCCGTATCCACCGCCCATGTGCTGGTCCATGACTAGGAGCTTCCGGATTTCACAGTCCTGCCCCCGTTGCCATTCGTCAGTCGCCATGGGACTTTTGGTTGTTTTGGGTTTGGTGTGGTTGGAAGACGCCTGTGCGTGAATTTGTTTTATGTGTGGAGATCGGTGCACAACGATCAGCACACAACCTTCACAGAAAAAGGCTCTAATCCAATGGCATGGATACCATGACGATTGGTGACCTTTTGTCTGCCGCGGCCTTCATCCGCCTTCGCAGCCGTTGTAACAATACACCTTGTTATCTTCTGCCTGTTCTGCCGTTGAGGACTTTCTTGGATCGTTCTTTGTCTGGTTCCTCCCCCTGGACCTTACCGCCATGGGTGACCCTGCCAGGAGTACATGACTCCCGACGGCTTCGCTCACGGTTCATTGGGAACACACAAGCCCACTCACCACAACAAGGTGACGATCCAGCGAGTGAGTGGATCATTTATATACCACTTCTTATAAAAACAAACAAGCCAGTCCATATTAAAACGTTTACATTACATGAAAAACACAGTGTGAACGTTTGTGTTGATCAGTCAAAAGCTGCATCCGTTAATTAAATGAAGGCATAATTTAATTGAGTAGATAGCTGCATGTTTTTACTTTCCACAAGGTGGCAGTGTGGCACCGCAAGATGGCAGGGATGTCTGGATTTGGTGAGGCTTCTCTTTTAAAAGCTGGAAGCTGCTTTTTAAACCACCCAGCTCCTAGCTTCGCTGGCACTGAAACGCCCCATCCCACATTTTGTGTTACTAACAGTCAGGAAGGGGGAGTCGATTGCTTGGGGCATGGTAGGAAAAGACACTTGAGGGAGGCCATTTGGGAGGAAATGACAAGATTAAAAAGCTTCTTCCTCCCCCTTCCCTTTTCCAACTGTAACCATCCTAAAATAGCTTTGTTCTTTTCAAAGGGCTACCACGATTTGGTTATATCAGTGTTTCTCCACCTGGGCCACTTTAAGATGTGTGATGGAAGGCTGGGGTTTCTCTAGGTCAGTGTTTCGCCACCTGGGCCACTTTAAGATGTGTGGACTTTAACTCCCAGAATTCCCCAGCCAGCTGGCTGGGGAATTCTGGGAGTTGAAGTCCACACATCTTAAAGTAGCCCAGGTGGAGAAACACTGGGTAATATTCTACTGCTTTATGAATTGTGGTCCAGCATTCTATAGCCTAGTACCCTCAGAATATGTTGAATTAACACTCTATCATCCCCTGCTTAGGGGGCGTGGTGGCTCAGCAGGTAAGACGCCAGGCTTGTCGATCGGAAGATCGCAGGTTCGGAGGTTCGAATCCCTAGCCATGCGTGCGGAGTGAGCTCCCGCACTAGCTCCAGCTCTTGCCAACCTAGCAATTCGAAAGCATGCAAATGCAAGTAGATGAATAGGTACCACTTCGGTGGGAAGGTAACAGCGTTCCACGCACGTCATGCGGCCACATGACCGTGGAAGCGTCTTCGGACAGCGCTGGCTCTTCGGCTAACAAACGGAGATGAGCACCGGCCCCTAGAGTCGGACACGACTGCACAAATGTGCGGGGGGAACCTTTACCTTTATATCCCCTGCTAGTACCTTGCACAGCCATTCTAATCTCATCCAGCCATGAGAGCAATGCGCGTTGCAGCCCACCCATCAAAAAGGCACCAGATTGGGGAACGTTGTATGAAAGCCGTGGAAAATGGGGACCGAGACTCAGGGATCTTATCTCTGTACCGCCGTTGATTCGCCACACCGCGCAAGAGAGGGAGCGTTTGTGGTCCTTGTTTTCTACGCTGTCATTCATTTCTTTGAGTTTTGTTCATTTTGTTTCGGGTTTATAAATGTGAACATATAAACATTTTTAGTTCCAAGGAGTGCAAGTGGCCTGATGCAGAATGAGTTCCATATGCCAACCCATCTGGACCATCTCTCTGATTAGATCAATCCTACGTCCAGGGGGGGAAATATTGGAATGAGATATTTGGCAAAGATTTTTTTAAAATTTGGCAACGTATTAAAACCAGAATCCTCTTGCTTGCTTGCTTTCATTATTTTACAGATCCAACAAGAAAATGAATGATGCAAAAGGAACAGAAATACATGCTGCATATAACAGGAAAAAAAACTTATGCTTCTGGTGCCAAATATTAGTTATGAAATGAAACCCAGTGCCCAGCTGCCTCAAATTCTGCTCCATCTCCGCTGTCTCATAGAGGTCAATCCCTTTGACTTGAGGGAAAATATGAGTGAATCAAATACCGCCAATCTCCAAAAAAGACTGTTTGATTAAAAAGTCTCAAGAAATGCTTGGGACCCAAACGGGCAGGTAATGTGAGAAAAGCCATTCCACGTTGCGTTGCGTTGCGTTGCGTTGCCTGCTCTGCGTTGTCATGTTAGCAGAGATCAGCCCAAGATTATTATTACTATTACATTCCTTGTTTGGTTTCTTAGCAGGCCTCTGGAAAATTGACACTGTTGTAAAAGAAGGCTCCAAAATGATATTCCAGTTATTTGAGAGTAACATTTTACGCACCCAACTCTATCACAGGAGTTCATACGCTGATAAAGATGTTTGATGCAACAATTTAATCTAATTTGGGAGAGGGGGATCATCTCAGGTAATCTGCTCATATCTGTCAAACATGAGACACGAAGTGCCAAGTAAAGAATTAGATTAGAAAAGAAGATATTAAAAGGGAAGTGATTGAAAAGCCATTTCAGCTATTGGAGGAAGAAAGCTCAATTTCGTTCTTATTTAAGCCTGTGTCTCAAACAGACCTGATAAGCAATTACTTTAAAAGCCTTGATGTAGAAATGTGTTAATAACTTAATTCAGCAAATACTATGCCATACTAAACCAAGATTCGAATCCTTTGATATTACATCAGCTTCTTTTAACTTGTAATTGATTTGTGCTTTAATAAAAAGACCTCTGTTTGCCTCAGAGAACGATTTAAAGATAAATACTGTGCATCTAAAACCCCAGGAGACACATATTTCAGGGGAAGTTTGATAGTGTACTTCAAAGACCATAAAAGTGGTAACGGCTAAACTAATAGCTTAATTCACACACTCAAATAGGCAATTTTTTAAAAAATAGAGAGCAATTGTTTGCAGCTTCCAGCAGTTTAGGGCCGAAGCCAGAGCGCTTAGACCAGTGTTTCTCAACCTTAGCAAGAATTCTGGGACTTGAAGTTCACACCTCTTAAAGTTGCCAAGGTTGAGAAACACTGACTTAGACCATGGTAGGGAACCTGTGACCCACAGATCTATGCAGCTTTCCCAGACCCCATTTTGTGGTTCCCAGAGCACTCCCAGATTGCACGGTCAAAATTTGGGGGCCAAATAGCAAATTTGGGGGGGGGGGGGAGGGGGAGGAGGAAAAATAGATGAAGTCTCCATAAGGCCAGGGTCAGCCATGTTTATTCCTATCCTTTAAACCAAGGAAACTAGAGCCAGTTTTCAATCCTGCCAACCCAGTAATACCGTTGCATCATCAGAGGAACTCTGGTCCCCAAGGCCAGAGAAATAAATCACATGCCTGCCACTTAGCCTTAACACGCTATGTGTCCTGACCTATACAGGTAGATAAGGGAAAGGAAAACACATAAGAGGTGGTTGGGAAGATCCCAAAATAATTTTCTAAGTTGAGATGGTGCAGGACCTGTGATTAAAATGTGGTAAAAAATACTAGTCCAGTGCATGGTGCATGCAGCCAAGAAAAGGATGCTAATAATGTCACACTGCCCTAATTTACCTTTTGAATATAGGTAGTCCTCACTTAACAACCATTCATTTAGTGACAGTTCAGACTTACAACGGTGTTGAAAAAAAGACAACCGATTCTCACTTATGAGTGTCACAGTGTCCCGTGGTCACACGATCGCCATTTTTGCCCTTCCTGGCTGGCTTCTGGTAAGCAAAATCAATGGGGAACCGCGTGATTCACTTAACAACCACATGGTTTGCTTAATGCCCATGGTGATTAGCTTAACAACGGCTGCAAAAAAGGTCGTAAAATCGGGTCGGATTCACTTAATGACTGCTTCGCTTAGCAACCAAACTTTTGGTCCCAAGTCTGGTCGATAAGTGAGGACTTCCTGTAGATACAATACTTATATACACACAATGCATGATGTATACTGAGTTTCTGTCCAATGCTGAAGCTTATCTACCAACTAACATCTTGTCTGTGGACTTCCCAGAGACACTGGCTTGTGTGTGGGAGCAGCATGCTAGCAGAAGTCTTGTCTATTATAGCAGGACGTTTATATGGTCTTAGAAGCCGGAAATTTCTAGGCCTGTGTGCAAATCTTGGTTCATTCTTATTTATGTTCCGAATTATTTATATCTATAACATTTAGAATCATAGTCTTGTAAAATGTAAAGGTTGGAAGGGGCCTTGGCAATAATCAAGTCCAGGCCCTCTAAGATCCCTGTGCAGGAATCTTAAAGAGATGTCTTTAAGACCTAAAACTGGTTGCAGGCTATTGAAGTATGACAAGCTTGTTGTGACCCGCCCAGAGTCCCTTGTATGGGAGATGGGCGGGGAATAAATTGAATAAATTGAATAAATAAATAAATGAATAAATAAATAAGCTGCTGGGCAGGTCACAAACTCTGCTCTGAAATTTAATTTCTAAAATATTAGGCTGCGCAAAGGGGCTGCATTTCTCCTTGAATGCTTTACGCTGCAGAGGCGATGCTGTTTGCTTCACCAGGGCACAGCAACAATGCCATTCCCTTCCTTCAGGCTTCACAGTCACCACCAACACTTCCTATAACCCGCAGAGGCTTCTGCACATGCCCAAGTTTGCATCTGGACGCAGCAGAGAAGCACGCCAGAGACCGAGGAGCCCTCTCCCAACACAACGTAGCAGCTTAGCTTTGCTCCTCTGTAGCACGGGGTCATGTTGCATCCTGAAGCCCCTTTTTGCTCAAAGCATGGTCAAGGCAAAGCCCTATACAACATCGTCAGCAACGCTAGAGAGCACTGCTTTCTCAATATGCTAATCTCATGGAACACTCATCTGCTGACATCACTTCCCAGAAGAGGGCAGGCGAGGATGGCTCTGGGATGCCAGAGGGCACCTTCTAAAAAGGATGTCCAGATCTTTTAGTCCAGAAGCATCAGCTTCTTAGTTTTCTGCACCAGGGGGAGCAGGCTGCAGTCAAATAATAGGTGTCCAAAGCAACCTTTGTACGGCAGGTGAAAACAAGCCATGGAAAAGGAGGTACAGCCATTTTCAGTGCTGTATGGAGAGTTGGGCCTCTGAATGAAACTTTGGGCCTCAGACACGTTAAATCTTTTGTTGAATTGCTATCTATGGAAGTCAGATGACACCAGTCGGCTTGGCAGCTCAGCTCAGAATGGAAGCTCCCTTCTGTCCTAAAACTTACCCCCACGGGCCTGACCTCTACAGTTCAGAAACTCCGATTGGAAACATCTTTCTGTGACAGCCCGGAGGGGCAAATAATGTGACTCAATAAAAGGCAGGTTCCTATATTCCTATGGTAACTAGCAGAGGATGAGGCAGTTGCTTAAAATTTCATGGATATATTATACGGTATGTTGCTTTATTCTGACAAAGAAGACAAGAAGGATAGTTGGGAATCAGGCCCAGCATTAGTTTTTATCCATTTATTTATTTCATTTAGACCCCACCTTTTTATTCAAGGGGGCTAGCAGTTCAAAACAAAATCCCCACAAGGTAAAACTTAAAATTAAGACTGAACATTTTCCCCACTGTCAGAAGAGAAGATAAAGGCCAAGAATGATCTCCTTTTATTCCACTATCTGTGGAATAAAAAAGAGGTGAAAAAGAGAACTTTCTTCCAGAAGCCAGAGCAAGCAGTGAGATGGTTGTCTGAAAGCTGTCATCCCCTTTGGAAGGCATTCTTTCAGAGAGGGCTGATCTAAGAATTTCTTAATCAATATCTACCAATCGAAGAGAATATCTGTAGCTCAGGGTTGAACTGTGGAGTCCTTGGTGCTCTCTGAGCTTAGTTGTTTTCATGTCAATGTCAATGTCAATGTCAATCAATCTCTTTAGCCACTATCGCTAGATGAAACTTCCTTGTTGTGGATTCCATCTGAAGAAAGAGCACAATGCTAGAGAGAAGAGTAAAAGTAAAGGTTCCCCCGCACAGTCGTGTCCCGCTCTAGGGGCCGGTGCTCATCTCCGTTTGTTAGCCGAAGAGCCAGCGTTGTCCGAAGACGCTTCCACGGTCATGTGGCCAGCATGACGCGTGCGCAACACTGTTACCATCCCACCGAAGTGGTACCTATTTATCTACTTGCATTTGCATGCCTTCAAATTGCTGAGCCTGCTTTATAAGAATGAGGGACCCCGAACAATCGGAAAGCAAAGATTTTTATAGAAGTTGAGGGCTACAAAGCAGGAAATCCTAGGGATCTGATTGGCTGGCCAGTTTGGGGAAGCTAGACAGGTCCTTGTCAGTGAACCTGGGTTATTTCTATGGTCAGGCAAAATGGGCCTTTCAGGAGTGCAGCACAGCTGGGGAAGCCCATTGTGGAGGAGATGGCATGTTGAGGCCATCAGGCTGATTGAGGATGGAAGGCTGGGGTTTCTCTAGGTCAGTGTTTCTCAACCTTGGCAGCCTGAAGATGTGTGGACTTCAACTCCCAGAATTCCCCAGTAAGCCATGCTGGCTGGGGAATTCTGGGAGTTGAAGTCCACACAACTTCAAGTTGCCACGGTTGAGAAACACTGCTCTAGGTTGCAAGTCCCATGTAAGAGCTGCCCTTGTACTGTGAGTGGCTGAAGAGGCTTCTATTCTTTGGTTTAAATGAGATTGCAGGGGGTTTGTCTGGGTCGGTCAATTTGGGTCTGATAGGATTAGGCAAAGAGAGGAGCTGGGTTTGAAAAGACAGGGAGGAAAAGGGTTCAGCCTTCATGTTATTTGCTACATTTATTTTCTCCCCCACATCCTTATCAGAGGCTGTATTTATATTCCACTAAGAAGCAAGCGGAGGAGTTTTGCTACTTGGATGCCCTACCTGGCAACTTCCTGGAGGCATCTAGTTGACCATTGTGGAAAAACCAATACTGATCTAGATGCAGCTTTGGCACGGCCCAGTGGGCTCTTCTTATACTCTAGTAATAATTTTGTAAGACTTCAGGAGTCAATGGAGATGTGCCCAGCATGGCTGTCACATCAGGATTATCCATTGCACACTGGACCCTCCAGATTTCCTTAATCATTTGTATTGCTGTCATTTTCCAAGGAGCGTTGGCTCCCCAGGGGATGTTGACGCATTGATTGAAAATGTCAGCTTGTCATGTTTGCCAAATGAAGCATGAACACCACAGAATTACAAAAGGAAAGAAAATGAAGGGATCTGGTCCTATAAATATCAAGGTAAGATGAGTAACAATTATTTTTTCGGCTTTATCTTCCAAGGGACTGAAATAAATTAAACTCAGCTAAAGCAGCAGCAGCAGCAGCAGCAGTCCCTCCACCATATGTCAAACTATCTCATCCTGATTCTTCCACTTGTAGGAATTAAACTCAAGCAGCTGTTTTCCCACTAACCACCCAAATAGAAAATAGGTATGACTGCAATCTATATTGCTATACAGTGTGTGCGTGCTGAATGTTGATATCCTTAAGAAGACACACAAAAATAAGCAATCCAGGTCCACTTTATCAAGACTCTACTGATGGATTATATAACACTTAGACTAAGATTTTGTGCTCTGTGCAAGATGATGGTGGCATCCCTGCATGACAAACAGTTGAAAACAAAAGACAGCAGGAGTCATCCCCATTCCCCCAACTGCACCATAAAGACATCTTGCTAACTCTTCTATTAGGACATGTTCTCACAGTGCTGTCTTCATCTCCTCCAGGGGAGGAAACAAACACTGATTGAGTGATTATATATCCAACATTAACCCATCCCAAACAGGACATGCCCATAGAACATGTACTGATTAGGGCAGCTCTGAATTACAACTCCTTACTACTCCTCTGTTACACCTGATCATGCTGTGGCAATGTCTGCCATAAGATCAGGATTAATAATGGTTATAATTAAGTTGGTCCAAACATAGGAAAAGTCTCTTCCTCTTTCCAGGTTAACAGGAAATGTTGATCCAAGGAAGACACCAGAAAGTTTCCCTTCCCACTTACATTTTGTGTGTGTGTGTGTGTGTGTGTGTGTGTGTGCGCGCGCGCGCGCGCCTTTGAGTCAGTGTTGACTCCTGGCGACTGCCTGGACAAGTCCCTGCAGTTTTCTTAGCAAGATTTCAGAAGTGGTTTGCCATTGCCTTCTTCCTAGGGCGGAGAGAGAGTGACTGGCCCTAAGTCCCCCAGCTGGCTTTGTGCCTAAGGCAGAACTAGAACTCACCGTCTTTCGATTTCTAGCCTAATTCCTTAACCATTATACCAAACTGGCTCTCCCACTTAAATTACTGCCAATATATTAGAAGGAGGGGGAAAAAGGAACCCAGAAGTCTAGATATACTGTAAAGATGCAAGTTAGTCAAAAGATTGCCAGAAACTAGCATAAAATAAATTGTGTTTATCCAGATAAAATATAGGTTAATATGCATTTTGATAAAATCTATAGAAAACTGTTTTATGTTATTATAGTGCAAAGGGAGTAAGAAAGGCACCTGGAAGGAATGCAATACTGCAGCAGGCTCCAATATGGTCTGGATACAAGCCTTTAGCAGAAGAACATGTGGACATTGATCACAAGGCCAGCCACAAGGGCAGTGGAAAACAACACTCTTCCAGTTCCTTACTACTAAATCAAAAGAGCCTCAAAGGAACAGAAAACATACATTAGACCTCAGAGATCAAAAGATAATGATCCTATTTAGACCAAGTAGAAGGAACAGATAATGCTATGCAAGAAGAGGAAAGACACCCAGCAAAGTTGGCCAGCATCAAATTAAACGGAGGCCTCAAATATAAGACTGAAAGTAGGGTTACAGAGCTGTATCCAGGGTTACCTGAAGCAAAAGTAGGTATTTTTTCACAAGGAAAGGCCAGCAGCTTCATTCATCAGAAAGACAAGTGGATCATTATTAAGGCTTCTAAGGCCAGGAGCTTCCAGCCATTGGGCCCTGCAGCTATTCTTCAAGGAAGTGCCATCAAAGCATTTTCCATCTCACATCAGCCAGGTGATCACAAGCAAGGAAAGATGAAGGAATCCTGAGGTGGTAGACCGGATTGTTCCAACTGAGGTTACAAGTAAGAGATACTATAATGCTTTGCAAGGGGAAAAGATTTGCAAAATTCAGACAACCACCAGAAGACTGCAAGGGAATGCAGAGAACTCTGGCTCCTGTGAAGTCCTTGGTGCTCTCTGAGCTTCGCTGTTTGCTTGCAGATGTTTCATTACCCAACTAGGTAACATCATCAGTGCACTCACAACCAAGCTCCGAGAGCACCAAGAACTCCACAGTTCAAGCTTGAGCTACAGATATTCTCTTCTATTGGAACTCTAGCTCCATCTAGGGGCTGCCCAGCTTTTTGCAATCCAGATCTGGTAGCCTTAACAGAGAGAAGGAATGCAAAAGGTATTATGGGGAATTGTCCTCCTGAAATGTGAAGATGCAAGCTTCAAATGTGCTTTGAAGATTAGCTCAGGCAGCTGATAGCTCTTAGCCATATGGTTTATTGATTAAACATGGGGAATGTGTGATGTGTTTGCTGAGATGAGAGCTAATGGATTTGTTATTTTAAAAAAATAACATGTTTTGCAGAGAAGGAGTTACCTTTTTCAAATCACTTCTAAGTTCTCTTTTTCTCCCTTATCTGGGTTTTGATAAATTTGTATAACTTTGTCACCTTTAGGGCTTTGTGAAGAGTTGTTTATTGCACCAGTCTCTTTCTCCTTTCTATCTGCAAACATGTGAGGCAGTCACCTGTTTGAATAACAAATGACTCAATTGCTCCACGATTTTAATTCTTCGATAAAAGCTGTTTCTCTTAAAACCGCATGTGATATTCATGAAATGAGTATCAAACTTATCTAGGCCAATCTGATTATTGTGCTTGTGGTTCTTTTCAGCAAAGAGGAAAGATTTAAACATATTGCTAAGTTTTCTTTTTCCTCGTAGCATAAAAACATGGATTTATTTGCATTGTTCTTTCCTCCCTCTGGGGCTTTTTGACCATGTCATGGAAGACTAGGGCACACTAATCAGGAACTTTTTTTGTCTCACAAGATCAAAATAGCAACTGTAAATGCCTAAATCTGCAGTTATAGAGGATCTGGGTAGAAATATAATATAATATATTAAGGGGCGTGGTGGCTCAGTGGGTAAGACGCCAGGCTTGTCGATCGGAAGATTGCAAGCTCGGAGGTTCGAATCCCTAGCCCTGCGTGTGGAGTGATCTCCCGCACAAGCCCCAGCTCTTGCCAACCTAGCAATTCGAAAGCATGCAAATGCAAGTAGATGAATAGGTACCACTTTGGTGGGAAGGTAACAGTGTTCTGCATCATGGCTCTGACCGCGGAAGCGTCTTCGGACAACGCTGGCTCTTCGGCTAACAAACGGAAATGAGCACCGGCCCCTAGAGTCGGACACGACTGCACAAATGTGCGGGGGGAACCTTTACCTATATTATCTGGGACCATTTCAATCTGGGGTATGGCACCAAGATCACATTGATTGTTCTTGTGGATGACCTTTGGTGGGACTCAGATAGGAAGAGTGCAACCCTCCTGGTCCTACTCAACTTCTCAGCTGCCTTCAATATAATTGATCATAATACTCTTTTGGACCACCTCTGGTGGTTTGAGGGTAAGTTACTGTTTTGAAGTAGTTCTCCTTCCTTCAGGGGCAGTTTTTCAGTCCAGAGGGGAGAAGTTGTACCCCAAGGTCTTGCACTGTGGGGTCCTTGAGGACTCAACTCGCTCACCCCTCCTATGTAATATTTATATGAAGCATTGGGAGAAGTCATCTGCCACCATGTGTCATCAGCAGCAAGGTGCTATCCCAATGTCTGGAGGCCATGAGGGTCTGGTTGAGGAAGAACATACTCAGGTTTATTCCCAGCAAGGCAGAAAATCTGTGGGTTTGTAAACCAACTGAACATAGTAATATTTATTCTGGATGGGCATGCACCCCCAGGCTGAACTGGTTTGTAACTTCGGGATCTTCCTGGACTCACAGCTCCTGCTTGAGGAGCAGGTGGCAGCTGTGGTTAGAAGAGCCTTTGTACATCTTGTGCATCGATTGTGATCATTCCTGGATCAAGAGGCCCTGCTCAGTCACTCATGATTTGGTCACTTCTTGACTGGACTACAGTATTACAATTTACTCCACACGAGGCTGCCCTTGAAGACTACCCAGAAGCTACTGCTAGTCCAGAATGCAGCAACTTGATTAGTTACAGGCATTTTGCAGTTCACTCAGTTGAAGTGACAGTTGCCTTCCAGATTCAATTCAAGATGCTGGTTGTTGCCTTTAAAAAGCTTTAAAAGCCATCAGGCTGTTCTTTCAGCTTTTGAACTTTGATAAAATAATGGGCTCCCATCCTGTGGTAGGTCACTGTTGATTTACTGGGAAAGATATTCCTCAGTGAATGTGAAGGTTATTATTATATATTCTGTTCTGTTCTGTTCTGTTCTGTTCTGTTCTGTTCTGTTCTGTTGTTCTGTTCTGTTCTGTTCTGTTCTGTTCTGTTCTGTTCTGTTCTGTTCTATTCTATTCTATTCTATTCTTATACAGTATACTATATTATATACAGTATATTATATTATTATATACAGTATATTATATTATTATATACAGTATATTATATTATTATATACAGTATATTATATTATAGAGAGCCAGTCTGGTTTAGGGGTTAAGGCTCCAGGCTAGAAACCAGGAGACTGAGAGTTCTAGTCCCGCCGTAGGCATGAAAGTCAGCTGGGTGACCTTGAGCCAGTCCCTCTCTCTCAGCCCTAGGAAGGAGCCAATGGGAAATCAGGAGACTGGGAGTTCTAGTCCCGCCTTAGGCGTGAAAGCCAGCTGGGTGACCTTGGGCCAGTCCCTCTCTCTCAGCCCAACTCACCTCACAGGGTGGTTGTTGTGGGGAAAATAGGAGGAGGAAGGAGTATTAGGTATGTTTGCCGTCTTGAGTTATTTATAAAAAAATAATAAAGGCAGGATAAAAATTATAAATAAATAAATAAATAATTTGCTGTGTATTATGAAATAATTATTATGCTGTTTTGGAGTATACACCACTTAGAATCATTTTTATTGAAGTGACCTATAAGGCTAAAGAAGTAAATAAATAAATAAATAAACAAACCCAACTTGGCATAACTACGTCCAGTACCTTAACAGTAGTTAAACTACATATTGATGCTATCCAATGAACTAATGAAAGTAAATTTTGCCTCTTGTATCTTCCTCGCAGCCATGACTTAAGTTCAGCTACTTTTTGGCCAGTCACAATTTTCTTTCCGTAGCTTTATATCTAGCTAAAAGCTACCCTGTTGTGATGCAATTATTGATATAAAGTTGATACACCTTCCATTTGTAAATCCTAACTGATCCCCAGGCTGCCATGAATGCCTGCTGAGAAGAATCACATTAATAGGATTTTTAAGATCCATGGAAATGTGAATTTCAATTAAGTATCTACCACTGGCTTGGGGACTCTGAGAGTTGTTTGGCAAATGTAAATGAACTTCTGCTGAACACTCCACTCCAGGCTGTCTTCATTTTCCTTCAAGTATTGCCCATCTCTATGGGTTTGATTTGTAAACTGGTGGGGATTCTGTCACCACTGACCAGGGACACTTCCAAGAGACTAGCAATTCTGCCACTCAGGTTTTCTGATTTCAGATTTGAAATGAAGTATTTATTTATTTATTTTCTATCCTGCCTTTATTATTTTTATAAATAACTCAAGGTGGCCAACTGTTTTGGAAGTGAGTTGCCCTGGCCTCCTCCTTCCCCGAGAGTGTGACTGGCCCAAGGTCACCCAGCCGGCTTTCATGCCTACGGCGGGACTAGAACTCTCTGTCTCCTGGTTTGCCATTGGCTCCTTCCTAGGGCTGAGAGAGAGGGACTGGCCCAAGGTCACCCAGCTGGCTTTCATGCCTGAGGCAGGACTAAAACTCTCAGTCTCCTGGTTTCTAGCCTGGTGCCTTAACCACTAGACCAAACTGGCTCTCGAATATGGTTTGTGTGGGCTGTTGTCAACTTTTTAGGTACCACTTGAGTGCTATGATTTTTAATGCTTAATGAGAGCTGATAGCCAATCTGAACATGCCCTTCCTAGGTAATAGGGGAATGAAGATATCACGAGCTCTCAGCTATTGGTCAGTAGCAGAGGACTTCATGTTTTGCATGAAAATAGAAAATCTCCCCATCCTCTCCTCCAAGCAAACAAACTAAATGGATGGATCACTTCACCCAGCTTAGTAGATGTAGATGTTAAACAGAAGGCGTGAGACATTGTGTTCTGGGGCACTGCAGAAGTGAGGGGCCCAACACTTGATCTCTCCCCTCCTACCAACACCAACTGGAACTACCCATAGAGAAAAGAGAACCGCTGCAACATGGTTCCCCCCCCCCCCCGTTTCCATTCCCCATAGGTGGTCTGGAAGGATACCATGACTGATAGTAACAAAAGCCACTGAGAAATCAAGGAGGACCAGGACAGTAACACATCTCCCATCCTGGCACCACCACAGGTCATTGACAAGCATGTTCAATACTTAGTATTATGCCCTGGCCTGAAACCTGACTGAAATGGATCCATAAAATCTGTTTTTTTCCAGGGTCCTCTGGAGCTGCAGCCAACCACCTTCTCAACATTTGTTGTTGTGAGCCACCCAGAATTGCTTAAGATGAGCAGCCACATAAATCTCTTAAACAAACAAACGTTCCCTAAAATGGGAAAGTTGGGGCCGGACTAAAATTGTCCACTGTTGGCTTGAGAAGGGGGTCCATCAGTACCTCCTTCAAGGTGACAGAACCACCCCTCGCTCAAGGAAACTGATACCATCGTTTGCTCTCAACGGTATGTCATCTCCAAAGTGGCCTTTACAAGCCAGAAGGGACATGGCTCTAATGGATTCACAGTCCAGAGGACCCCCTCCAGGTCCTTGGGAGTCACAAGCTCAAATTCATCCCAGCCAAACCCACAGGACTCTGCTTCAGGCCCCTCAATGGGACTTGCCCAGTCGGATTACATTTTTAAAATTCCCATGCATCTTTTAATGCTCATTTCTCCCAATATGATTTAATAAGCCTTGTTCTTAATATGGGTATTTTAATAATCAATGTTCATGAATATAACCGATATTGCATGCATTCTTCATTTCATACATTGAATTGCAAGCTGCAATGCAACATTAGGAAAACTGTAAATGTTAGCAGCGGATTCCAGTTTGCATATATATTCAGAAAGTATATCAAAATGTGAGCCAAAGCAGCTTCTCTGCCATCATCATCTCTGGCTTAGGAGGAGAGGCTGCAGGATGCCTGCAAATTCAGAAACATAATCTCAGTTTCATCACATGGGGATTGTGTGGCAAAGTATAGAGCAAGGTTGTGGCTTTGGGTCCAACAAATCACAATACTGTTGGGGAGTAAGATATGCCTTCTAGGGATGCCTTTTCTGCCCTGTTGTAAAAAACGGCAGAGATCTTGAAAAAGCAGAGATCATCCACAGAATGACTATACAAAAGTTACATTTTTTTGAAACTCAAGAGAAACAGCACCAGACTGCAGCAGCAGAATGGGTTTAATCAAAGGAAAAGCACTGCTGAAACCAACCAGTTTTCTAGGGTGTGGGAGAGGTAGTGGCCTCATTTACAAACATCCCTAATGAAACCAAGTTTTGTTGCTGTTGTTGTCGTCCAGTCGTTTAGTCGCGTCCGACTCTTCGTGACCTCATGGACCATAGCACGCCAGACCTTCCTGTCCTCCGCTGTCTCCCGGAGTTTAGAGTTTCTTTCAATTGCTACAAAAATGAAAAACTGCTGCTGGAATTATCTGGATTTCCTGAATCCCTCCACTGACACCTGGGGAGAGAATCAGTCTCTTCTCCCCCACCTCAGTTCCAATTATGGCAAGCCAGACAGGAAAGCAAGATGAGAAATGCAAAGTTCCTGACACTTTCATGCATGCTGCAGGAAACGGTCTTCTGCATGGCAGCACTAAAGGGTGACGGCTGCCATATAAATATGCCAAGACAGCTTAAAGAAGTGCGGCACTGACTGCACTCTGGACCCCCATTCTGGCTTGGCCAGGAGCAGAACAGGGGCTCCGTCTTCACTGAGAACCTGGGGGAGGCGAGAGATGGGGCGAGGAACATCTCCTTGGGAGCGGCTATTGGCACCAGAAGTCCAATCACACCGGGGAGATCAGAGAACTGCCACCGAAGGAACCATATCCACTGTTTCTCCCCTCCCCAGTTCTCTCCCTCCTCCTCGTGGGGGGCAGGAAGAGAGGAGACCCACCCTTCAGTTACCATGGGCGAAAGTAAAGCAGGGAAAAGGATTCTCACCCTTTCCCGAAGGAGTGTGGGCTGCAGAGCGCCCAGGGAAGCAACTTTGCAAGCTGTACAAGGAGTGCAAGACGCAAAGTCACGTCTCTTGGCTTTAATGCTCCTCTGCCTTAAAAGGCTCCCCAGCTTTGGTAGAATGGTGCTGAATAGTGCTGTATAGGAAGCTTTAGGGCATGAAACACACACCCAGTGTGCTCTATAGGAAGACTGTTGTAGCCATATTTTAAACACACTCCCTTCTGCTCAAGTGCTACAGCACCTAAGTTACTGGGGGGGGGGGGGGGAGGCAGCTGAGCTGCTATGGGAAGCCCCTCAGCAGGTGGCACCCCTTTCTAGTGCCTGGAGAGCTGGCATCAAACAGGCCCACTTCCCCTCCTCCTCTCCCTGGCACTGGTTGGCAGGAGAAGTGGGAGAGACGGCCTTTTGACACGTAGAAGACTCTCCCCCTGGAGTCTGACAACTGAAATGGCTCCAGAGATGGAGAATGGGAGGACATGCCTGGAGTAAGGCCTCCGGTGGTCAAAAGGAATAGGGCAGACTCCTCTCCTAAGTGTACCTCAAAATATTTTGCCACAGACTGACTGCCTGGTGTGGCTTGCTGCAGCGGAATTGAAAAAACACTACTTCTGAAGCAGCGCAACCAGGGTAAAGGCCGCCTTCACAGAACTCTGCATTCACGTCCCCAACAAAGAGCTCGTGGAGCACCTTTACAGCAAGGAAAGCAGAATGTGTAGATGAGCCCCAAGTCCCCTTAATCCAGAGCTTTCCAAACTGTGTGTCGCGACACGCGAGTGTGTCGGCTGCAGTGTCTGGGTGTGTCGCTGCTGCCTCCAAACCTGCTGTGATTCCGCGCAGGTCCCAGTGGCTGCCTTGTGCCCTGCTGTAAGAGTGTGTCGCGAAATGATGCATGTCTAAAAAGTGTGTCACCAACATGAAAAGTTTAAAGCTCTGCCTTCATCAAATAACACATCAAGTCACGTGGGACCTGCTTCCTTGAGCTGCTTTGCACTTACAGTAGCAACAGGATATTCATTGTATAGTATCAGCCAAGCCAGTTGCAAGAATCTTCTGAGTCTCAGAACCGAGGCCAGAATCCACAGAACATTTATTGTACAGGTTTAATAAACACATTTCTCAAATAGATACTGTATGCTGTATTATAAATAAAACATTATTTGTTCCTGTGCTCACAACCATACTACTACTAAGTTCAGAATGCCTCTTGTTTAGGGCATTCTATACATAACAACAGTGGGGGGAAATTACATTTTTGGGGAGAAGGCAAAAAGCAAAGGGCCAATACAGACATGCTGAAGAAAACAACCTCAACAGTCATATACATCCTTTCCCATCTCCAGACCTGCAGAGAAATTAAATGATATATGCTCTATTTTTCTACTTTAAGATAGTATATCTCAAATGCCACAGCATAAAACAACTCTTCAGTGGTGGTGGTGGTGGTGGTGGTGGTGGTGGTAGATCCAGGAGGATGTTAGAATTACTGTTTATAATACGCAAAGGGGATTTTTTGGTAATGTTTTACAAGGACAGTTCCATAGCAGATGATAAATGCAGAACGCTTTTAATCAGAATACTCACTGTCAAAAAATAATTGGCAACAGGCTGTGGCATTCTTGGGGACGGGAGTATTGCATGTCAGGGAGTAATTATCAAAAAGATCTAGCCACTTTAGCTGGCTTTGGGGAAAGGAACTTTCTGGAGAGGAGCAGGGGCAGAAACAATGGTCGCTCTTGGAAAATTCCCTTTTTTTAATGCCAGTCCTCTCATGGAAATTGGGCATGGGCTGTTTGTTTTCATGGGAGAGAAGAACAAGCTTGGATTTCTTTGCCTTTCGGTCTTGGATCTTGCCTATCTTTTTCTCACTCACAATCAGAGGCCTCGAGCTATCAGATTCCCTCGCATCCCTGCACGAGTATCCTGCATTGGCATACCCTTTTCCTGTTGTTTCTTGTTTTACATTAGCTCTGGTATATTTCAAACCATTTTCTTTCCTGGAGGGGTACATTCTTTTCCTCTGGCTACACAATCTTGGCTTTCCCTGTTTAACTCTGTTTCTTTTACCTTTATTATTCATCTCCTTGCCCGTGACTAGTTTCTCGCTTTTCCCGTCATCTGCTTGATTTCGCATGAGCACATTATCCGTCTGAGGATGGCTCAGCTGTGAAGGTTTGGTTGCGCTGTATCCTTTGGCTTGGTGGTTTCTCTGGATCACTTTCCTCACTGGAGTAGCTTCGTTGGGCTCTTGAGTCAGTAGCCAGTTTCCCTCTTGGCTTTTTGTAAGAAGAGTTGCACTGGAGCAATAGGTGCAAATAGTTTTGTCAGCATTGGGGCCTCTGGCTAGAATACGGCTCTTCTGCTGCGTGTCGAAATTTTCTTTACTTTCTGCGGCAGCCTTTTCAGAAATGCCTTTCTTTCCAGGAGAGATGTTTAAAACATTCAGGTGGGAACTATAAGATAATTGGTTCAAGAGCATATCTGGAGTAGTCTGGGAAACACTGTCCTTGATATGATGAGATTCTCTGGGTGCAGAAATGAATGCTTGTAAGTCACTCAGAATTTTGGAAAGCTTCACGAGGTCCAACTGTTCACAGAGCTTTGTGTGTTGCTCCTTCTGCTGAACTGTTAATTGCTCTAGACTATCTTTTAGTAAGTGAAGGCTAGACTTCAGATCTGAGATTTCTGTGTCCTTCTGTGGAAAGTGGTCATAACAGCAGAGAAATTGGGCAAGATGGGTTTTAAAATGCTTTCATTCCAAATACCATACTGCATATAATTTATTGAGCTTTCCTCTACAACTGAAGGGCATTTCACACATATTTTCCCTGTAATGTGTGGGGGAAGTAGGTTTTTTTTAATATATAGGTCAGGGCTTTCCAAACTGTGTGTCGTGACACAATACTGTGTCGCCTGGGGGCCCCAGGTGTGTCGCGTGACAACTCAGAAGCGCTGATGGTGCGGCAGCACACGCAGCAGCGGGCCATCAGCGCTTCCGGGTTGTCGCACAACACACCAGGACGACAACGCCGTGCTGCCACCGCCACAGCACACAAAAACCTGAAAGCGCGGTGGTGGCAACCCAGAAGCGCCGCTGCCGCCGCTTCCATATTTTGCGCGCTGCAGTGGCGGTGCTTCCGGGTTTTTGTGCGCCGGCCGTTGGTGTGTCGCCAACGGCGGCAGTTTGGAAAGCCCTGATATAGGTAATAAAGTATTTATTATTATTCTTTGAAGCCAAACATGCAGTACCTTCAAAACACATATACCTAACATTTGTACCACTTTCACTACATCATGAAACAGACAACTGATTTCCTACTTCGAATTTCCCGTGTATCACAAATGCCATATTTTTCCCCTTAGGGCAGTGCTTTCCAAACTGCCGCCGTTGGTGACACACCAATGTCGGCAGTGGCGGCGGCGCGCGCAGCGGTGGGGGCGTGCACGGCGGAGGCGGCCTTGTGTTTTCCGCTAAAATGCAGAAGCGCTGATGGCACGCTGCTGCTGCCACGCGCATCCCCGCCATGCACGCCCCCGCCGCCGCTTCTGGGTTGTGTCGCAACACACTAAACTGTGTGTTGCGACACACTAAAGTGCCGCTACACAGTTTGGAAAGCTATGCCTTAGGATTTTATCAATTGTGGGTTACAGTATATCCAGTACCATATAAGAGGACTGGAACTTGTGCAAAGCAACATTATCTTACTTTCTTTCCCTTTACACCCCACATGTCCCCAGAAGGCTCTGCAATTCTTTACAGCAAAGGTAGAAGATGGACATCTGGATACAACCCAGTGATTTTATTTTTATAATATTATTTTTATTTTATATTTAACATGAAATAATGTAGTTTCATCTTTTAATATGCTGTAAGCTGCCTCTGGAGAGTTAAATAATCATAATATTTGTTGTAGATGTCAGGTTTCAAAATTTTACCACTGAGGAACCTAAAGTATTAAAAATGTAATTCCTCAGTGGTAAAGTTTTGAAAGCTGACATCCATAAAAAAGATTATGATTTGCGGTTCCTTTGTGACCCTAACTGATTTTCTAAATGCTGAGACCCTTATTAACCCATATCAGCTTCTTGGCTGTCTTCAAAGTGCTATATTGCAACTCCAGGGCAAAATATTTTGTTCTGCTAATGAAAGGGAAAATGTTAGCAACAAGGATTTTTTTAAGAAGAACAGTCTTCTTCTTTGTCTTAAAAAAGCCTCTAACCTGGTTATCTACAAGGCAAGAATTATGTAAATAGTTCAACCAGGCAAAGAATGTTAATTTATTAAGTCATCAGCATGACACAGATATTAATGAACCAAACCTTAGTAAGCTCATAACTTTCCTGGATTTGCAAAGCATCCTTGTTTCCATTAAGTCATATTTTCCCAGCAAACGTATGTGGTATAGCAGGGGTCGGCAACCTTTTTGGCACCAGGGACCACTTCCGTCGGCCCGCCTCCGCCCTTCTTTGCCGCGCGCTGATAGGTGGAGGTGTTTCCCCTTCCGGGCCCCCACCAATCAGCTCCTCCAGCTCACCCTGCGGCCCACTTCCTAAAAGGTTCCCCACGGACCACCAGTGGGCCGCGGACCACAGGTTGCCGACCCCTGTGGTATAGCTTCTGAGAGCAGGAATTCTATTATAGGCAGATTTGGCATCTAAGCAACCAATTGTGCATCTTTAGTATTAGGTAGATAATTATATCATAGCAAAACTGAACTGTTTTCATCCAATCAAAAAAATTCCAAGCAATATACTGTATCAGTTTTTCTTTCTTTCTCACTATCTGAAAAAAGAATCCAGATACAGGATTAAATAGAGGTAAGAATTTTCCATTACTTTTATAAGTTACATTCTGTAAAATAATTTGTGGTACATGTAGTATATGATCAAGTAATTTTTAAAATGTATTCTATGGACAGGCCATCAATGATGGCAAACATGCAGCTTTTGGAACTTTAGGTTTTGATTTGCAGAAATAGTCTCTAACATCTAAAAAGATTATGATTATTTCATAACATATGATACAATAACATAACATATGGATGTGTCTCTGAAGACACAACCTGATAAATAGACTCTATCTTCTGAAGAAAAAGTGAAGCTGGAACAAATTTCAGCTTACTAAAGAACAATTTCACACTTACCTCTTGCAGCCTTTTCTCCATTCCCAGTAATATCTGTCCCATTTCATTTTTCTCACCAAGGGCATTCAGTAACAATCCATAATGGGACTGAGAGGTTTCTTGCACTAGACACAGAAATCAATACAAACCACACTTATTCTGCCACCTGTATACATGAATAAAATGCCATTCCAGGTTTTTTAATGGAATTGGATTGAAATAGTACACTTTAGTGACACAACCATGAGGCTGCCCTAGACTATGAAGTAGATATAAAATTTAACACAGAAGGCTGGAAAATTTACATGATGCTATTTGATTTGGCATTAAATTAACTAAAATACTTTAAGAACTGTATGTTGTCATTTTAATCTGGTCTGTGAAGTAACTTTTGCTACAATGATCCGACAAGGATAACCCTCTTGGAATAATACTTTTTTGTTACCTTATTGTTACTCATAACCAACATCCAAAATAATTTTATCCCTCAACCCGCCAACCTCAAAACAATTCTGCCCCTTTCCTCCATATCCTTTATCTCCCCATTTCTGTTCTCATCTCACAACAACTGTGAGTAGTTAAAAACCTCACACACATCTGACAAAGTGGTCTGGGATCCACAAAAGCTAATGTAATAATGATTGTGTTAGTATTTAAAGAGCTGTGAGACTCCTGTGATGGCTTTGCCCAATGAAAACGGACTCATTCTAACCACTTGGTTGCTTTTGTCTTAAATCCTATTTATTGATTACACATAGGGGAAATAGGCGTTGGTAATTTCTACATATCTGTCTTCAAATGCAGAATTTACTGTGCCATCTTGTTCTCCCCCACTCATGAAGCGTGTTCCAGAATATGCAGCCTGGGAGATTCTGGCATACTCACAGAATCAAAAAATATTTTCTTGGAGTAATGTTTTGAAATTTCTCAAGCTGAAGGTTCTGGAAAGCCTTCCTTAAAGTATTTACAGTATTTATTTAAAGAACTTATATGGCTCCCCATCTTATGTACAGTAGCCCTGAGCAGCTCACAAAAAGAGCAATAAAAACAGAAACAATAAAACCAACATCAAAAGACCATTCCCAGCAGCCCCCAAAAACACTCCTCCATACATCCACATTTACAGTTACTGAGCTCCACCCACCCGCTCACCCAAAGCTTGGGGGAGGAGCCAGCTCTTCAAGGGGGTAATTTTTTGTTGTTGTTCAGTCGTTAAGTCGTGTCTGACCCTTCGTGACCCCATGGACCATAGCACGCCAGGCCTTCCTGTCCTCCACTGTCTCCCGGAGTTTACTCAAATTCATGTTCATGACATCGGTGATGCTATCTAATCATCTCATCCTCTGCCGTCCCCTTCTCCTTTTGCCTTCAGTCTTTCCCAGCATCAGGGTCTTTTCCAGTGAGTCCTCTCTTCGCATTAGGTGGCCAAAGTATTTGAGCTTCAGCTTCAGTATCTGTCCTTCCAATGAGCAGTCAGGGTTGATTTCCTTTAGGATTGACTGATTTGACCTCCCTGCAGTCCAAGGGACTCTCAAGAGTCTTCTCCAGCACCACAGTTCGAAAGCATCAATTCTTTGGCGCTCAGCCTTCCTTATGGTCCAACTCTCACAGCCATAGGTAATACTCAGGGGATAATGCCCATGACCATACAGTAGTATATAGGACTCAGTCCAGTTCACTTCATCATGCCACATCTGCCCTAATGACCAAGGCAGTTGCCATTTGGTACTTGCATCAAGTGGAGTGCTTTCTAAAACATAGCCTGCTTGTAGAATATGGATAATAAACTTGAGTGGACATAATGGATACTTGTGTTCCATTGTATATCACATTTCAGTTTTTTCAGAAAATCCAGATCCTAATTTGCTACAACCAGAAGAGAAATGCATTGTCAATGCTATATTTACCAAGGGAATAGCTCCAGCTGCAGCTAAGTGAAAAGGACAATTCTGATTTCAGTTACTGAGTTTGCATTTTCAAATGCATGGTTCAGTTATAATTGGATGGGACAGACTGCTAGTTTTTGTATGGCCCCGCAGTGCTCCCTAAGTCATTTAATGAATTGACCCTATGCTGAGAGAACTGAATGGATGGAATTCAGTTTTGGTTTCCCAAGTACTTCTCCAATTTACTCCCATTTATTCAAAGGAAGAGCTGATGGAAATTATAAAGACTGTGCCTTTATAATTCCATCAAGGGTTGTTAGGAAGATAGGTTTAGGAATTAGCTTATTTCTGATTTCCTGGCTAAATCTAGAAGAACTGAAATGGAAAATTGTCCTTGACTGGGATGAAGCAACAATCAGTCTCTCCAAAGAGTGGGGCTTTCACATATTCAAGAAAACTCGGGAGAAGTGCTCAGAGAACAGGCAAGAGAAAACAATGAAAAGAAAGAAAAGAAGTAAGGGCCCGCCTATGAATTCAACCTGTAGGTCAGTGGTCTCTTTCAACCATCCTCTCTAAAAAACATCTGCTGAAACCCAAGTTTATTTGAGGAAGTAACATGCCTAGTTAGCTAGGCCGAGTGTATTGATTTTATTTGGAGTTCTGTGTGTTACTGTTGCCTTCCCTTGTTTTCACTGTATATTTATTTATTTATTTATTATTTGAATTTATCCCCGCCCATCTCTACCATGGTAGACTCTGGGCGGTTTTGCTTTTCCCCCAAACAATTCATCTCCTCTAGAAATTTGGCTTCATTGGTTTTATAGGAGTGGCATATGGCTTGTTAAGTTCTGTAATTCTGTATTTGGGGTAGGAAGACCAAAAAAACTTTGCCTTCTATTTTCCTAACTTTGGGCTGAAGGGAGAAGCCCTGGGTAGAACAGCTAAGAACTCAGTTTGACCGTCTAGGGCAGGATTTCTCAACCAGGGTTCCGTGGAAGCCTAGGGTTCCGCAAGAGGTCGCTAGAGGTTCCCTGGGAGATCACGATTTATTTAAAAAATTATTTCAAATTCGGGGAACTTCACATTAAAGAAGTAAGTTTCATTCTTTATTTTCAGTTTAAGAACACTGTTAATGCACATATATATATAGGCCTACACATGAAACGAATATAATAATTTTGTAACTTCTGGCCTATATTTGAGCCTGAATGTGCAGGGGTTCCCTGAGGCCTGAACAATATTTCAAAGATTCCTCCAGGGTCAAAAGGTTGAGAAAGGCTGGTCTTGGGGTTCAGTTTGATTAGTGGCATTCTAATTATAATTATCTTTTATTGGGGAGCCCTTGGAAGAAGACGACTTCCACAATGGTTTTAAATTATTTCCCCTCCTAGTCTGTAACAATGAAATACATCGAACATCTTCACAAGAACTTCAAATTAGATATTGCTGTCTGTGGTAATTTTGTAACAGTTGACAGATAAAATTTCCGATAAGGAGAACTGAAGGTAGACTAACCCCTTGAAGCTTAATCCAGATAAAACCAATGTGCATTTGGTAGAAGAAGAAAATCTAGGATGAGGCTACTATTCAGTTGTGGGTTAAATTGAGCCACCACCATTTCTAACCTGCCTAACGTGATAGGTTTATTTGAGAATAAAAGAAGAACCAATTAATATTACCTTGAGCTTTGGGCTGAGAGAGGATTAAAATCAGTTGAAGAAAAAAAAAACCCAAATGTATATAGCAGGTACTCACAGATGTCTTTGTCATGAAACTGAATATCCCTTCTACTCCTTGTTTTCCTTTATATCATCCATTTTATGTTTTTAATACAGTGGAGTCCTTGGTGCTCTCCGAGCCTTGTAGTTTTCTTGCAGACGTTTCATTGCCAGGCTACAGTAGGCAACATCTTCAGTGCACTTCAAGATGTTGCTTAGCCTGGCAATGAAACGTCTGCAAGGAAACTACAAGGCTCGGAGAGCACCCAGGACTCCTGAAGATCATTCAGTGGCCTGTTAGAACCAGTGAATGGAACAGAGCTTCACGTTGTGTAAACTCGAGTAAACTTTTCGACTTCCGAAAAAACCTGAAGACCTGGTTTTGCCACTGTGCCTGGGTCGGGGAGGGGAATAGTCACTCTTGGAGATGGCTGGTGCCCTAGACTGGCCCCTTATATATTCACGGACTGAAATAATATTTTATTTATTTTATTTATTTATTTATGTTTCAATTTATATACCGCTCCATCTCCCCACAAGGGAACTCTGGGCGGTTTACAAAACACAACAATTAAAATCCGACAATTAAAACAACCTAATAAAATACTCTAATATAATAAAATTAAGTATAAAAATCCAAGATGCGATGGTTTGATGTTTAGATGTTTAAAAGGGCCCTATGGCACCAGCCATCCCCAAGAAGAACTGTTCCCCCCCTCCCCCCACGCAAGGCGGCAGAACCAGGTCTTTAAGTTCTTTCTGAAGGCCGGGAGCGATGAGGCCTGCCTCACCTCCGGGGGTAGCATATTCCAAAGGGTGGGCGCCATTTTGTTGCCATCTGAATTTTATTCTATTTATATTCTATTTTTTAGCTGTAGCCATTTTAATGTATTGGAGCTTATACTGATCTTAGATTTTATTTTTACTGTAAACCGTCCAGAGTCCCTCCTTGGGGGGGAGATGGGCGGTGATAGAAATTTAATAATAAATAAATAAAATAAAATAAAATTATGGGCTGGCCCTGACCAGCTGCAAAGCCAAGTACAGCTCTATATTTTTATCTCCTTTGCCATTTAATATTTTTTCCACGTGGCTACTTAAAGCTAAGAAGGGAGTTTTATATACTTTTTAAAAATGTAGTTTGATTTTATTTATCTCTTGTGAGATTGGTCTGTCTCCCAAAGGAGAGGGGGAAGAAAGTCTGATTCCCCTAGTTACATGCTTCAGGTTACAAGACCAGGAGGTGGCATTACAGTATTTTTTTAAATTTATGTTTCCCTCTTAATTTGCCAGAAAAAACAACACAGGATGTAGCAACCCTATTTCTCTCTCACACACACACCAGGGTTAGGAGAAGGATTTATTTATTTGACTTTACAAGCTGCCCAACTCCAATGGACATATACATGAGGTACCCCCTAGAAAATAAGTGATGGTAGCAAGAACTACAAGCCAATACCCCAGGGAGGCAGGGCCAGGATGGAGAAAACATTTGGGACCTCAATTCTTCTATCCTGCTGGCTCAGCTATGCTGCTACAGTTAGTTTAAATAACTAAGCAGATCTATATATTCATGGTGATTTCTATGGCCAGGAAACATCAGCCTTTTTTTTTTAAAAAAAAAAAGATTGATTAAGCTATCTATAAAGCTTTGCCATAAGTTCTGGCAAAGAACAGACAACTATGCCCAGCAGCATGGAGTGCTTAAATGTCTTCCGAAGCCTTTATTATAACATCGTTCCTGCTGCGCTACATCAATGGTGCATGTCTATGCAATTATTCAGTAGCTGAAGAACTGCACAAACGCATAGCCAAAAATAGATAGCGCTTGTTTAGCTATGACATGCATATCTGTTTTTCCCAAAACAGCAACTCTACATCAGAAGCTAAACCACTGCTTTCTTCATAAGAGGCCATAATCTCAGAACAGAAGAGCTCTATTCATAGCAGCTAGGGACTTGGATATTGCCCATCTAATGCACTGTGAAATCTAATACACCAGTTCATTCAATGCTGCTTTTCTATTGACCAATAAAAAGGAATATATAGTTTTTTCCCCAAAAGTTTGAAGAGACAGCTACATTCTTAAATATGTTAATTGAAGGAAAACTTAACTTATGAACCGAAAGCAGAATGCAAGACGCTGGGCTTTAAAAGAGAACACAAAATCCATCATGGTTATTTAGATGGTGGGAAGGTAATTAATCATCACTGTGAACCCAGTCAAACAGCAGTATTTATTAGCAGTCAGTCTTACAAAGATGAATCAATGTGGATGGAGGATGCAATATATTGAAAGTGGCAGTCTCATTTTCATCGTGCATATAACATTCTGCTACGTGATTTGTTGTGGTGGTAAATGTCAAGTGTACTTTTCCAGAACTTGGAGAACTAAAAAGAAGACTGAGATTTGTTCCAATATAACTACTGAAGGAAAAAAAAAAAAAGGAACGAGGAAGCGTAGGAAGAATTCCAGATTGCCAAGTGGAGGAAGTAAAGACTTTTGCAGTGAATCACTTTTAGTGTTTACTATCTAAACAGAATGTTTTATTTGCCAAAGTGCTTCATAGTTGTGTGAGTGATCTGGAGAAAACAAAGAACTGCAATTGCAATTTGCAACTATATTTGATGAGCAAATATAGCTTCCAGAAAGTAAGCCATGATACCTCTCAGAATTCTCCCCGCCTAATATTTTATATATTTTCATGGTCCTCACACATGCTACCTTTATTATCTCTGAAATATTTTACTTGTTCTCCTGCTTAGTATCTTGTATCTTTCTGTAATGTCGACTGGTCTTGACCATAATAAGCAATAAATAAATATTCAAATAAGCATTAAAATATAATATTAACAATAAATGAGGTAGCAACTAAAACAGGACAGAATAAAACATTCATTAAATCAAACCATCACTCCCCGTGGTTTACGGAGGAGTTGAGGGTCTTGAAGAGGGCTAAGAGACGCCTAGAGCGTCGCTGGAGAAAAACGAAGACTGAATCCGACCGAACACAATCTAGAGCCGCTATTAAGGCCTACCTTGTGGCGGTAAGAGCGGTGAAACGTGGATATTTCTCCGCTCTTATTGCATCCGCAGAATGCCGTCCGACGGCCCTGTTCAAGATTACTCGATCTCTCTTGGGCAAGGTGGAGTCAATGACCCACCTGCAGGGCTGTGCGGAAGAGTTTTCTGAGCATCTGCAGGATAAAATCGCTCAGATTCGTTCTAAGTTGGACTCTAAGCGTGAAGCACAGTCTGGGGAGATGCCAGGAGAGCATTGCATTGTTACTTGGGAAAGGTTTGATCCTGTTGGACCTGAGGAAGTGGACAGGATCCTCTGGACCGTGAATGCCACCACATGCCATCTAGACCCGTGCCCTTCCTGGCTGGTAAAATCGGCCAGGGAGGTGACTTGCGGGTGGGTCCAGGCGATGGATAATGCATCCTTGATGGAGGGGGTGTTCCCAACTGCCTTTAAGGAGGCATTGGTGCACCCCCTCCTCAAGACGCCATCCCTGGACCCTACCATCTTGAACAATTTTCGTCCTGTCTCCCACCTTCCCTTTTTGGGAAAGGTGGTTGAGAAAGTGGTGGCGTTGCAACTTCAGAGGATTCTGGATGAAGCGGATTATCTAGACCCCTTTCAGTCGGGTATCAGGCCGGGATATGGGACGGAGACTGCATTGGTCGCGCTTATGGATGACCTCTGGTGGGAGCGGGATGGAGGCAGTGCATCCATCCTGGCTCTCTTGGATCTCTCAGCGTCTTTCAATACCATCGACCATGTTATCCTTTTGGGGCGGCTAAGGGAGTTGGGGGTGGGCGGCATAGTTTTGCACTGGTTCACCTCCTTCCTCCGGGGCCGCTCCCAGTCGGTGGTGATAGGAGAGGAGAGATCTGACCCGCGACCTCTTTTATGTGGAGTGCCGCAGGGGTCGGTCCTCTCTCCTCTCCTATTTAACATCTATTATCAGAGCTTTCCAAACTTTTCATGTTGGTGACACACTTTTTAGACATGCATCATTTCACGACACACTCTTACAGCAGGGCATAAGGCAGGCACTAGGACCTGCGCAGAATCACAGCAGGTTTGGAGGCAGCAAGGCACAAGGCAGGCACTAGGACCTGCGCGGAATCCTGGCAGGGCTCGGAGGCAGCAGCAGCCGCGACACACCCAGACACTGCAGCCGACACACTAACGTGTCCCAACACACAGTTTGGAAAGCTATGATCTATATGAAACCGCTGGGTGAGATCATCCGTCACCATGGGATGAGGTATCATCAATATGCTGATGATACTCAATTGTATATCTCCATCCCAGGTGAAGTAAGTGATGCAGTCGCTGCCCTGTCTCAGTGCCTGGGGGCTGTGGGGGCCTGGATGGGGAGCAACAGGCTTCAGCTGAACCCTGGCAAGACCGAGTGCCTGTGGATAGATGGCCCCGTGCTATCCGGGAAGTTGTCATCTTTGGTTCTGGATGGGGTGGCACTACCCCATTCGGAACCAGTGCGGAACTTGGGGGTCCTAGACTCACGACTCCTGCTTGAAGAGCAGGTGGCAGTCGTGGCTAGGAGGGCCTTTGCGCAGCTTCGGCTTGTGTACCAGTTACGCCCATTCCTGGACTGTGATGCCCTCCGAACGGTCACCCATGCCCTTGTCATCTCCCACATAGACTATTGCAATGCGCTCTACATGGAGCTACCCTTGAAGAATATCCGGAAGCTACAGCTGGTGCAAAATGCGGCCGCACGGGCAATTTTAGGTGCACCAAGATCAGCACATATAACACCTTTGCTCCGCGAGCTGCATTGGGTGCCGGTTTGCTTCCGGGTCCAATTCAAGGTGTTGATTATTACCTTTAAAGCCCTACATGGCATGGGACCAGGATATCTGAGGGACCGTCTTATCCCCATATCATCGACCCGCCCCACCCGATCATTCAGAGAGGGCTTACTACGGTCCCCATCAATAAGGGAATTTCATCTAGTGGGGTCCAGGAGGCGGGCCTTCTCTGTAGTAGCCCCTGCCCTTTGGAATATCTTGCCCCCAGAGTTGAGGCAGGTTTCCTCCCTCCCGACCTTTAGGAAAGATCTGAAAACCTGGTTCTGCCGCCTAGCGTGAAAGGGGAAAAGTAACAACTCCTCCTGGGGGTGGTTAATACCATAATGTCCTCCCTATTATTTGAGATACTTGCCGGATTGGATTTTGTATTTATTTATGTCATGTTACTAATTTGTAATTTTATATTTATATTTTAACTTCAATTTTATTGTAAACCGCCCAGAGTCTCCCGTTGGGGGAGTTGGGCGGTCATATAAATTTAAATAATAAATAAAAATAAATAAAATAAATTATTCATATGGCCTAACCATATAAAAACAACCTCTCACAGAAAATAATGCTGGGCTTGATGAATCCAAGGCTGGAGTTAAAATCGCTGGAAGAAACATTAACAACCTCAGATATGCAGATGATTCCACTTTGATGGCTGAAAGCGAGAAGGAGCTGAGGAGCCTTATGACGAAGGTGAAAGAAGAAAGTGCAAAAGCTGGGTTGCAGTTAAACCTCAAAAAGACCAAGATTATGGCAACCAGCTTGATTGATGACTGGCAAATAGAGGGAGAAAAAGTGGAGGCAGTGACAGACTTTGTACTTCTAGGCACAAAGATTACTGCAGACGCTGACTGCAGCCAGGAAATCAGAAGACGTCTACTTCTTGGGAGGAGAGCAATGACAAACCTTGATAAAATAGTTAAGAGCAGAGACATCACACTGAAAACAAAGGTCCGCATAGTTAAAGCAATGGTATTCCCCGTAGTAACCTATGGCTGCGAGAGCTGGACCATAAGGAAGGCTGAGCGAAGGAAGATAGATGCTTTTGAGCTGTGGTGTTGGAGGAGAATTCTGAGAGTGCCTTGGACTGCAAGAAGATCAAACCAGTCCATACTCCAGGAAATAAAGCCAGACTGCTCACTTGAGGGAATGATATTAAAGGCCAAACTGAAGTACTTTGGCCACATAATGAGAAGACAGGATACCCTGGAGAAGAAGCTGATGCTAGGGAAAGTGGAAGGCAAAAGGAAGAGAGGCCGACCAAGGGCAAGATGGATGGATGATATTCTGGAGGTGACGAACTCGACCGTGGGGGAGCTGGGGGTGGTGATGGCCGACAAGAAGCTCTGGCGTGGGCTGGTACATGAAGTCACGAAGAGTCGGAAGCGACTGAACGAATAAACAACAAAAAGATGCCAGTCACTCCTTTTTAATTTAGACATTTTATGTTGAAAAATCACGGTTCATAAAACCATCTTTCTTGTATCTGCATAGCATTCTTCTGGTAAGAATACAGGTAGTCCTTACCTAACAACCACAATTAACACCGGAATTTTGGTTGCTAAGCAAAGCGGTTATTAAGCAAATCTGATCTGATTTTACTACCTTTTTTCATTAAGCGAATCACCGCAGTTGTTAAGTGAACCACATGGTCGTTAAGCGAATCATGCGGTTCCCCACTGATTTTGCTTGCCAGAAGGCAGCCGGCAAAGTCAAATGATGATCACATGGCCACAGGATGCTGCGATGGTCATAAATGCGAACCACTTGCCAAGCGGCCAAATTGTGATCACGTGACCGTGGGGACACTGCAACGGTGTGAGTACCGGTTATAAGTCTGTTTTTTCAGCACCATCACAAATCTGAACCATTACTAAACAAATGGTCATTAAGTGAGGACTACCTGTACAAGAATACAGCCTTGCTGGGTCAGGCAAAAAGTCCAGCATTCTGTATCATACAACGACCAACAAGATATGTTTGGGAAGCTAAGAAACACAGACAAGTATCGAAATAGGTCTTTTCCAATGCCTCTTCCCAGCAGCTATTATTTATGCTATCTGTTATTTGGGATATAGTACACAGGCATCAAGACCAATGGGTATTGCTAGCCCAGTCTTTCAGGAATTTTTCAGCAATCTTCTTTCCTGACTGAAATTATTTTCCAGAGAAAGCCATACCATCAGGAAATACTCCCACAATTGAATGGATGTCAGTACAGCAACTCATTTGATCTTATTCTCTGTTGGTTACAGAAGTACTCCATGTACTTACTTGTCTTAGAAACATTTCCCAAATCATTCAAAATAGATTTCAGAGTTTCTTCTAACATATTGAAGGAGGACTGCAACTGAAAAATAAATTAATGAATAGTTTTGCTGGCTGATGTGTATTCATTTCCTTTATTATGTTTTCTGAGTATTCAGTGTTTTCAGCTGAATCAAAAAGCATCTATAGAGAATTTGCAATTATATTTTATCATACAGTAATAAAAAATACAAAATATGAAAATGTACTTCAACTTTCCCACCTCTACTTTCAACTTTCAATTTGGATTCACTTACCCTTTGAAGACTCTCTTTGGTGTTCAAAATAAAACCATTTAAAATATCACTGAAAGGGAAATATTCAGAAATTACAAACTTTATACGTACATTAATCAGATGCAAATGGATAGAAAAAGCTAGGAGAATCTCACAAGATTGTGTGTGCAATATACAGTAATATGTATGTTGCAAATGCCTTAATTCCACATTAAAATATTATGAAACTTTTACTTTTACAGTCAAATAAATTCCACTAGTAAGAATCTCAAGCTGACTTGCCTTTCTGAAATGTTGACAGATGGCTAGCACTAAAGCCGAGATGCTAGCAATTGTATGAATTATTTTAACCAGCCAGGTTAATTAAATACAGAATTTAACAAGAAGAGATAAATGGAACCAATGAGCTCACATAAATCTCTGTATCATGCCTATAAAAAAGGTAAAGGTTCCCCCCGCACAGTCGTGCAGTCGTGTCCGACTCTAGGGGGTGGTGCTCATCTCCGTTTGTTAGCCGAGGAGCCAGTGTTGTCCGAAGACGCTTCCGCGGTCATGTGGCTGCATGACACACGTGGAACGCTGTTACCTACCCTATTCATCTACTTGCACTTGCGTGCTTTCGAATTGCTAGGTTGGCAAGAGCTGGAGCTAATGCGGGAGCTCACTCCGCACGCAGGGCTAGGGATTCGAACCTCCGAACTTGCCATCTTCCGATCGACAAGCCTGGCGTCTTACCCACTGAGCCACCATGCCCCTTGCCTATACTGCTTATATGCCCTTGCCTATGCTGGTGTTTAAAAGCATTTTCACATACAGCATTTCCCACCTCCAATTCCTCACAAAGCTGTTTATAATTTACCCTCAAACTTTCTAACTTCTGCAGACCTGAAAACATGCAGCGAATACAATAACCCAATCAATTATTACCTTCTAATTGACCAAAAGGAAAGTGCAAAAACATCATCCAGTGAGTGTCTCCCCCCCCCCCCGACTTACTACTGATCCTAGAGCATATTTTCAATGCATGTATATGTATTTGGTAGTCGGCATAAATAAATAAGCAAGCAAGCCAGGATGGAAACGTTTCACATTTAAAAGCTTTTTGCAGGCAGTAAAAATAAAATCGCAAGAAGTCAGTCCTTTTTTAAATAATTTCAGCCACTGTTGCATGATGCCGCCATGACTGAAATGGGGGGGGGGGGGGGGGTGAGCTCTTTTAAACAATGCTAAAGACTGGCAAAAGACACAGGATGCTGAACATCTTGAGAGCGGTGGTGAGAGTATTATGGCTACTTTAACCCTAGAAACAGGGCGGTGCAGTTGTTGTTTCGTGTCAGCAGCTTTCACTTCTGTAGTGAAAGGATTTGCCGGTGACATCACCGTTGCCCGGGGGACGCCCAAGGAGGCTCCTTTCATGTCCCTGTGATCTTTCCCACCGAAGTGGTACCTAATTTATCTACTCGCATTTGCATGCTTTTGAACTGCTAGGTTGGCAGGAGCTGGGACTGATTTTACTAATTGCCGGGAGCTTACTCCGGCACACGGCTCACGCTCGGGTTTCAAACTGCCGAGTTTTCAGCCTTAATGGCTTCTGACTCAGTGTCTTAGCCACTGAGCCACCACGGTCCCCAGGGCGGTGCAGTGAGAAAGCGTTCCTACCAATGGGAAAGTAGCCCACCCATGACCTGTGCAGATCTGCTGTACTGCAAAGGGAAAAATCAACTTTGCTCAGTTTCAAGTCAGAAATAAGTACATGTAGCTCTCCAAATCAGCCAATGTAATAAGATCAGGTGAGTTCAGAACGGCTCCTGAATTATTCAGTGCCTCTTGTATAGAGGTGCTCTTTGTATGGAAGGAGTTGCCATTTTGTAAGGGAGCATCCATGGATGGAAGGTATTCTACTACAACCCAAAGCAAACAGGGAACAGCAACAGGAGCTGTTCTGGTCTCTGCACTTTGAAAACCTATAAAGATAATGTACAGGTAGTCCTCGCTTACCGACCACTCATTTAGTGACTGTTCAAAGTTATGATGGCGCTGAAAAACAAGACCTGCAACTGGTCCTCAAACTTGCGGCCGTCGCGTCCCTGTGGTCACGTGATCGTGATTTGGATGCTTGGCAACCAGTGCGCATTAACAACGGTCGCAGTGTCCCATGGTCACATGATCACCATTTGCAACTTTCACAGCTGGCTTCCAACAAGCAAAGTCAATACAGAATCTGGTAGGAAGTCGCAACTTGCGCTTATCGACCTGCAGTGATTCACTTAACAACCACAGCCAGAACTGACGTCACAAGTCAGCATGGTCACGTGACATCATGCTTAACTACTACGTTGCTTAGCGATGGAGTTGCCGGTCCCTATTGCAGTCAGTAAGTGAAGACTACCCTAATATCTCTTTCCACAGATGGTTTAGTTTATTTTTAACTTTTCAGATTCTTTTATTCTGTTTTTTAAATTTTGTTAGTGGGCCAGAGTACTCACTTGAATAGAAAGGCAGGGACTATATCAAAGAGTTCAGAGTTCCCTGGTTGGAGGAGATGGGCGGTAATACATAATAAATAAATAAATATAAAAACATACATACATACACACAATACTTTAAGAAACATTAACTATTTCTTGTAGAGCTTATATAGTTGTACAGTATTGATGTTTTTAACAGGAGGAAAGAAATTAATTTCTCAGCTTGCAGAAAGTGTCTGCATACTTATCATATTTTTCCTTGATCTTTTTCTTATTCTCTTCAAATTGGTCCAAGACACCTTTGAATCTTCCAGCAAGATTATTAATGGAGACATTTTCCTTTTCCTCTCTTCCAAAGAGCTGCGGTTTAGACTGATATTTGGCAAAAATACTGAGATCATTCTGTTTTTATCGGGGAAAAATGAAAAATGTGAGTGTTTAACATAAATTAAGAAAAGGACAAATCAGTGGCATTCAATCACTGCTAAATATACTTTTCTGAGTGGCTGCACTGGGTAGAATTGTATTTTTTCAAAAATATTTACTCCCCCATTCAATCAGAAGGTTCTTACGGTAACTAATAAAAAGGTAAAGGTTCCCCCCGCACATTTGTGCAGTCGTGTCCGACTCTAGGGGCCGGTGCTCATCTCCGTTTGTTAGCCGAAGAGCCAGCGTTCTCCGAAGACGCTTCCACGGTCATGTGGCCGCATGACGCGCGCGGAACACTGTTACCTACCCACCGAAGTGGTACCTATTCATCTACTTACATATTTTACATATTCTACTTACGTATATTACAGCATCTCTGGAGAAACTTTGAAGTTGGGTGTAGGGGGGAAATTCTCATGAATTTTATCATCTGGAGAACTCTTTAACAACTTAAAATTTTAATATTCCCCCCCGTTCACTTAGAGGCGGCAGAGAGGTGAGAGGGTCCCTGAGTGTGAGAGAGTCAGGGGAGCCCAAGATTGTGTGAATTTATGGAAGAGTGCCCACCCCTGAGTGAGAGACAGACGGTGGGCAGGAGTGTATGGTGCCCTCTTACAACTAGTGAGAGGGGGTAAGGGGGCGGAGTGGATGTTGGAAGGTGGGGAGGCCCTCCTGGTGCCGAGAGCGGAAGCTGGTGCGCTGGGGGGCCTATCACCACCTAGGGGCGAGTGTGTATGAGAGATGTGTGCATGGAGGGGACCCTTATATCAACCCAGGGTTTCCGGAGGGCCAGGAGTGGAGGCAGCTGGGCCTGGAAACTCTGGGGGCAGTAGGGCAGGTTGCCCCATCGAAGTGGTGACAGGTAGGGGATGTTATGGCGGGAACCGAGGGGCAGGCCATCTTCGGGGAAGACGCCTCCGATGTTTGGTATCGGTGGCGTGTTCCGACTCCTCAGGTTCAGACCCGGGCCCTGGTCAAAGGATCCTCGAGTGTCCTGGCTTCCGACTCTTGCTACTTAACGCCAGGTCTGTCAATAATAAAGCTCCCCTTATATGTGACTTGATCACGGAGGAGGGGGCAGACCTGGTGTGTATTACTGAGACCTGGCTGGGCACAGAGGGAGGAGTAGCGCTCTCGGAGATGTGCCCAGCCGGGTTTCAGGTGTGGCATCAGCCGAGACCCCAGGGCAGGGGAGGAGGGGTGGCGGTTGTAATCCGGGAATCTCTGGTGGCCTTCAGGGGCCCTGCCCCACAAGTGGCCGGGTGTGAGACCCTGTTTTTCAAGTTGGGTTTTCGAGAGAAGTTGGGAGTGTTGTTGCTGAACCAGCCTCCCTGCTGCTTAGCAACCTCCCTGCCCGAGCTGTTGGAGGCTGTCTCAGGGTTGGCAGTGGAGTTCCCTAGACTTATGGTTCTGGGGGACTTCAATCTGCCTTCCCTGGGACGTGCCTCAGGGACAGCTCGGGAGTTCATGGCTACCATGGCAGCCATGGGCCTATCTCAGATTGTTCGAAACCCAACTCGAGACAGTGGCCTCACTCCGGACTTAGTTTTCTTGTCGGAGCAGTGGCAAAGTGATCTGAAGGGAGAGTTAGATCTATCCCCACTGTCATGGTCAGATCACGCCCTGGTGGCCTTGAGATTCTCCTATGCCGCCCCACTCCGCAGGGAGGCAGGACCCATTCGATTGGTCCGCCCCCGGCGACTGATGGACCCAATGAGGTTCCAGAAGGAGCTGGGGGTTATTTCCGAGGATCTACTGCACGGTCCAGCGGAGGTCCTGGGCGCAGCCTGGAATAGGGAGGCGGCTGGGGCCTTGGACAGGATCGCGCCTGTGCGGCCTCTCTTGCCACATCTGACCCGACACTCCCCGTGGTTTACGGAGGAGTTGAGGGTCTTGAAGAGGGCTAAGAGACGCCTAGAGCGTCGCTGGAGAAAAACGAAGACTGAATCCGACCGAACACAAGCTAGAGCCGCGGTTAAGGCCTACCTTGTGGCGGTAAGAGCGGCGAAACGTCTATATTTCTCCGCTCTTATTGCATCTGCAGAATGCCGCCCGACGGCCCTGTTTAAGATAACACGATCTCTTCTGGGTAAGGTGGAGGTTGTAACCCACCTGCAGGGCTGTGCGGAAGAATTTTCTGAGCATCTGCAGGATAAAATCGCTCAAATTCGGTCTAGGTTGGACTCCAAGCGTGAAGCAGAGTCTGGGGAGATGCCAAGGGAACGTCATTACCCGGTTATCTGGGATCGGTTTGATCCTGTTGGGCCTAAGGAAGTGGACAGGATCCTCCAGACTGTAAAGGCCACCACATGCCATCTAGACCCTTGCCCTTCCTGGCTGGTTCAAGCAGCCAGGGAGGTGACATGTGGTTGGGTCCAGGCGATGGTTAATATATCTCTGGGGGAGGGGGTGTTTCCGGATGCCTTCAAGGAGGCGCTGGTGCACCCCCTACTCAAGAAACCATCACTGGACCCTACGATACTGGATAATTTTCGTCCTGTCTCCCACCTCCCCTTTTTTGGGGAAGGTGGTTGAGAAGGTGGTGGCGTTACAACTCCAGAGGATTCTGGATGAAACGGATTATCTAGACCCCTTTCAGTCGGGTTTCAGGCCGGGATATGGGGTGGAAACTGCATTGGTCGCGCTTATGGATGATCTCTGGCGGGAGCGGGATGGAGGAAGTGCGTCCATCCTGGCTCTCCTTGACCTCTCAGCGGCTTTCGATACCATCGACCATGGTATCCTTTTGGGACGACTCGAGGAGTTGGGGGTGGCTGGCGTAGTTTTGCGCTGGTTCGCCTCCTTCCTCGGGGGTCGGTCCCAATCGGTAGTAATAGGAGATGAGAGATCCAACTCTCGACCCCTCGTTTGTGGGGTGACGCAGGGTTCGGTTCTCTCACCTCTCCTATTTAATATCTATATGAAACCGCTGGGCGAGATCATCCGTCGCCATGGGATGAGATATCATCAGTATGCTGATGATACACAGTTGTACATCTCCATCCCAGGGGAAGTAAGTGATGCAGTGGCCGCCCTCTCTCAGTGCCTGGAGGCTGTGGGGGTCTGGATGGGGAACAACAGGCTTCAGCTGAACCCTGGTAAGACGGAGTGGCTGTGGATTGATGGTTCTTCTGGATCTGGGAAATTATCATCTTTGGTTCTGGATGGGGTTGCGCTTCCCCATTCAGAACCAGTGCGGAACCTGGGGGTCCTACTGGACTCACGGCTCCTGCTCGAGGAGCAGGTGGCAGCCGTGGCCAGAAAGGGCTTTGCGCAACTTCGTGTTGTGCGCCAGTTACGCCCTTTCCTGGATCAGGAGTCCCTCTGTACAGTCACTCATGCCCTGGTCATCTCCCATATAGACTACTGCAATGCGCTCTACATGGGGCTACCCTTGAAGAGTATCCGGAAGCTCCAACTGGTCCAGAATGCGGCAGCGCGTGCAGTTATTGGTGCCCCTAGATCGGCCCATGTGACACCTCTGCTACGCCAGCTGCACTGGATACCAGTATGCTTCCGGGTGCAATTCAAGGTGTTGGTTTTGACCTTTAAAGCCCTACATGGCATGGGACCAGGATACCTGAGGGACCGCCTCATCCCCATAACTTCAAACCGTCCCACTCGATTATGTAGAGAGGGCATGCTTCGAACCCCGTCGGTAAGGGAGTTTCGGTTGACGGGGTCCAGAAGGCGTGCCTTCTCGGCAGTGGCACCTGCCCTTTGGAACATTCTGCCCCCGGAGGTGAGGCAGGCCCCATCACTCCTATCCTTCCGGAAGAATTTAAAGACCTGGTTGTGCCGCCTCGCGTGGGACGGGAATAGGAATAGCTCTTCATGGGTATGGTTGGTGTCTTAGAGCCCTTTTAAGATCATGTGGGTCCTAGGTTGGTTGAGATCGCCCACTTGGATTTTCTATTTAATTTATATAATAAGTAATTGTATATTGTATTGTATATTTTTAGTAGAATTTAATTTTTATATCTGTAAACCGCCCAGAGTCCCCTGTGGGGGAGATGGCGCGGTGATAAAAGTCTAATAAATAAATAAATAAATAAATAAATACTTGCATTTGCATGCTTTCGAATTGCTAGGTTGGCAAGAGCTGGAGCTAGTGTGGGAGCTCACTCCATCACACGGGGCTAGGGTCTCGAACCTCCGAACTTGCGATCTTCCGATCGACAAGCCTGGCGTCTTACCCGCTGAGCCATCGCGCCCCTATGGTAACTAATATTCAGGGCTAAATTCACTGCATCCTAGAGCACCGATAGCCTGCTGAACCTTACGTATTTTCTTTGAGAAATTCTGGAGAACCGGCAAAGTGCCAGATGATGGCACGAAGGTAAATGTTGCCTATTTAAAGGTCCTGGTTTATAATGAAAAACATAGGAATCTTGTCACTTCCATCACAAGCTCTATGAAATTTGCCAGAAATTTTGGGTAACGCGAAAATTATACTATAGCAGCCTACTTGATTAAACCAAAAGTTGCTCTAATACAGCATCCTCGTTCTGAGATGATCCAGTCTGATATCTCTAGGAATCCCATAAGGAAGCATGAAAGTGCTTTCTAGCTTTGCATTCCAACAACTTGAATTCACTGGCATGCTGTAACTATATTCAAATGTCAGAGTAAACTGTACTTTAGGGTGATGCAATAAGGTACTACAAGTTATTGCCAAGCTTCTGGCTCAGATTTCTATTCTCCCTATCCCTACCTCCCGTCTCTTTTTTATGTGGGTAGAAGGAAAAGTATGGAAGCTTCTGCTTTACTGTTTAGTACAGCAGTTGACAAACTCTTTAGTACAACAGATGACAAATTGTAGCTAACATTAACTAATGTTAGGCTCAAGGAAGCAGCATGGAATCATCAGTACTATATGCATGCTTAAGCTAACCGTCAGTACGGAATGCATGCTTAAGCTAACCATAGTTAAGATTATTCATAATAAATAAACCACACATTAATCAGTAAATACTTCCACCCATCAAAGTTAGTCAAAAGCAGAAATAGAAGTTCCCATCCTCCTCCCAACCACATCAGGGAACGAAAACAGCATGAGACTTTCTGCAACTTGTTCCTACTCAACTCTTGTGCTAAACTGTGGGGCAAATGCAGCCTCTCTCAAAAGTTCTGATTAGCTACCATGGCTTACAATGACCATTTAGAATATTTATAAGAAAATAAGAAATTACATATCAATATTTCTTATGTGAGAAAATAAACAAAAACATTATTCTGTTTTTATCTATGGTGTCTCAGACATGCTTACTATGATAAACTATTCATTTAAAAATGTAGAACTATCCAACAATATTTGCACTGCACAATTTTAAAAAAAAGACTGAAATCCCACTGATCAGTAGGAAAGTTCATGCCGGGATTTTGGGTAAATTATAACTCTTACCCTATTCTGCCTCATTGGATTGTTGTGAGTCTAATATTTAACATCCAGCTTTTGCAGAAGGAATAGCATCACACCCTAACTTTAACTATTAAAGGTAAAGGTTCCCCCCGCACAGTTGTGCAGTTGTTTCCGACTCTAGGGGCCGGTGCTCATCTCCGTTGTTAGCCGAAGAGCCAGCGTTGTCCGAAGACGCTTCCACGGTCATGTGGCCGGCATGACGCACGCAGAATGCTGTTACCTACCCACCAAAGTGGTACCTATTTATCTACTTGCATTTGCATGCTTTCAAATTGCTAGGTTGGCAAGAGCTGGGGCTAGTGCGGGAGCTCACTCCGTCACGTGGGGCTAGGGATTCGAACCTCCAAACTTGCGACCTTCCAATTGACAAGCCTGGTGTCTTACCCGCTGAGCCACCACGCCCCCTTCAACTTTGACTATTAAGGCTGTGTAATACGAGCATATGTTATACATTGGACTCACTTCCTGAGAATTTTGCTGTGAACCTTTGTCCTGTCTTTGCTGGATACTAAGTTCAACCGGGGCTGATGCACACTGTGAATTCTCTGGGCAGAACTGGGAGCCAAAAAGGAACTGAGAGTCACTCATACTGTTGTGATCACTGGGAGCGCTGTTCCAGCCAGATGACTTATGGGACCTGAAAAAGGAGAGGAATGCCTCAAGCAAGAGATATGAACAAATTGCAACAGGTGTTTTTAAGTTACTGTGGGAATCCGTTTAACTAAACAGAGAAGTAAGAAAAAAGTTCCCAATTAGTAAATAAATAATATACATTGTTTCTTTTTTTGTCCGTTGTGATACCTAAATTAGTCCCGACCCCTTAATAAAAATGCATTTAATGTCTAGCTATCCTGGCATATTGTCACTAAGGAACTGAAACTGTGAGACAATCTTCACTCGTCATTTAAAATTTAGAACTAATAAGAAATAATTGGCCTACAGCCAATACCTTCACTCCACTGTAAACTCTTTGTATTTTCCACTACCTATGATCTATAAGTCTCAGTTTGGACTAGCATCAGGAGCACTGTTATTCTTCCTCATTGGAAATCTCATAGAGTTTGCAGGGATGAGATTCTGCATTTGACCTCAAAATTCATCTAGTGTTTAAGAATTTTCCTTTTTATGTCACCATCTTTAGCTATCTGCCACCTTAGGGAATAGAATATTTATACTATGTGCCAGTTGTTTTATTTTTCTGAATCTTTCAGGTAGTGCTTCTTGGTTACAAGTCAAACACTGACGTGTTTATTTGATGTCACTGGCTCTATTCCAACAAAATGTACCTTTCCCTTTTTTCATTGCTATTTATAGGCATCTTGAGCATGTTGGATTAGAAATACTGACATATCAGAAAAATGATTGGGAAGCAAATGACTGTGGAAATACTGTATAATAAATATGCAAATGTTCCTATAAATATAATAAAACCAAAGTATGAATTCAACCGTATACCAGAAGCAGACAAAGCCCTATGCTGTGCACAAATTACATCTCTAAACAGCAAATGAATATACCACCTACCACAATGTACTTGTCCTCTGTCCTTAGTAATGATGGAACTTGGTATTTTAAAATAGCAACCATGAAGAGGAACATCTGCAATAATTTCACATGAAAATTCTGACTTATAGCATGGGTCATTTATACTCAAAGCATCTACTAAGGAGAGAACAACACCTCCACCAACACAAGCAGGACAAGCCATGGTATATAAACAGAGAGCAAGTTGCACTCCCTTTTCCACACTGAAGATGTTGCCTAGCCTGGCAATGAAATGTCTGCAAGAAAACAACAAGGCTCAGAGAGCACCATGGACTCCACACTATACTCAAAGCAGTATGTTAGGATTCTTTCAAATGGGGAAGTAAAGCCATCAATGGAATGAGATGATCTCTACCCCCATACATACTTAAATCCATAAAAAGCGGATTCGTTTAATCCGGTGAGATTTGGACCAATTAATCACACAGAATTGGAGAATTCAACTTAAATCCCGTTTTGTAGATCTACAAAGCAAAGGAGGGCCCCTCCACTTAAGCACCACAACAGCAGGGAGGGGACCTTGAGCATCCCCTGCAATAAACCTCTAAAGTTGTTATCACAGCCATAAAATAAATAAATAAATTTTATTATTTATTTATTTATTTATTTATTTATTTATTTATAAATAAATAAATAAATAAATAAAAGCTTCTAATTGGTTACTCTTTTAGAGTCTGAGCAGAAAGTGTTGCATACAGTATAACATAGTATCCCATAATATTAAAGGTTACTTCAGTTTGCTCTGTTCAAATCTTTATCTGAATACACATTGCTAACTTTACTCCCAAAGTCCTTCCTGCCTCTAAATTGCAAGTTTAGAGAACAGGGAGTCTACATCTAACAAAAGAGCTAATTTTTTGCATATGCGTAAAGACCACTATCTCTTGTTCAGTTACACATTCTAATACAGAGCTTTCCAAACTGTGTGTCAGGACACATTAGTGCAGAGCTTTCCAAACTGTGTGTCGGGACACGTTAGTGTGTCGGCTGCAGTGTCTGGGTGTGTCGTGGCTGCTGCCGCCTCCAAGCCCTGCCAGGATTCCGCGCAGGTCCTAGTGCCTGCCTTGTGCCTTGCTGCCTCCAAACCTGCTGTAATTCCGCACAGGTCCTAGTGCCTGCCTTGTGCCCTGCTGTAAGAGTGTGTCACGAAATGATGCATGTCTAAAAAGTGTGTCACCAACATGAAAAGTTTGGAAAGCTCTGCATTAGTGTGTCAGCTGCAGTGTCGGGATGTGTCAGGACTGCTGCTGCCTCCGAGCCCTGCCAGGATTCTGCGCAGGTCGTAGTGCCTGCCTTGTGCCTGGCTGCCTCCAAACCTGCTGTGATTCCGCGCAGGTCCTAGTGCCTGCCTTGTGCCTTGCTGCCTCCAAACCTGCCCTGCCAGGATTCCGCGCAGGTCCTAGTGCCTGCCTTGTGCCTGGCTGCCTCCAAACCTGCTGTGATTCTGCGCAGGTCCTAGTGCCTGCCTTGTGCCTTGCTGCCTCCAAACCTGCTGTGATTCCGCGCAGGTCCTAGTGCGTGCCTTGTGCCTTGCTGCCTCCAAACCTGCCCTGCCAGGATTCTGCGCAGGTCCTAGTGCCTGCCTTGTGCCCTGCTGTAAGAGTGTGTTGCAAAATGATGCCCTGCTGTAAGAGTGTGTCGCGAAATGATGCCTGTCTAAAAAGTGTGTCACCAACATGAAAAGTTTGGAAAGCTCTGTTCTAATACAAAGGGATAATTACAAGCTTGGGCACAAGTATCACAGTAACACTTTTCTTCAATCAAATTCAGTTTTTCCCTCCTGTTTCCATCAATACAGTCGTGAAAAAGTAAATACATCCCATCAAAATGTTTGACCAGCATATTTCAACATGCAGATATTTCATCTGCATTTCAGCAATACTGATAGATAAAGGGGATAAAATATCATGCACCATTTACATTTTGTACTGCACTGTGTAATTTAAATAAACATAAATGCAAATTTTGCATGTGGAAAAAATAAGTACGCCCCTACATTTATCACTATCTCAAATACCTAAAATTAGAATCAGGTGCACCAGATCAGGTGCAAATGATTAGAACATTGTTAGAGAGGATCTGGTTGGAACCTGCCTTATTGAAACCTCAGAGATTTAGTTTGATTTGCTCTTTGTTGTTGAAGTGTGTGCTATCACCGTGCCTAAATTGAAACAACTCTCTGAGGCCTTCAGAAAAGAGGGTAGAGATGCCTAAGAATCTGGGAAGGGACTTAAAAAGATTGCCAAACAATTGGATATCAATCATTCCACTGTTCGGAAGATCATCTACAAGTGGAGAAGATTTCAAACAACTGCCAACTTGCCCAGGCCAGGCCGTCCCAGCAAGTTCAGCCCGAGAGCAGAATGCAGGATATTGAAAGAAGTCTCTAAGGACCTCAGAATTTCATCATGTGACCAACAGGTAGCTCTTGCCACTACTGATGTCTAAGTGTGTGATCTGCTGTTACAAAGGAACTGCACAAATTAGATCTACGTGGGAGTTGTACCAGGAAGAAACCTTTGCTGTCCAGAAAGAACATCAGGGCAAGACTAAAGTTTGCTCATGAACACCTAGGCAAAGAACAGGATTTCTGGAACATTGTGCTCTGGACAGATGTGGCAAAGATAGGGTAATTTGGCCACAGGACCAGAAGACATGTTTGGCAAAAACCAAAGACAGCTTTTCACCAGAAGAACCAAATACCAACTGCATGGTGGTGGAAATGTTATGGTTTGGGGCTGCTTTGCTGCATCAGGGCCTGGGCAGCTCACCATCATAGAAGCCACTATGAATTCTTCCTTGTACCAGATGGTGCTTGAGGATAACGTGAGACCATCTGTCAGAAGACTGAGGCTCAACTGAAAGTGGACCTCGCAACATGATAATGACCCTAAACATTCCAGGAAATCCACCAAGGAACGGCTGAAAAAAAAAAGAAATTGAGGATTCTGGAATGGCCAAGTCAAATCCCAGATCTAAATCCTATTGAGATGATGTGGGGTGAATTGAAACAGGCTGTGCATGCAAGAAACCCCTCAAACATCGCATAGCTGAAAAACTTCTGCATGGAGGAGTGGGGAAAAATTGTTCCAGTCAATGTCAGGGCCTGGCAGACAGTTATAAGAAACGTCTACTTGTTTCTGCCAAAGGAGGCAATACCAGGTCTTAGAGCCAAGGGTGTACTTACTTTTTCCACAGAAGGAAATGGCATAACTGTTAATTTTTTGTTGAATAAATTATTGCAAAGTCAACTTTTCATACATAGTTTTTAATTACATCACCTTTATCTTTATATATTGTTTGGAGACATATACTATCTAGCAGAGTAGCTAGTTTTGATTCATTTCAAAGCTAATATATTATGGAAATGCTGCATTATCAATCGAAGAGAATTAAAAAAATGCTGCATTATAGCAGAAATGAATGCCAAGTCAAGATTTTCAGCCAAGTTATAGAAATCTGACCATAAGTTTGGCTATGAAAAAAGAATTGGGCAGTTCCATAGATAAAAAATAGATAATAAGCTTAGAAAATGGTAGCTTCAGGTCATAGCACATCTCCTTCAATGAGATCTTGATCTAATGAAGGGAAAGCTGAGACTGACTTTGACTTGTGGAACTATTACTCAAATATCACTTTACTACTGTCAGACAAATCTTCATGAAATGAAACTTAAAAACTTCAGGAATGGTCGAACAACCTAACATTTAAGCATCACATTTTTATGATGAGTACTTCTACTCCCCTCTTTTTCTGAAAAGTAGTATCTCTATGTATTCACACAGTGATAGAATGTAATGTTGTTAGAGGGAAGAGTGACACACAAAATACACAAAGTTTCGAAGGGTAGAAATTATGCCACTCCTATTCTGAAAAGTAGGGGGCGTGGTGGCTCAGCGGGTAAGACACCAGGCTTGTCGACCGGAAGATCACAAGTTCGGAGGTTCGAATCCCTAGCCCTGCGTGCGGAGTGAGCTCCCGCACTAGCCCCAGCTCTTGCCAACCTAGCAATTCGAAAGCATGCAAATGCAAGTAGATTAATAGGTACCACTTCGGTGGGTAGGTAACAGCGTTCCACGTGTGTCATGCAGCCACATGACCGTGGAAGCGTCTTTGGACAACGCTGGCTCTTCGGCTAACAAACGGAGATGAGCACCGGCCCCTAGAGTCGGACACGACTGCACAAATGTGCGGGGGGAACCTTTACCTTTACTATTCTGAAAAGCAAGACATGCATGCATGAAATCAGCAAACTATAAATGGATCCTCATGTTTAGTTAATGTATTTAACATTCAGAATATGTACAGAGGCAACCTGATGCCTCAGATTATGCATTTTGCTCATAACTAAGGCCAAATTTCTCTCCTTGTAAAAATATTAAAATGTATATGTACCTAAATATTCCTAGTATTACATTAATAAAGAAATCTAAAGATGTCTTTCCTCGATGTGGGAGATTAGAGGGGGGAAAGCTGCTTCTACAGAAAGCATATGCACTGGCCGGACTCCACCAATAGCTCAAACATTATAATCCATAGCTTTCCAAACTGTGTGTCGCGACACTTTAGTGTGTCGCAACACAGTTTAGTGTGTTGCGAAGCGGTGGTGCGGGGGTGTGCACGGTGGTGTGTATGGCAGCGGCGGCAGCGGCTCGCCATCAGCGCTTCCACATTTTAGCGAGGCCGCCGCTGCCACCATGCATGCCGCTGCTGCCGCGCGCCCCCCACGCACCCCCGCTGCCGCCGTTGGTATGTCGCCAACGGTGGCACTTTGGAAAGCACTGTTACAATCTCTGCCAATTTTTAAATTTTTTTTTACATTTGCATCCTCTGAGCAGACTGTTCCCAGCCCTGAAATGAATTATGCCAGTTTATCTCTCAGCCAAAGGTTAATCTTTGCCCTAAAATAGATTTATCCACCCCACATATTGGGACAAATATCTGAACTATACATCCAAACTGAATATACTGTGTCACACTGCCTGCCTGGACCAAGGAGGACAAACAATTCAGATATTTCAAGTCACCTGCTAAAGCTCACTGTAACTTCCTGGAAAATATGCAACACTACATAAATGCATCAAAATTAAGCTGGCATGAGATGATCAACATCAAAAACTAAAAGAGTAGCCATCCAGGATCTAGCACGGTGTTTCTCAACCTCGGCAACTTTTAAGATGTGTGGACTTCACCTCCCAGAATTCCCCAGCCTGCAAGTTGCCAAGGTTGAGAAACACTGGTCTAGACCTTGTCTTTCTCCACGGTTTGCAAATAGCTCTGCATCATTAGTTGGAAAGTCAACTGTACCTGCATCTCACATTCCTAAAGGAAGAACTTGAATGCTATCTTCAAAATGGATAATTCCTTCCTCCCTGTGAGATTTTCTTCCTTCTATGAGTTTTCTTGTGCTATTGTGCTTTTTACATGCACTGAGAAAAAACTGTAATAACTAGAAGTGATTTGGATATGAATCTAATAAGCTTAACTCCAGAGACTTGTAAAAAAAACCCAAACCCCTAATCCTAGACCATAACACAATCAAACGTCATGTGGTTATTTAAATGGAAATCGTGTCAGAAATATTAATTGTACTGTTTCCATGTTAACACCTTCTGCTTTACAAATTCTATTAATTTGCCTTATTTGCATTGTTTTTAATTATTTTCTTGCTTTAATTTTCTTCTTTAACCACCATCATAACAAAGCAAAAGAGCAGAGAATTCAGTACCTATATTGGTAGATTTTCACAATAGTTTTACTAATACAATTTAGATAGCGTATGCTCAGTGGGCCCCATTCCTCACTTAACTGCACTGCAATTAACATACTGATTATTCTGATTATGGAATATTCTATTTCCTTTCTCTGTCTCTCATGCCTTTTAAAAAATCCTTTGCCATTTTTTCTTCTGGCTATCTACAGGGGGAAAATATAGTTTGTTCTTGCTACTACTTAGACGCAAGAGCTATTTTTATGTGATTTGATAAAGAAATAAATAAACTTCTAATCAGAAACTCATACCCAAGCTCATAAGCATGTAAAATATGCTATACTGCTGTACAATGAGTAAATTATATTTGGAGCATTATGATTCATTTCAGTGCAGTTTTCATCAACACTGAAGAGGTCTTTTCACATAATAAACTCAGTTCTATAAAAAAAAGCCCAAGAGAAATCACAGCAATAAAATGCTTACAAAGCCTCCAGAAATTTAATCTGGAAGTCAAACAATACCATAAAAATAGCCAGAAGACCAGAACACCTCCTTGCCAGCAATCAACACCCAGATATGCAAAGATTAACACCAGGGTTAGCACCAGAGGAACAATCAAACAGCACAATATACTCTAATCAAGGAACTATTAACTCAGTCAATCAACCAAGCAGCAAACAACAGCCCAATCAAGGAACTCCTAAGGAGAGAACACCACCCCCACCAACAGAAGCAGGACAAGCCATGGTATATAAACAGAGAGCAAGTCCCACTCCCTTTTCGCACTGAAGACATTGCCTAGCCTGGCAATGAAACGTCTGCAAGAAAACAACAAGGCTCAGAGAGCAACAAGGACTCCACAGTTCAACCCTGAGCTACAAATATTCTCTTCGATTAGTCAAACAATAATTTATGCACATTTTAATATTTCCTCTCAAGTAAACATCAGACCAACGTTGTTCCAATCTGAAAAAGGCTGATATTTTCAGGAAAAAAATAGCAAACTGTACATTCTCTCAGCTTTAGTGGATCATCCGCCAACACGGGATGAGGTATCATCAATATGCTGCTGATACTCAATTGTATATCTCCATCCCGGGCGAGTTAAGTGATGCAGTGGCTGCCCTCTCTCTGTGTCTGAAGGCTGTGGGGGTCTGGATGGGGAACAACAGGCTTCAGCTGAACCCTGGTAAGACGGAGTGGCTGTGGATTGATGGCGCCTCGGGATCCAGAGAGTTGTCGTCTTTAGATCTGGATGGGGTGGCACTACCCCGTTCGGACTCGGTGCGGAACCTGGGGGTCCTTCTGGACTCACGGCTCCTGCTCGATGAGCAGGTGGCAGCCGTGGCCAGAAGGGCGTTTATGCAACTTCGAGTTGTACGCCAGCTACGCCCTTTCCTGTGTGGGAAAATATAGCAGTCATACCAACAATTCATGTCTTGCTCTATAAGGACATGAAGAGGGCGGAGACTCACAGTAACTTCCTGAAGAGAGAACTCTGTGAGATCACTTCCTTCTTCCTGTTCTTCCCTCTCTTTCCACCATGCTCTCGAGTTGAAAGGACACGTTATCTGAGCTCTTCAAGCCCAGACAGAATGCTAAAGTCTATATATTATTTTTGTAACTTAATATGTTTTAAACCTACCTTGACTCTACTACTGCAACTGCTGTTTTTGAGACCTAAATGATGTGAGTAAACATTACTTTTATTTCTTCACAAAACTGTGTGATTGTTGTTTTAAGAGGGACAAAAAGGGGTAATGCCAGGATAATCCAGTCTGCCTCACAGCATCCTGGATTATTTTCTAGAAGGTTAAACCAACCTTGTCTCAGTTTCCAACCTTATATGCTGCCGGGGATGATGCTCTGCTAATCTCACTTACGTGAGAAAGGAAGGATAATATCCGAACAATATATCCTCTCCCAGTATTTAATCTCATCCCCAACATCCTGGACCGAGATGCCCTCCGTACGGTCACTCATGCCCTGGTCATCTCTCACATAGACTATTGCAATGCGCTCTACATGGGGCTACCCTTGAAGAGTATCCGGAAGCTTCAGCTGGTCCAGAATGCAGCTGCACGCACAGTTATGGGTGCCTCAAGATCGGCACATGTGACACCTCTGCTGCGTGAGCTGCACTGGTTACCAGTTTGCTTCCGGGTGCAATTCAAGGTGTTGGTGGTTACCTTTAAAGCCCTACATGGCATGGGACCAGGTTACCTAAGGAACCGCCTCATCCCCAGAACGTTGACCTGCCCCACCCGGTTATCCAGAGAGAGCTTGCTACGGATCCCATCTATAAAGAATTCCATCTGATGGGGTCCAGGAGGCGAGCCTTCTCGGCAGTGGTACCCGCCCTTTGGAACATTCTCCCCCTGGAGGTGAGGCAGGCCCCCACACTCCTGACCTTCCGAAAGCAATTGAAGACCTGGCTCTGCCACCTCGCCTGGGATGGGGGGGGGGGTAATAGCTCCTCTTGGAGGTGGCTGGCACCATAGAGTTCCTTTAAACAATAACATAACCTCTTGGATTTTATATATTTATATTTAATTAAATTGGAATGATGTATTGTATTTTATATGCTTTTAATTAATCAATTTTGTTGTAAACCGCCCAGAGTCCCCTTGTGGGGGGAGATGGGCGGTGATATAAATTAAACAATAAATAAATAAATAAATATATTTGTACATTATAATAAATACTGAGCGCGCCAGTTTGGCGTAGTGGTTAAGACACCAGGCTAGAAACCGGGAGACTGTGAGTTGTAGTCCCGTCTTAGGCACGAAGCCAGCTGGTGACCTTGGGCCAGTCCCTCTCTCTCAGCCCTAGAAAGGAGGAGGCAAGGGCAAACCACTTCCGAAAAACCTTGCCAAGAAAACTGCAGGGATTTGTACAGGCAGTCTCCAAGAATCAGACACAATTGAACGGATATAATATAATTTCATTTAATATAATATAAATATAATAAATAATACTAGCAGTATCAACTTTATAAATTCATACTACAGATTTCCTTAATTTACAAAACTATTGGCTTCAAAATACGTACATCATCATGTGTTGCATCCTTTGATTTTAAATTTGTAAATAGGCTAAACAAATGCTTTTGTTGTAAATTCACTGGGGCATCAGTGATTACCTATTCTAAAAGCAAGGATAGTATGCTGTCTTGATCACTGGGAATTATTCAAATATAATGAAAACAGTTTTGACAGGAACAAACCACTGTTCTCATGAGTATAATATCAGAGAAAAGCTTATGTATCTATTTAATTCTATACTATGCCTTTCCAGCCAAGAGAGGTGCCCCAAGGCAGCTAAGGCTAACAAAACAAAAATAACAAAGCAATTAAATATGCAATTACAAATGATTAAAATACACAATTAACACCACATTTATAAAACAGCACCTAATCAATTCTGCTGACATATTCATGGATGACTAAGCAGGAACTTTCCTGAGCTGAAATTCCTTTAGTCCCAAATAGGTACCTGTACATTTTTTGGAAATACTAGTCATTGCAAGCACCTAAACAAAATTGCCAAATAAAGAGTTAGTACTGGATTCCTACCATGATGAACTGTGAGACAAAAATGGCTATTACTCAGTTCTCTGCTTATGAGCAGGCGTCCAACTAGCTTCTGTCAGAAACAGGATGCTAGATGAGATAGACTTTAGGCTGATCCATCAAACCAATTCTAATTGTTCCAGTGAACCTTAGTCACTATATCGCTCAAGTGAGTGAACTACTCAAGTGAACAGTTATTTGTCCACATCTTATAACACAATGTATTGCACGCATCTCAAAGGTTCAATAAGGACACTGCAGTCAAATCACATTTTAGTTTGTAGAAATGGGCCACATCTATAAACTCTATCCAGCTGTTCTCCTCCATTTATGATTACTTGTAACAAGAATTTGACATAAAGTCCACACTGAACAAATTATGGGTACCACTGGCTACAGTTTGCTTTCAAATCAAAATTAAAAGCCATGGTTTGAAGTCATGGTGTTGATAATAACTAATACAAATCAATAACAATGGCAGCAATAAGCTTCTTACCCCATTTTTGTTGGAGTCATAAATATATCTTTGGTATTCCAAAGATTCAGATTCATCTCTTAGGCTTGTCTGTTACAAGAAAGAGAAATGTGTGAGGCTTGTTATAAATGTTATATTTATTTTTCTAAGTCTATCACAAAATCATAGATTTGAAAGGAGCCACTTGGCCTAATGGATGAAATCCTTTGTAGGAATCCAAGTTAATGATTTCAGCACCCAACAGATGGATGTCTGGCTTTCACTTGAACACATTCAGTCAAGGGGAGTCCATCACCTCACTGGATAATTAGTTCTCCTGTCATTATTAGGAAGTTTCTTCTAACATTCAATCAGAATCTGCCTACTGGTAACTTAAATCCATTATTCCATGTCTTGCATTTTGGAGCAAAAGAGAATAAGTACTCAGTGATTAAGACACCAGGCTTGTCGATCGGAAGGTCGGCGGTTCGAGACCCGAGCGCCGCGTGACGGAGTGAGCTCCCTCACTCGCCCCAGCTCTTGCCAACCTAGCAATTCGAAAGCATGCAAATGCAAGTAGATCAACAGGTACCACTTCGGTGGGATGGTAACAGCGTTCCACGAGCGTCATGCCGGCCACATGACCGTGGAAGCGTCTTTGGACAGCGCTGGCTCTTCGGCTAAGAAATGGAGATGAGCACCGCCCCCTAGAGTCAGACACAACTGTGCAGGGGAAAATCTTTACCTTTTTTAAACTTCTATTGATGCAATGTAAAACTGCATTTGCATTTTTTTGCAGCCACATTAGACTGCTGCCTATTACTCAGTTTGTAAGCAATTATTATTCCAAGATTTTTTTACAAGTATTATTACCAAGCCAAGTATCTCCGATCCTATAGCTATCCATTAATTTCTATTTCTTTAGAGGATATCTTCTAGTTTTCTCTGTTGATAGGGTAGAGAAAGGGACTAAAAATAATAGAATAAAATTTATTATATTATTTAGAGAAAAATGAAAAATTATAATCTTTATAAACAGAAATTAATCATCAAGCATCTCACACAATATTGTTTCATCTGAGGATGTCATAAGCATCCCCTCCACCACTTCACTTAACCATTTAAGAAATATATGGAAGAGTGTTCATTTTGAACCTAATTTCACTTGAGTGGAGTGACTGCTCCACTGATAAACACCCCTTGAGTCTGATTTTTAAACCAACTTTAGATCCACTTAATTGCCATACCACCCAACCAATGCTTAACCAGCTTATTGTATGTTATTGAGTTTTTTTTAACTGAATTCAAGATGTAATATATCCCACAATCTCTTGAGAATGAGATAAGGTTTTTCTGGTAAAACATGACTCCATAGTGATTTCTGATAATTTTTGCATTTCTTTTTTAAATTTTAATATATTTTTGTCGACATTTTAAAGAAAATATAGAAACAGGGAAGGAAAAAGAACAAAAGAAAGGGATGAACGAGTAGAATATAAATGAGTAAACAAGGGATTTACAAATATCATAAAGATTATAATTTTCTACTATTAATTAAAAACTAACATCTATTTTTTTAATCTGGAAGTTCCTGTATTTAGTCTTGCAATTATTGGATTATGATCTGCATGAGTAGGAGCTTCTACTTTCACATCTATAAGGTTAGTTAACAATTAATTAAAAATCCTACTTACGTCTATTTTTGAGTAGGTTTTATGAACCCAAGAATAATAAATGATCTCTCTCTGATGTTTATATTTCCACACATTCAAGAGAGAGAATAGCAACACATACACTGAAACATTTTGTATTCTGTTAGCTTTCTCAATGGAGGTCACAAAAGCGTTGCCAACATCCATAGAGAAAGACCTCTACACAAAATGGTACATCTGTATCTAAGAACAGTAGCAAAAATCTCACATTTCTCCTTTTCTTTAGTATTCCTGGAGGTACATTTGGTAAAAATTTCAGTTATTGTATTTCCAAGTTTTAAAGGAGTTTCACTCCTTTTTAGTTCCAGGATTGCCCGTTTTGTCTTGAAATATGTGGATTTTACATCTCATGGCAATTTTTTCCTCATTCCTTCCAGAATGTCCAAGAAGTTATTCTGCAAATTTCCTGAATTTCAGTGTCTCATCCATTTCCAGATTGAGGACAATTATTGCATTGTTTTCAAAGTGCTTTCAGATCTCTCTCTTTGAGTCTGCACTAGAATTTTTTCAGACATGTCAGATTGATTGGTCTGTCCTTCCCCCCACTTTTTGAAAACAGAGAGAATATTTGGCTTCCTCCAGTCATCCAGTACTTCACCAGTTCTCAAAGATTTTTTGAAAGGAAAAAAATACACAAAGTTTTAGCCAGACTGTCATTAAGTTTCTACTGTATCCTAGAATGTAGTTAATCTGGCCCTGGAGATTCAAACTCATTAAATTCTCCTTAATTGCATAGCTGCTAGCCACTTTAAGATGCTGCCTGGCATTGTCATACAAGTCTTTAAGTTATTATTTAGAGTTGTATCCCAGCGTCAGAAGTAAGTCAATTATATTTAACATCACAATGATCCAAGGGAGATGATGCTGAGAGATAATCACTTGCCCAAAGGAGATTACATGCAGGATTACATTTCTGATACACAGAAGTTCAAGGAAAGAATTGGTACAGACTGCAATAGCATGCACTCAGTTAACAGCATTCCTAAATGCTGTTTTTTCTGACCTTGAATTCTCAGAACAATAATCACACTTTCTGGTCAAAACCAGCTATTTTAGAGTACAGTAGCTGTATCAGTGAGAGTCTGCCATATTGCCTCCTTAGAAGTAAAAATAATGCAAAAAAGGATTATCCTAATGGCTCTCAGCACTGAAAATCAGCACAAAAAGCACTTAGCTTCCTATCATTCCAGTAGCAAGTTCAGCTGGAAATGTGAAAAGAAAAGTAGCCAAAAAGTGCACTAAGGAAAAACAAAAAGGACGCTACATGGAAAGCTATCAAGACTTCTCTTACTGAATGTATAATATCTTAAATTATACTGACATTAAGGAGGTTTATCACTCTGGGAGTGCAAAACTGAATGAAATGATTGTAACCTCCATGTACAGTAGTACAGATACACCACCAAAAAATACCTAAAGTGGGCTCATAATTCTCCAATTCATATTTTATTTTTAATTCATATTCATATTCTTAATTCACACTCTAATTCATACTTTCAACTGCATTTGGCTCTAATTACTAGATCTCAGCACTGTAGCAAAAATAAGAGAGAGACTGAGAAATCCTATACCACTGAAGTCTGCGTGTGCCTGGAACAAATCCCAATGACATGTAGACTGCACAAAAGATATTGTGCAGAAAGGCAATAGGGAGAGGTTTCCAGATACTGTCAATTCCATTATGAACGACTTTACAGATACTTCTTCAAATCTATAATCTTAAGATTTATAATAAAATGATGGATTATAAAAACTTTTCGAAGCTTTACAGAGCATTTTAAATGTGTGAAAAGTCAATCACAAATCCAGTAACTGAGTTATTTCTGATTGTGTGTGTGTCACACACATATATACATACATACACGTATACACACACACATTCATAAGAGCAGAGAAATTTCAGGCTTTGCTTGTGTTACACCCAGGTCCCAATTCAGAGCGGCTATAGAATAAATCCTGAACCTTGAATAGCTTTCTGACTTTTAAGTCAAAATCTATATAACGGCCATAACTTTATTGTCTAATGATGCACCACCACTTGTATTTAACCTATGCCTTCCCATGCATTAGTTAAAAGCACAGAAGCCTAACAGAAAATGTGGGAATAGTATCCTACTCTGGATTAAACGAAGTAGCAATAACAAAAAAAAAAAGGTTTTCAAAAGTATACCCACATTAATACAATTGCAGCAAAGAGCTTAGCGACACACACTGTTTCATAAACTTTGTAGTCTAGTACGTATTTTTCTCATACCTGGAAGAGGTGGGGAGGCAAGTGAGAAAAACATGAGAACACAGGTTTTTACCACTGAGGAAATGGGTTCAGATCTTACACCACAATACATCCATTACTCTTAAGGTTCTAGAAGTGTGTAGCTTAGCTCTATTTCCGAGGCAAAAGGGAGCTTGCTGCGGCAGCGTAGGGAGAATATGGGGACGAAGCCTGCCTAGAAGGAACCACGTGGGCGACCTCCGCCCAGCCTGACGCGCGAACTCGCCACTTTTTTTCCGTTCGGAAGTTCAACCGCGGGAGCTGCGCGCCGCGAACTTTAATGGCGGCGCCTGCAGGAGTCGCGCGATGGCCCCGCCAGCTATGGGCCAGCCATCCTACCCCCACCCGGAGACGAACTCCCCTTTTTCACCGAGACACTTTCGCAAAAAAAATAAAATCTCTTTAGTCCCGGGGGTGAAATACAGTTAATACTTTCTTCCACACGGGAAATGGCAGGCTTTTTACTGTTATGCTTCTCACAGATGGGATGAGCCCACTTTTCCTCCTCCCATTTCTCTTGCCTCAGAAGCTTCGTCATTGTTAAGTTGACAAAGTATAATATAAAATTGTTTGATACATATAGTCCTAATATACAATATATCAAGTTCCCCAATCAGATGCTGTAGAGAGGTGATGGACTGCAACTCCCTCTTCCCTCAGCCAGCATATCATCAAACATGCTAGCCAGGAATAATGGCACTGCCGACCAACACATTTGCAGGGCATCGGAACAGGACAATTCCATCCATGAGGCCGAACTTTTCATTCACATCAATGCTTATATACTTTGATGAGATGTATATACTTACCTTTTTATTTCTGGCATTTGTTTTAAAGTCAAAATACTGTTAAACATTTAAGAAAACACTGGAAATCCAATGTGATTTTTTTGAAATAGCACCATATCTTCAGGAGTTGAGGGCAGTGCATGTAGTACTCCCTCCTCCCGTTTTTTCTCACAACAACCCTGCGAGGGAGGTTGGGTTGAGAGAGAGCGACTGGCCCAAAGGTAACCAGTGAGCTTCTGTGGCTAAGGGTGGGCTTGAACCTGGGCCTCCCCTCTGCCAGCCCAACACTATAAGTCACATTTTGGCATAATCAGCCTGGGTTCATTGGTCATTATCTCACATAGGCTAAATATGATTCACCTATATTTTATTTCTTTGTCCCCAGCTGTTGGGCATTTGCGCAAAATGCCTTCTTTGTGCAGCATCCATCCCAAAAGCCGTCACTTATGTGACCATCGTTCTGCCTGCCCAGTACGTTCAGACAGAGTGGGTACACTCCGGGTCCCTTCAGTTACATGTTACCATCTTCTGGGACCAAGGAAGTGTGCCTTCTGTGTCGCTGCCCCTGCCCTCTGGAATAGCATCCCCCCCCCCGGAGATATGGATGGCACCCACTCTTCTGGGGTCCCAGAAGGCCCTTAAGTCCTGGCTCTGTTCCCAAGCCTAGGGTTAATGTGTTTGTTAATGTATTTGTGAGACCCCTGTCGGAATTGTACTGTTTATTGTTCTGATTGTTTTATTCTGGGCTGCCCATTTGTGCTTTTTTTAAACTGTTTTTTTAATAGTTTTTTGGATTTTGTAAGCTACCCAGAGTAGGAGACCATAACAAATTTATTGAATTGAATTGAATTGACTGGGTTTTTTTAAATAGTTTTTTGGATTTTGTAAGCTACCCATAGTGGGAGACGGCAAGAATTGAATTGAATTGAATTGAATTGAATTGAATTGATCCCTCCCAAAGGACAGTGTCTTTTAGAAGACAAGAAGAGACTCTTGCCTTTGTTACACTCAAAATGCTTTAAGTACAAGTGAAAACTTAGCTGCTTATATAAATAAATCATTGCTTGCAGAGCCATGCTGGGTGTGTTCCCTACTTGGGTTTTATATATGCTGGTGTTGTGATAGGATAGGCTACAAAGTTATGTCCAATTTGTCTGAAAGAGTGGTAGTCAGGGTGCTGTTTGGCATTTTCCATTTACTTCAGTGACAGTGTTTTAATTTATGCCACCTTTTTAAAGTAGAATGTTGTGCCATGGGGGAGGACAGAAAATTTGACTCTTAATGAAGCAGAAAATCTTCATTTCTAGTTCTATTCAAACTTCACTCTAAGGTTTTCCTTCCATTCACAATATCTTATTGGCATAAGAATCGGAGGGGGAAAAATTCTGCTATAATGTGTGTTCTGCCAGTCAGTGTTGGGGAACAATCCCACGTTTGGGGGATTGTTTGAAAACAAGATAATCTGTATGTTAAAAACACTTTATTAAACCTTCATTAAAATGTAGGGAATTTCTGTTTGGGGCATAAATTGGGGATAGGATTGCTTTACTGGGTTCCTAATGAGTCATGACATTAATGCTAGCCCTCATACTTTTTACATTATGCTGTATAAAGCTCTTTGCAGTAGTTCTTCTGACAATGGCAGAACAAAGACATTTAGACATTAATTTAGGCAAGATAATCAGCCCCTGATACTTCAAAAATGCAGACACTTTGAGCTGGATTTTGATCCTGAAGACTTTCTGTTGAAGAATTCTATACTTGCCATTTAGTAACCTCAACTCATTCCATAAAGAACAAAATCAAGACAAAAAAAATTCATTTCATTCAAGAGTTTAAAGAATTAAAAAAGGAAGATAGTTCCTATATTCATGAATTGTAACATTCTTTAAGTAAGGGGCGCAATGGCTCAGCGGGTAAGACGCCAGGCTTGTCGATCAGAAGGTCGGCGGTTCAAATCCCTAGCCCTGCGTGCGGCTCCCGCACTAGCTCCAGCTCTTGCCAACCTAGCAATTCGAAAGCATGCAAATGCAAGTAGATGAATAGGTACCACTTTGGTGGGATGGTAACAGCGTTCTGTGTGTGCCATGCTGGCCATATGACCGCAGAAGTGTCTTCGGACAACGCTGGCTCTTCGGCTAACAAACGAAGATGAGCACTGGCCCCTAGAGTTGGACACGACTGGGCAGGGGAAACCTTTACCTTAACATTCTTTAAAGCAGATATTACAAACCTCTTTTCTATAGAAGTTATAAAATAGAGGAAATACTCTTTTCCTATAATGTATCAGAGAAGGTTAAAGTCATTCAATCTAATTTAAATTGCCTTTGGACTTCTCCCAACCATATCCAGCCAATCAAATACATACTGTATAGAGTCCTTAGTTTTCCCTATAGAATTTTTTTTCACTTAGCACAGTAAAGATAACTTTCAAAGTCAATTAGAAGTTATGATATGTAGTACCTACATTTTATAAATCTGTACTCCTTTACAGCTTGATCCATACATATTTAATAGCAATGCCATTCCCATAATTATGATTAAAATTTACCAGTATGTTTAGAATTGCAATCTTAGGATGTTTGATTACAATCTCTCTCTGTTGAGCAGGGAGGTTTACTGTACCACAGAGAATATCATTCAAGGAATTTTTACCTACTGTAGTTTATAACTTATGTAACTATTTTCTTTATCTTATGATACTAAGACTTTTTGTATTTGTCTCCTATCAGAAATGCTAGTATTTATAATATAACACCATGGGGATTTTACTTATGGAGCAAATTACAATCACAACAGCTTGGTAAATAATCCATGAGCAGACTATTCCTAAGGGAAGATTTCAACCTTGGTTATGCAGATGTAATGACTTATTAACTATTAATTGTTTCAATATCCTGCTAAAAAACTGAAAAAGTGGATAGAGGAAGTAATATTTCTCCTTTTTTATATAATTATAAATTTTGTACATCCTCTTTTTTAAAACTTTGTAGCTAAAATTGCTCAACTATACTTTTTTGCATATAATTTAATGAACACTATATATAGTATAACTTGAACAGCATGCATTCCCTTTGTTCTTTAATAGTTTAATAATTTTACATATTACACAAAAAAGCATATTTCTTACACTAATTAGGCCATGTATAAATCTCAGTATTGTTAGTATAGATACAAAAGAAAACTGACTGTACCATTTTTAATGTACCTTCTCCATAGAAAAAAGCTTTATATTCCTGTTATAAGTAATCTGAATACAAATTAATATATTATTCACATGTGAAAAATGTCTAATATGAGGGCTGTTTTGTATGGCTGCCCTGTATATGGTAGAGATAAAAAAAAACTGGAAGTATTTTTCAGAAGAGATATTAATGTGGGAGCTAATGTTACCTTTTCTGATTTTCCTCCAGATTTGTGATGTTAGTCGGTCTGCTCCTGGAAGTTCATTTCAATGTCTTAAGTGTAAAAATCTATGTATCAAAATATTTAACAAGAAAAAAAAATCAGAATGTTTATTCTGTTACATAAATCTAGTTCCCAAATGATATGACTTGCAGAATTTAGGTTTGTGGCAATCAGTATTAGAAAAAACTATAATAATAATTCCAACCCCTCCCCTCAAATACTAGAAAATATATTCCTGAAAGTGAAATAAAATTCACTTCAAACTAGGAAATGGTATACATCGTAAGAAAAGTTACAGGCTAGATTCACATACTTAACAGGTCAAAATCAAACAAACCAGATTATGACTTATCACAATAATGAACCCAACCATTATGGTTTGTAAATTAAAATGTATGAACCCCAAAATAAACCCCAATACATTCAGACACAGGCTGTGTAAGAAAGACAGTTGGGATAATAGCATCTTGCAGATATGAGGAGGGATCAAGGGTTGTACATGACACGTAAGCCTTGCCCCTGACCAATAATAACAATGCTACAAAATATATTTTTGGGGTTCTGGCTTACACATATTCATTCATTCATTTATTCATTCATTCATTCTATCCCATATTTATTATTTTTATGAATAACTCAAGGCGGCAAACATACCTAAAACTCCTTGCTCCTCCTATTTTCCCCACAACGACAACCCTGTGAGGTGAGTTGGGCTGAGAGAGAGGGACTGGCCCAAAGTCACCCAGCCGGCTTTCATGCCTAAGGCGGGACTAGAATTCTCAGTCTCCTGGTTTCTAGCCCGGAGCCTTAACCACTAGACCAAACTGGCTCTAATTATCTATTTCCAACCAAGAAAGCCAGAAATGAATATATTTTACATGATTTAATTTCTCAAGATTTAAAATCTGCACAAGAGGTTTGAATCATACTTCTTTGTAGTGTGTAAGCACATAGTTTATGACTTAATTTATACAACACATAAAGTTACTGTATAATGTAGCAGTGGCTTTATATACAAAATTTTACATGTAAACTCAGTCACAGTGGTATAGCATTATGTGTAAATTAGGCACTGTGACTCATTCAATAAATCATAATCTGTATGCGTGCACCCAACCTACATTGCATAAATCAGTGCTTTCCAAATTCCCGCCGTCGGCGACACACCAACAGCGGTGGTGGTGCGGGGGCACGCGCAGCGGTGGCGTGCACGGCGATGTGTGTGGCAGCGGCGGCGGCCTCGTGTTTTGTGGTAAAACCCAGAAGCGCTGATGGCCCGCTGCCGCCGCGCGCACCACTACAGGGGCGGCGGCAACATGCCATTGCCACTTCCAGGCTGTGTCACGACACACTAAAGTGTCATGACACACGGTTTGGAAAGCACTGCCATAAATGTTTTGTCTATTTCTGTGGAATTTTTCTTTTTTGTTGTCATAATTCCCACAAAAGTCCTACAAACTGCTTTGTGCTTTACAGTTTCAATTAAATATGGCATTGGTTTGTCTTGTCATTTTCTGCTATTATACAGAAAATATCCTGCTTCAGATGGGGTTGTGGAGATTTAGTTTTTTTAGGATTGTCAGTTGATCCTGTGAGGTGCTGTAAAAGTTTGTTTTAAAGGGATTATATACAAACATTTTTTTAAAAAAAATTTACTGAAGAAGAAAAAAGTCTCTATTGTCATTTATGACTGTTAATTCCATCATGTAGTCTCCTTTCTTTCTCCTCCAAAATTCAGAGCTTAGGGCTACTGTCAGACACTGGCTGTGAAGTTCTTGAAGGTATAAAAATTTCATTAGAGGCTATTTCACTCTGAATTGATTCCCCTCAGGGATCACCATTATGAGTATAGCTGTGTGAGACAAGATGTAATTCTAAAACTAGGGTGCTGCAGGAAATTATAAAGATGTAAAATCAATTTATTTTAGTGGAATTAATGCATATATAACTATGAGAAAAATCACAGACCCAGTCCATTTCAAAAGACCTGCATGGCTCACAATGACTCTGACAAGGTATCTTGTCCTGAACATGGTTTCCTAAACTTGTCAACATTTTTCATTTTTGTCCTTCAAAAAGACAGTGACTTAATCAGCCCTTGCGATTTCAGAACAACATTTTACTATACATAACAATGCCTGCTAAACTTCATATCTCAGTGTCAGACCAAAGTACAAATTTAAATTTATGAACATGTAAGTAATATGTATCCATGTCTATATACGCATGCGAATGTATTAATCTTTTGGAGCAAGATTGTAATTTTAAGCAAGAGGAAAAGTTGATAGCAAGGCATAGACAGAAAGATGAACACTTGACAAGCACATTTAATAATCCAATTTAGAATGTCCAACTTGCCACCTACATAGTTTTTAACCCCTTAATAGCTGTGATAATTCAAGAATAGATGCATCCTGCTCCATTTTAATACTGCGAAAATACAGAAAGTCTCATCTGCTGAGCCTTAAAATATGTTGTTTATTAAGGGCAAATTTTACTGTAGAAATGGTCCTGGTTGCTTTTTAAAAAAAATGTAATTTGATCTACAGAAGGTACAGTAGATGCAGTAAGTGATAAAGACTGCATATCACAATAATAAATAAAACTTATGGAATAAAACTTTTGTTAAATAAAACCTCCATTAAATCTGTAGGATTAGGTTAGACCGGTATTTCTTAAACTTTTTGCTCTCGGGACCCCTTCCCACTTTTAAAAATTATGGAGGACCCCCTAAAAGAGCTTATCTTCCATATCTGGCAAATAATTTTGATTTCAGGGACTCCTGAGAGGGCCTTTTGGACCACACTTTAAGAAACACTGGGTTAGACTACTTTATTCAAGTTAACTGGCATTGGCAACTCAACATTTTTGATTTTCCTAGACTCTATCTCTAACATTTGCTATCCCTCCAACTCAGAGCCAAGTTTTGAATTCGTTTTGTGCTATAGATACTGTACAGTGACCATACGTCCTTTATTATAAAGGACAATTCTTTATTTCAGAAAGCTGTCCTTTACATTTATTTATTTTTCAAAAATTCACTTTTGTCCTTTATTTTGGTCATGTAATGCTTACTGTACAAATGGTACCCCCTCATGCACAGTCTCTCACATTCATTTGAAAAATATGGAAATGGAATTGTCTTTTTAAAATAAATTTGCATATAGTTTGATTTTAGATATTTTTATTAAAATATGCATTTTTGTAAAGTTTTTCTTGGTTTTGCTCTGGAATTTTCCTTTGTAAAGCAAAGTCATAACACCTAAACAATTTTAAAAAAGCATCCTTATGAACTCCTTTCAGATTTGCCCCTTTTTCAGGTTTGTCCTTTATTTTTTCCAAGAAAATATGGTCACCGTAGCTATAGACCCCAAGTGTGGTCCTGCCACAGGGGAGTGGACACTCACACATCCGTGGCAAAGAACTAGTAACCAACAAGAGTTTACATTCCAAGATAAGGTTCCCCCCAGATGAAAGGACTCCCAGGCCCCACTGAATGTCTTGGCCTTGATCTAACAATCAACTGCTTTCCTCACAGAATGGTTGCTTAGCAACTACGTAAACATGGAGGGCAGGTTCTAGGCCCCATCTCAGCCAGCTTCAGGTGGCTGCTGTAAAAGCAGAGGGGACTGGCTGCTTTTAGGCGTCTCCCCTCCAACTGTGAGGGGATGCCAAGTCCTACTGTAGGGACATGGGTAAGCTCAACGGCTGTGATGAGTGTTGTCCATGGCTATAAGTAGGGCCCCCATCAGCAATGCTTGCTACTTTCAGGAGCAAAGAAACAACAGGGCTGAAATCCATCTGCAAATATTTCCCCCATTGATCTGGAAATTCTTTGCCTTAAAACTGAGGCACAGAAATACTAACTATTTACATCGTGGAGGGAAAATGCATGACTGGATCTGACCAGCCTGTTTTCCAGTCCTTAAGAGACCCCAGAATTGCAAGGTCCAAAATTCAACAGCCAAAGGACGATGTTTTCTTTTTCTGTTCACAGAGAAGGTAGCTCAATAGGTGTACTAAGCTTCAGAGGGGCTTGATACATGGATTTTGTATGTTGAAAAACCCCACACCCTTAAAATTAAGAAGGGCCAGAAAGGTTTGCCCTGCCTGCCCTGTTGATCCACGCTCCCCCCAAGAGACCTCAGGAAAAAAAAGTTGTCTAAAAAGAATATTTCTTACTTGTTATTACTTCTTAAGTGAGAATTGAACCTTGGCCTGCTGTATCACGAATAAAGCTTTGCACATTAGTGTCATTGAACGAAGGCATGGAAGTGCCTAAGGAATGATGCTACGTGGCTGTTGAGGTTAATTCGGTCTTGCAACAGATCAACCCAGTTCAGAATGGCAGAGATGGTGTCAGTTAGGAGACCCACTTCCTCCCCCTGATAATTAAATGGTAGCCACGTTTATATTGTGGGGTGGTAAAGGATGGTTTTAGACTGGTGTTTCACTGTAGAAGAGGACAGAAATGACGAGGGTTGGTTTGATCCAAATCCTTTTAATGATCTCTGTACTGGGTCAATCCTGATCCATATGAATTCACATCTCTTTTTCCTTATTTCTGCTGCTCCATCCCTCCCCACAGTCTCACTGCTGGACCCCTCTCTGCTTTCCTCAAAAAAAAAAAATGGTTAGGGAATAAGCCCTGTTGTTGCCTGGCAACCACAGCATGTTCATCTCAGGCAGAAAACAGTAGCGGACTTAGGGCGATGATAAAAATGACAATTGCCCTGCCCCATAACTGTACATAGTCTACCTGTCTTCACTAATGCATATTACTGCATTGCAAACTTCCCCCAGACCTCATTAACTCCTCCATTCTTTAAATTAGAACAATTCTCCAGGCTGCTGCCGTCTACGTTTCAGCTTATCGGACAGCTAAGAATCCACATCTGACCATTTAGAAGATTACCCAGAGAGATATTTCTTTTTCTTAATTCCTGATTTCCTAACCTTTTTCCATTAGAGCTGCCATTCTTTTCCCTCTAAGATTTTTGAGCAACTGAAGGCCACACCAAGTAAGTGTCATGCATGAAGAATGCTACTGTAGTGTGTCCCAAGCAAGAAGAGAAAGATGAATTACAGAACCGGCAAATATGGACCTTACATAATCATTCCACCATACTGGAAACTGAGCCCTTAATTTTTAATTTTCTGGGTACCACTTAAGGAAGGTATATTTCATTTTACTAGTAATTTTATTTGAAAAATTACAATTACAAAGATAAAAAACTAAGACAAACTAAAAAAAATAAAAGAATAAAAAATAGAAAGTGCAGAAAAGAAAAAAAATTAGAAAGAAAAATAGAAAAGAAAGAAAAAATAATATAAAAGAAAAGAAATATATAAAGAAATATTACTTCCCCCTTCATCACAAGTATAAACAATTTTAGTAACCTTAACCATATCTATAAACAAATCCTTAAAACCTCTTCATTTCAGTCTTGATCAGCAAAAGTCCATTAAGGGTCACCAGATGTAACATGACTATTTTAATATTGATCAAATAAATCAACTTTATATTTCTTCCTTTTACTTCTAACAATCTTGATCTTCAGTCCCTTCAAATAATGTCCTAGAATTTGATTTCTTTTCATTTTTTCTTTGTCTCTTTTCACAAAATTCTTCAAAGCTTCAACAAGCCTCTTTTGTAAATCCAATATAGGAAAATTATTCAGGTCATTCTCTTGGTTTGTTATCTGTATATCCCTTTTAATTAGACATCATTAAGACATCAGCCGGTTTCTTTTCTATGTCAAGTGTGGCATCTTTTTCCATATCATTCTTGTAGCCTGTCATTTTTAAATCCACTTTCAGTCTCAATCTTGTCAGGTAAAACTTGTCCCTCTTTCATAACAACTTTTAAACACAGTCTATCTATAGAGGCAGACACTCTTAAAATTAACTTCTGGATCCATTGTTCGGAAATATCCTTCAATATGTCCAATGTTAAGATATTTTGCTTCATTCTGTATTAGGAAGTCAAATTTAAGTGTTCTTTCCCTTTAATTGTAATCTTTAGTACTGTCTAGTTCACTCTGAGAGCCAGTTTGGTGTACTGGTTAAGGCATCAGGCCAGAAACTGGGAGATCCCGAGTTCTAGTCCTGCCTTAGGCACAAAACCAGCTGGGTGACCTTGGGCCAGTCACTTTTTCTCAGCCCTAGGAAGGAGGCAATGGCAAACCACTTCTGAAAAACCTTGCCAAGAAAACTGCAGGTCCTTGTCCAAGCAGTCTCCAACAATCATTGGACATGATTGAACAGATAAAAGAAGAAGTTCCCTCTAGTGGGAATCTTAATATCTTATTATGGTTTTTTTTAAAAATCAAACCAAAAGCATTTTCCCACAGGAAGGATTCTTGATCATTAATTCCAAAATCTTACTTCAAATCCATCTGGACCCTTAGTCCGTTTGTAACTTTCCAGAATCAAAGTTCTAATCACCCTTTTGCTGTGTATTCCAAAAGAAAAAAAAATTAAGTCCTTAAACTTGTATTTAAAATTTCTTTCGCTAAGGATTGAAGGAAACTCACCTGGTGCTGTAAAACCTGTTGATCCAAAGGTTCCTAATAGCTGAAAAGCAGTTAACAAGCAATTTCCAAAAATGATTTAAAAAGGAAGTATGTGAACCCAGTGTCCTTTTGAAGGCACCAACCGTGGTTTGAGCAAGAAGGAGTGTATGCTTCAGACTGCATAACAAGTGGCTCTCGTTAGAAACAGTTATATTAGATGTGTGGCCAAAGGTACACATTCCACGACATAACAAGGGGACTAGTTGCTAGGAAAGAAAATGAATCACAAAGTAAAATGCTAAGATTTTAACTTTGATAGCATTTAAAGTAATACTATCTAGACTGAATGTCCTATCGTGTTCAAGTGGGTATTAACTTTCCTTTTATTGAGTTGTTGAGAGGCAGCATACAAGTTTAATATATTATTATTATTATTATTATTATTATTATTATTATTATTATTTCTGAATTCCAGGAAAATATTCTTAAATCATAGCTATCTTGTTGGGTCCAGATTCTGCAGTAAAGCACCATGCGTAAATAAGAACCATACAATGATAGTAAGGGGCGTGGTGGCTCAGCGGGTAAGACGCCAGGCTTGTTGATCGGAAGATTGCAAGTTCGGAGGTTCGAATCCCTAGCCCCACGTGATGGAGTGAGCTCCTGCACTCGCCCCAGCTCTTGCCAACCTAGCAATTCGAAAGCATGCAAATGCAAGTAGATGAATAGGTACCATTTCCATGGGATGGTAACAGCGTTCCGCACGCGTCATGCTGGCCACATGACCGTGGAAGCGTCTTCGGACAACGCTGGCTCTTCGGCTAGCAACGGAGATGAGCACCGGCCCCTAGAGTCAGACACGACTGCACAAAATGTGCGGGGGGAACCTTTACCTTTATTAATGATAGTTTGGTCTTTTCTAGAAACCTCCAATGAAAGCAACCCGTTTCCAAATTTTGTTCATCTGTAGAGAATTTTCCTAACGTTTTTCTGAAAATGTCCTTGACAACACTTGATAAATATTATAAACAGTCTTTCTTTTCTTCTGACAGATTTAGAAATACAGTTTAAGAAACATTCAAAATATCCTCTTTCAACCCTTCCTTCTGTAAACTAATAAATCAAGAAAAGCTGAAGGATGTGATCTATTCACAGTATACCCTGTGTGGTAGTTTGTATGATATACATTGCCTATTAGTTGAAATATGGAACTGTGTATTAGCTTGTAGCCCTGAGAACTGTCTATAATGTCAAAAATGGGACAGAGAGAAGATGGTGCATAGAAATGGAGTCTGCCTCCAGCTGTCCAATCCATTTCATTCTTTTCCAAGAGCACAGATTCAGAATCACCAGTTTCTGCTATGTGATTATTCTAAAATCTCACCCACAAAAGGGGTACAGAAGCCAGCAAATCTTGGCATCAATTTTTTAAAATAATTTTTCACCCAGTAAATTCAGTAAAAATAAGTTGGGAAATCTGAGGGTAAGAACCTAAACACCACTTTGGAACTTAATGTGATGTCTGATAATCCAAGAGTGCAACTTCAGTGCCTTTTTTGCCTATTACCCATAATTACGAGCATCTCAATTCTCCTATTTATTTATCTATCAGAAATAGCTTCTATTTTCTAATTCTGATCCATAGTAAATTGCTGTCTCGACTTTTGTCCAGGGAATTGCCTTTCTAAGAGCTTGAATTACTAGAGTTGTTATTTGAAATTCAGCTTCATTTTCAGGCAAGTTAAACCTTTATGTGGGTAGATGTATCTTGTCTCTTGTACACAACATGTAACTATATGTGAATGATCACTTAGAGACCATAAAATGCACAATCTGCCAGTCTACCCCCAGATTATGCAGAGGTATATTCTGAATAATTAGTAGTAGAAAGTAGCTCTTGCAAGCACTTCTTCAAGCAAAATACAGTACTTTCCCTCTTTGCTTTTAAATTAGTGCAGGATAGGCCATCACAGGATAAATTAATATAAATTAGGATTGGGATTTTTTTTAAGTGAAGAGCATGCTTAGACCTACTTATGCATCTTGTCATATTGTATATTAGACTTGTCCATCTGCAGCTTCTGAGTCCTGCACTAGTGTCTAGAAGCTGTGGCAGTGCCTACACCAGGGCTTTCCAAAGTTTTCCCGCGGCGACACACCAACCGCTGTTGGTGTGTCGCCGCGGGAAAACCCGGAAGTGCCGCCGTTGAGGCAGCACGCAAAAACCCGGAAGCGCTGCTGCCGCTTTCGGTTTTTTGCGCGCCGCCGTTGGTGTGTTGCCGCGGGAAAACCCGGAAGTGCCACCGTTGAGGCAGCACGCAAAAACCCGGAAGCGCTGCTGCCGCTTTCAAGTTTTTGCGCGCCGCCGTTGGTGTGTTGCCGCGGGAAAACCCGGAAGCGCTGATGATGATCAGCGCTTCCGGGTTGTGTGGCGACACACCAGACTGTGTGTGGTGACACACTTTTGTGTTGCGACACAGTTTGGAAAGCTCTGGCCTAGACAGTACCAGAGTAACCATCGTTTCAACTAAAAAAAATTATTTAGGGTGCTTTGCGATGCCTTAAAGGCTAATGCCATACACTTTATGATCTAGTCCTCTTGATCAGAGGAACAGAGTATTATTCTGAGACAGAACAAGTACAGACATGTTTAGAGTGGAGAGAAAGTAGGAAAATTAAATGGAAGAAGTGCAGACCCTGAACATTATGTTTAGACAATGGCTGATCACAAGATAGTTGTTAGGTGTGACATCTTGCATTGATCAATTACAGCAGGTCCCCAGTTTAAGAACATCCTGGTTTACGGACGACTCCTAAAGAATGGGGGGCGTGGTGGCTCAGCGGGTAAGACGCCAGGCTTGTCGATCCGAAGATCGCAAGTTCGGAGGTTCGAATCCCTAGCCCTGTGTGCGGAGTGAGCTCGCGCACTAGCTCCAGCTCATGCCAACCTAGCAATTTGAAAGCATGCAAATGCAAGTAGATGAAAAGGTACCACTTCGGTGGGTAGGTAACAGTGTCATGCGGCCATATGACCGTGGAAGTGTCTTCAGACAATGCTGGCTCTTCGGCTAACAAACGGAGATGAGCACCGGCCCCTGGAGTCGGACACGACTGCACAAATGTGCGGGGGGTACCTTTACCTTACCTAAAGAATGGACTGCCATAAAGACTATTATATTTAGTCTATATAGAGACTTTATAGTCTATATTTATATCTATTATATAGAGCCAGTTTGGTCTAGTGGTTAAGGTGCTGGGCTAGAAACCAGGAGTCTGTGAGTTCTAGTCCCGCCTTAGGCATGAAAGCCGGCTGGGTGACCTTGGGCCAGTCCCTCTCTCTCAGCCCACCTCACAGGGTTGTGGTTGTGGCGAAAATAGGAGGAGGAAGGAGTATTAGGTATGTTCGCCATCTTGAGTTATTTATAAAAATAATAAAAGCAGGATAAAAATAAAAAAATAAATATTAAAAATTCGAGTTAAGTACAATGTTTTGGGTTAAATACACAGTGCCACTTTGTGTATTATTATGTTTAAGATGTTTTAGTGTATTTGGAAGTGTTTAAGTGTTTTATATGCATAGAAAGGTAAAATATATACTATATTGCAATACGAGTTGGGCGGTAAAAAATACGATAAAATAAATAAATATACTAAGACAAACATTTGACTAACTGATGCTAAATAACTGCTCCGACTTTCATACAAAGTCAACTTAAGGACAGACTTAGGAACGGAACTCATTCTTAATTGGGGACCTGCTGTAATTAATATCTATAGTGTGATTTAAAAAATTAAAAGTTCTAGCTCAGTTGCTTCATTATGAAATTGGTCTTTGTAAGTTCTTTGCTCAATAATTTCCAGCTTGAGGTCTGTGACAGACTCTCCTAGGAACTGATTATTGGATACTGTCATGTTGGATTTGTGTCTGTTCTTTTGCGTAAAGGTTGGCCAGTTTGTCCAATCTAAAGTGTAATGCTAACAGAAGATTGCACATGCCACATTCAAAAACAAGTAGTTGCATGATTCCACAATGTTGTAGGTCATGTGACTAGGTTTTTAGAACAGTGAAAGAATAGATATAGAGGCGGACATGGCATTCAGGTCTGCTGCCAAGTTTGCTTCCTGTGTTGCATTACAGTGGCATGGCCTTGTTAGAAGGTAATCTTACCAAGGTTCGTCCCAAGCCGGGAATGAATAGACACGCAGGCAGTTGCTGGAACAGAGGTTTGCAGATTTATTCCCAAGAGCATATGCAGAGTACAAAGTACAGAGTATGCTGGTTGGAAGGTGGCCACACCTGTATTTCCCCCACAGGCCATTTATATAGGAGAGCTTGGTCGTTGCTATGCAAAGGTGTTCCCGCCCCCTAGGAACCTGAGAGAAGTGTAATTTTCCGGATTTCAGAGAGGAGGCGCTCTGTGGTTGGGCCCCCTGCTGTTTGTGTTTCCTGTCTGTGTTCCCTGCAGGCTGTGGCTTTGTCCACTTACTTGGAAGAAGTCTATTGTTATTTTATTATGGAGATCTGTTTGGCTGAGGAAGAAGGTCTACCTGAATGGGCTGGCTAATTTCTGTGAATGAGCTGACCTCTTGTGTGTCAAGCTTTCCAATTGAATCGGAAGGGAACCCTTTGTCTGAGTAGTTGGGCTTCCTTTTCCATCTTAATCTCTGGCAATATCAAATTCTTATGCTATTTTGTAAACTTTTAACAATTGGGCTTCCTTTTACCTGTTCTGGGGGGGAGACAACATGGAGGCAGACAGTGTTCTGGGGAAGACAACATGCAGGCAGGACAGTGATCTTAATTCATCCCAACAGCCTGTTATTATAAGTAGTAAATCTTTCAAATTTGGTTCCCCAAACTAAAGCATTGATCCTTGAGTAAAGAAATGACAAAGATTAACTTCACTGTGAAATAGGTGTGTTACAATTTATTAAGAGATTCAACACTATGTCTCTTTGTTGCATATGCTGCAACTAACACAGCTACACTTGTCAAAACCTTTCAGCCAAGACATTTTTGTGAACCAAGCAGCCATCGATGACAAATAGCTAGTATATATGGGAGATTCCTTGCCAGGGAGGATACATTCAGGTTGGAGCAGTGTATCTTCTGGACCATAGTGATTGAGTTCAGAAGCTCTCTTGATTTCCCCAAATAAACCATCCTTGCCTGGTTCTTTGCCCCAATCTGAAGAGCAACATTTCCGGTCAAACATAAGAATAATAACAAAACCTTGTAAACTCTTTTTGTCATTGTCAAAGACAAAATGTGACTTCCACTGGCCCTGTAGTATCAAACTAACCCGAAAGTTTGGAGCATCTGTGGGATCATATTGCTCAGTTACTAATTCAGGACTCCCTCTTGGCTATCTTTTAGCATGCCAATGGTTTCTATGGCAACCACAGAAGCAGATGCAGGAGTGACTTCAACCAGGAGTATCGTAAAGCAGCCCGTCCACAACCTCCTGATATCTTTCTGAAGAGGATGAAGGTGAGTGGTAGTGTATGTCTTGTTGCTCTCTCCCAGAGAAGGTTAAGGAAGGTTGCACAAATACTTCACCCTTGCCAGCACACCTTTCTGACATTTCATAGATACTAATGGAATGAAGGACCTTCTGGATCTTTAGTACCCAGTTTGTTTCTGCTCAGAGACAAAACATGCATACGCTGGTAATATGCCTTGTTGTAAGTTGTGAGCAGATAGAAAACCCTAAGGTTCTCCACTCCAGAACTTTTCTCTACTTCAGAGTTTTCCAAACTGTGTGTCACGACACTTTAGTGTGTCGCGACAAAACCCAGAAGTGGACGTGCACGGCGGTGGTGGCATGCACGGCGGTGGCATGCACGGCGATGGCAGCGGTGCGCCATCAACGCTTCCAGGTTTTAGCGGAAAACACGAGCCCGCTGCCACCGTGCACACCACCACCGCCACGCGCGCCCCTGCGTCACCGCCGTGCACGCCGCCACTGCCGTGTGCACCTCTGTGCCGCCACCGTTGGTGTGTCACCAATGGCAGCAGTTTGGAAAGCACTGCTCTACTTGATTAGAGCAGAGTTATTCAAATCTGACATGCACCTTCAACCCCTGCTGTAAGAAACCACTTTTTAAATGTGGTACTGCATAAACCAGGGGTCCCCAACCCCCGGGCCATAGACCGGTCCCGGTCCGTGGCCTGTTAGGAACCGGGCCACCATGCCAGTCTCTGAACCCCGCCCCCCGGTCCGCACGATTGGCTCCCGCCTGCAAACCCCGCCCCCTGGTCCGTGCGATTGGCTCCCACCTGCAAACCCTGCCCCCCGGTCTGCGCGATTGGCTCCCGCCTGCAAACCCCGCCCCCAGTCTGCGCAATTGGCTCCTGCCTGCAAACCCCACCCCCCGGTCTGCGCAATTGGCTCCTGCCTGCAAACCCCGCCCCCTGGTCTGTGCGATTGGTTCCCACCTGCAAACCCCGCCCCCCGGTCCACACGATTGGCTCCCGCCTGCAAACCCTGCCCCCCCGGTCCATGGAAAAATTGTCTTCCATGAAACCGGTCCCTTGTGCCAAAAAGGTTGGGTACCCCTGGCATAAACCATTCATTTTTTTCCTTGTGTTTATTTTTTCTTTCCCTTTATGTCTTTCCAGCCCCTGTCTGCTCTTCGCTAAAGCTCAAAACCTAAAGAAAACTGTAAATGTTCTGAAAGAGTGTGCTGGAGCTGTTTATTCAAACATGTCTAGCACTGTTCATGAATAGCAGTAAACCATATCTAAAAAAAGAGCCTAGCTGACAAGTTGCCACACAGCAGAGGCCTCTGCTGCTTTATCCCACACCACTTTGCCTGTAAGCTGGACTAGCTGTTGGACATAGGTTTAGCGTTCTTCAAGAAGAGTGCTAAACGTATGTTGAGAAATAGCCCAATGTACAGGTCATAGGTGTGGCGGAGGAGTTTGAAGAGTTTTGTCTTGCTTTAGCCTTTGTCCCCACTGTGTATGTGCTCTATCAGTCAAGTGTGGGGTGAATCGGGAAGGAGTTACTGATAAATGCTGCAAGGTTAAGTATTGGCAGCAAGTGGCTGTGGCTGGTAGCCCCTTGGAATAATCCAGTGGGTACACCAAATAGCATTGGCATAAGTAAAATGGCACCTCCCCAAATAATAAAACAAATAGAAAGTTGTTGTTTGTTGTTCAGTCGTTTAGTCGTGTCCGACTCTTCGTGACCTCATGGACCATAGCACGCCAGGCCTTCCTGTCCTCCACTGCCTCCCGGAGTTTACTCAAATTCATGTTCATGACATCAGTGTACAGCCACACAAAACTCCAAAGCAGAAAAAAAAAGTATGATGCATATTCGGGACAGAATCAGATGCAAAGATGCAAATTTGGCTCTTTTCCCAGTTTAAATCAATTGGAGTTCTTGTCCTTTTTAAAAAAGATGGCTCTAGTGCTCTTTCAAAAGACCACTGAACACATGCTTAAAAACATGTCTAGGGCTCTTTCAGAAGAGTGGTAAACCCATTTCTAAAAGTCTCCATAATGCCTGGTCAGGCATGTCCAGTCTCTCTGACAGCCCAAGTTAAAATGCCAATGAAGGGAAGTGCCAGTGACTGGAATAGCATACCTGTGATGGCCATTAGTGGACTGCTAGGACCACTGAATGGAGCAGAGCTTAGTGCAGCGGAGCAATAAGCACACACAGAAAGGCGTTTTTATCTTAATAGCGTTGATGAGCACACTAGAGAAATATGGGTTATCAATCTTACACATTTAGCCCACCCAAGCATAAAGAATTACACACTTAGATAACATAGTTTTAAAAAGTAAGTACAAAAGAGTTCTTACGTTTATTTGGTCCAGTTACAGTTACATCCCTTCTGTTAGGAATGATTCTTCTTCTGTGTTTCCCTAAACTGTCTGTAGACCCCTGGCCCTCTTTGCTGCCAGGGGCTGCGTGGAGAAAAGGGGAATGACTCCTAGGTTGAGGCCTAGGCATGGCCTCTCCATGGAAGGAGCTCAGGCACGTACGTCCTACTCCTCTGGTGGAAGAAAGCAGAGAGAGAGAGAAAGAGGAAGTGGGAGGGGCAACAAGCAGCTTCCTCTAGAAGCATAGAGAGTTTGCCTCCTAGAGCAATCACCCATATGCTAATGAGGCATGCTGATTTGCTGGAACCTCCAACAACCTGTAGCACCACAAGTGACAAGTAGGAGGTAGGCAAATGCCAGCCCCTGACAATGCCAGTGTGTCAGAAGAAGGGGGAAACACTACTTTAAAACTGTAAAAGGATGGATTTAAACTGCCTTTAGGATAGCCTGTAAGACAAAGGTGATGTCATGAGACTATGTCCTCCTGTAGCAAGAGTTACTGACAAATCTTTATGCCATGGTTAGCAGGACATGATGACCCAGGTGTTTTTTACAGTCTGCAAAAATTTCAATGAAATATATATGCATTTTCCCCCTAATGGTCAAGTGGTAGGTAGGAATAGGTAGGAATGACATGAATGACTACATTGGAATAGTTATGCTTTTTGTGCTTGGGATTGTCTGTCTGTCTGTCTGTCTGTATAGACCAGAGCTTTCCAAACTGTGTGTCGGGACACGTTAGTGTGTCAGCTGCAGTGTCTGGGTGTGTCGCGGCTGCCGCTGCCTCCGAGCCCTACCAGGATTCTGTGCAGGTCCTAGTGCCTGCCTTGTGCCTGGCTGCCTCCAAACCTGCCCTGACAGGATTCCACGCAGGTCCTAGTGCCTGCCTTGTGCCCTGCTGTAAGAGTGTGTCGCGAAATGATGCATGTCTAAAAAGTGTGTCACCAACATGAAAAGTTTGGAAAGCTCTGGTATAGACATAAGAAAATTGCACCTCTGCAATTTGGCCGTTTGCCTTGCAATTTCAGCAATACTGAGGACAGTAAAAAAGACATTCAGAAAAATAATGCAGGCCATAAATTGCTCATATATACAGTAGTTTAGGAAAGTAGCAGATTCCACAGTATGTCCTTACTTGTCTAGGCACTTTACAATCAATTCTGGAACTTGTGCAATAATTGGGATATATTTTTCTAAAGGTCTAGTGTGATTCTAGTTCCATTCTTCCCTCATACATGGCAGAACAGCTGGCTGAGAGAATTGGATCCCTGCCAGCATTATAACAGGCTGCCACAGCAGAGGCATCTGGTGGAAGTCACAGTGACATTAGGTATGTCACGTTATCGTCGTGCAAATAAAACAAATTATTTGCAGCAGTTGTTTTATGATGCAGATGATGTATGATGTATGTAAGCTGCATCATTTGCACAATGTGGTCATGGCTTGCAAGGTATTACTCCCCACCTCCACTGCCCAGATGACCATTTTTCACAGCAAGGAAAGAAGCAAAGTTTGGCAGGAAAGCACTTAAGTGCATTATCTGAGTGCAAGTGAGGAAAGAGAGAAATTATGTTTGTACAATCCAGGATGTCTGTAGCTTGAATCATGTCAACTGGATTTCTATTTTCTTAGTGGAAACGTTTCGCTCCTTATCCAAGGAGCTTCTTCAGTCTGAGCAAAGTTGGTAAGGGAATCCTAAATAATATTATAAATATTGATATTTAGGATTAATAATGATATTTAGGATTCCCTTACCAACTTTGCTCAGACTGAAGAAGCTCCTTGGATAAGGAGCGAAACGTTTCCACTAAGAAAATAGAAATCCAGTTGACATGATTCAAGCTACAGACAATTCCACCTGGATGACTGAGAACCTTCATAGACATACAATCCAGGATAAAAGCCTTAATTCATTACTTGTCGAAACCTGGCTACCTCTGCCCATCTTTCCAACCATCCAGACCTTAATTTGAATTGGATCACAAACAACTCTCAGTTGTTCACCCTCAGTTTTCCTCCATAGCTAAACCATGTGTCATACAACCTAATTAAAGCTTCTGAATCTACAAACTGAAAGAATTATCAACGAAGAGAAGATTTGTAGCTCAGGGTTGAACTGTGGAGTCCTTGGTGCTCTCTGAGCCTTGTTGTTTTCTTGCAGACGTTTCATTGCCAGGCTAGGCCACATCTTCAAGTGCGCTGAAGATGTTGCCTACTGTAGTCTGGCAATGAAATGTCTGCAAGAAAACTGAAAGAATTATAGCATAGCATATGTTATAACTTAAAGTATGGTAAGTTTCTGATGAGAAAATGCTTGTTAGGAAGTAAAATTTTGTTAATTATTTTCCTGTTGTTGCCTTTAAGGGCTCTTATAGTGAAAAGGAGGGTATAAATATATCCAATATAAATAAATAATCAAATTCTAAAGGCATTAGGCTAAGATTAGTAGAAATTCCCCTTCTCGCTGTTATCTGCTTATGAGATAGATACCCAACTGATTGCAGGCAGCTCATTTCAACTTCAGGGAAGACCTGATAAAGAAATTCTAGTCTTTTATGAATTCTGCCTGCTGAGGTTTGAGGTAGTAGTTAAGCTGCATTTCATTGCCTTAGACCAGAGCTTTCCAAACTGTGTGTCACGACACAAAAGTGTGTCGCCACACACAGTCTGGTGTGTCGCCACACAACCCGGAAGCGCTGATCATCATCAGCGCTTCCGGGTTTTTGTGCACTGCCGCAATGGCGGCACTTCCGGGTTTTCCCGCAGTGACACACCAATGGCGGTTGGTGTGTCGCCGCGGGAAAACTTTGGAAAGCCCTGCCTTAGACATTGTCTTACCCTGTAGATTGTGAGTTAGATTCTTGCCACCACATTCTGGCACTGGTATTTGTCCCCAGTAGCTGATAATGGCAGCTGCCTCCTAATTCTCTTTTTAGACCCACAGCAATTTTGACAACAGGTAAAGTCAAGGCCAATGCTTCTGGGGGCATGTCTCTCCCCTGTGCCTGGAATTCTGTCACCTTGTAGCAGAAGTGGAAAACAGAGCATTGGCATAGCATAACTAGGCAGCATAAACCTGGACAAGCAGTAGCTAGCAGAAAGAGTTAACATTTTCTGTATCTCTTTGCAACCAGCCTGTTGTTGTCTGGATATTTGTGTTTCAGACCTGGTATGCCTAACTGAGCATCGTATTGTGACAGCAGATTTAGCTCATGTGACTCTGCATCTGCCTTGGTTAGATAATCTCTGATCCTTTCAATTTGCTAGAGAGATCTCACACTGCTGATACCCTATTCAAAACGTTAGTTCTCTTTTATTTCATGCAGGGGAAAATGGTAACGTCTGACATGTATCAGTGGAGTACTAATGTAATTCTGGAGTTGGGGTCAGATGCAGCAGACGGGGATTCCAGCCCCTTAGTATTTGTGTTTATTTAAGTAGGTGATTCTTTTCTTAACTCCTACAGCATTTTGGCATCTCAAATTGCATGTGCTGAAAAATCCTGCTTTGACAGGAATTATTTTTAAAAAATCACATACAAAAAAAATGGCGTTATAAGAACAGATGTAAGTTGTAACCCCTGCAGTACTATATTGCTCGGTAGCTATCCTGTTACACATTATTGCTGTTTAATACTGTAGAGTGCTTGTTATCATACAGAACCTTATTTCAAAAATTCTAAGAAAATATTCCATCACTCTTTGGATTTTGAAGCACATAGTACTTAATTATGGTGATTTATTTTTCAAATTAAATATACCTCTCCTATGAATTGTTGTATTGCTACATAGGAAATGGAATGGTATAGTTCTCTATTAGTGCATAAGCTCTATTTTCACACCCCCAACTTTTCTAATTCAGGTAACATGGCTCAGAAAAATCTTTGCGATTTTACAGAGCTGCTGTTACCCAAGGCATTTAACTGGCTGCATTCAGACGTTGCATTAAGCCATAATATGGTTGGTTGGTTTTTGATTTAGTGTATTTATGAACCCAGCAATTGTGGTTTATAAACTACATTTATGGCTTAGCACAATGGGTTACCCAGCCATTGTATCTTATCAAACAAGCTTATTAAACAAATCATGACTCATTATGATGCATGAACATAATATGCTTAAAATGTTTAACAAAAGTATGACATAGTGGGAATTCAGTCAGTACAGGGTTGCTTCACAGATTCAGCAGCTGGTCATCTTTGCTATATTGTAGCTGCAATGCAAAAATCTCAGATTCAGTTCTTCGCACTCCGGGGGAGATGGGCGGTGGTAAATTCGACAAATAAATAAATAAATAAATGTTGATTTGCTGAGAAAGTTTTGTATCATTTGTTGAGAAAGATTCATATGTAAAACTGCTATAGACTAGGGTAGACAATAAATGGATTAAATGAATTGGTCCCATTTGAAGGCAACTTCATATGTTATTTAGACAAAGATGGATCCTTCTTATTTATAGCATCCTTTAGGTTTAGGCTGACCATATGTCCTTGAGAGAAAAACGGGACCCTAACTTACCCACGGCTCGCCAGACAAAGTGGGCGTGCGGGCGCACACGCACGCACTCGGTCTAACAAAGCCTCGCTGGCAGCACGGTCCCTGCGGCGCCCCGGCAAATGGGGCGGGTGGGTGCTCTCTCACTGAGAATAGGACAAAATGGACATTTTTATTAAAACGACGGGACGGTCGGGAATTGTTTAAAAAACGGGACTGTCCCGTTCAAAAACGGGACGTATGGTCAGCCTATTTAGGTTAGAGAGCAATAGCATAAGTAGAGCTCTCTGGGCATCAACCAAGGCAAACCTCTCAGGTGGGGCCCCATAATGGGGGCAGTTGAGGGTACAGGATGAGGAGGACATCATTTGTTGTCATTTCCTTCTTTTGTGATCTTGCTTGCATCAAATGATTTGTTGATTAGGTTATAAGGGTTTATCTAATTGTTCTTTTTTATTATGATGAAGGTAACTTATAAACAGTGTATGCATATTTTGGATTAACAGGAGGACTATATTTTCTAATCATTGCATTAATGTTTCTGCTACGAGTATTGAGAGGGGGGAACCCATTGGAGATCTTTGATGTGCTCATAGATTCGGCGTTCAAGTTCAAAGTATGTGGTGGAGCATAAAACAATGAGTTTTAGAAGTTTGGGCATTTCGCTTTTTGTGTTTTCAGTTAGGTTGTGTGATTTGTGGGGAAGAGCATTGCAATGGTCTCTTTAGCTAGTTTTATGTCAACCATTGTGAAGAGAGCAGTGACATCAAAAGATATCGCGATTTGCTCCTTTAGATATTTTGTTATGGTTCAAGACCAGAAATATAAAAAGAGAGAACTTCATTAGAGAGAAGTTTACACCATTCAAATCTGAGACTACTAGAAGTACCAGAGTTCTCACTTAAGAGGACAGAGAGAAAGGCCTAGATTTTTGTAATACTATAAAAGTAAGCAGCTTTGTAGATTTTGCATACACTGATTTTGAGTATTTACCAATTTTGCAAATACTTTTTTTTTCAAAAAAAAAGATTGTATGTTTCAAACTTATTGTTGTTAGAAAGTGTTTAATCCAAAAACCAGGAAGTTACACTTGAAAAGAAGGGCTGAGGCTGGCTGGCTGGCTGGCTGGCTGGCTGGCTGGCTGGCTGGCTGGCTGGCTGGCATTTATTTATTTATTTATTTATTTATTTATTTATTTATTTATTTATTTATTTTTCAATTTATATCACCACCCCATCTGCCCCGAAGGGGACTCTGGGCAGTTTACAGTCAATAATTAAAATAAGTAAAAATATTATACAATACATATAAATACAAATAAATTAAAGATAAAATCCAAGAGGCAATAAAATTGTTCTTAAAAGGGCTCTATGGGACCAGCCATCCCCAGGAGGAACTGTTACCTCTCCCATCCCAGGCGAGGCAGCAGAACCAGGTCTTTAAGTTCTTCCGGAAGGCCGGGAGCAATGGGGCCTGCCTCACCTTTGGGGGTAGAATGTTCCTGCGCGGAATCCTGACAGGGCAGGTTTGGAGGCAGCCAGGCACAAGGCAGGCACTAGGACCTGCACAGAATCCTGACAGGGCAGATTTGGAGGCAGCCAGGCACAAGGCAGGCACTAGGACCTGCGTGGAATCCTGGCAGGGCAGGTTTGGAGGCAGCCAGGCACAAGGCAGGCACTAGGACCTGCGCGGAATCCTGGCAGGGCAGGTTTGGAGGCAGCCAGGCACAAGGCAGGCACTAGGACCTGCGCGGAATCCTGGCAGGGCAGGTTTGGAGGCAGCCAGGCACAAGGCAGGCACTAGGACCTGCGCGGAATCCTGGCAGAGCTCGGAGGCAGCAGCAGCTGCGACACACCCAGACACTGCAGCCGACAACGTGTCCCGACACACAGTTTGGAAAGCTCTGATTTAGATAGACAATAAATTGCTTTTAAAGTACACTACTCATGAAGAATTTAAGACACTATACAGACAGCAACTTTTAACAACTAAAGCTCTTTACAAAACATTTACTTAATGGAAACCAACAGAAAATCTACCGCTTATGTTCCACCTTGTTGACCCTACTGTCTCCTCAGCCCTGACAGAGGTGCAGGTTTGCCAGATGGGAGCCTTTGCATACACTGGGAGTACACCATAGCCATGAACAGAGAAAGCAGCTCCAGTAAAATATAAATCTAATTTTTAGTTGTCAGTTGGCAAGTGCTTTCCAGGCATCAATCAATGGCACAATAAATACTCCCTTAGAATAATCATTCCTGGAGCAGGTTGATTAAATTCATCTGCTAACTGAGTATTCCTTGAAACTGACAGCTGCAAAGTGAATATGGAGGGTTTATCATTCATGAGCTGAATGGCTTTGATCAACTAGGAGGAAAGGCTCTCGGCTCAGTGCTCTGCAGAAGAGTACCCATTAACAGGATGCACTGATAATGTTGACTGAGAATAGACTTATTATTTTACTTTCTATTTCCCCCCCTCTTTATACTAATTTTATTTTAAAACTAGAGGAAACATTGCAACTAGATCACTAATTTTAAAAAAGGGAGAAATGGAAATCCATTAGTATAATTTTTTTGGTATGTCATGGTGGGATTTATGTGGATAATTAGAATAAAATAACCATAGGGAGGTTCACTTGACACTGTTAAGAGAGTTTGGATTTATAAGTTATATTTATAACATGACTTATCTATATCATAATGAATTAAATCATGTTCATTTCTTGTTAAGTGCTGGGAAACCATGGGGAAAGAGCCAGGCATTTGTTCCTTTCTGGAATCATAATTCACAAGGGATTTGGCATTTAAGAAAGTTGTATTAGAACAAAATTTGAAACAAAAAGTATACCACAAAGGACATGATTCTATGGCCTTGTCAGAATATTAGCAACTTCAGGGCACAAGACTGTTATATTTCTTTTATTTTATGTATTTTTTCCTACCCTTCCTCCAAGATTTCAGAAGAGCATAGATATTTTAGATTCACAACATTTGGCTAGGTTCACACATCCTGTTAAGCTATAATGTGGCTTTGTTCAGTTTTGAATTAGTGTGATGTGTGAATCCAAGCAACTGTGGAATAGTCAACAAACCATGGTTTAAAATATGTAATAGTATGTACAAATCCAGCCTGGAAGATATTAACAGTTGTTTGAAAACCAGCAACCTTGTCACTGATTTTGGATCTGAATCTAAATCTCCATAATCTGGTTAGTATTGTTTATACTGCCCTCTCACTCAGTAGAAAATATTGCAACATTTCATTGTAATGTTTGTATTTGTTAGGCAAAGAAACCAAAATCTGTATCTAATATCTGTTTCTAACCAGCACTTGGAAATGTTTGTGTGGATCTGGATTTAACTAGATTTCAGATGGGCCAATCAACTTCCTTAACTTTCAGAGAAAACTGGGATATCAAGGTTCCTGACACTTCCCCCCTCTCCTGTTTATCATCTCCATAAACAGCTGGGTGAGGTCATGCACCAGTTCAGGGTTTGATAGTGAAGCCCATTCAGCAGTCTGTTAGAACTACTGAAATGGAGCAGAGCTGCAAAGTTCGTGTACAGAAAAAGAATATTGTTTAAAAACAGAGCCCATGAGCATATTAGAGAGATCCAGGTTAATCTTACACCTTTAGCCCACCCAAGCATAAAGAAACATGCGCTTAGACATGGCAGGTATGAAAAGTAAGTACAAAAGAGTCCTTACGTTTATTCATTGCATTTTGATAGATAAATGATGTTCCATTTCTTCTTCCTGTTCCCTAAACTCTATACCTCTTACCCTGTTTGCTGCAAGAGGCTAAATGTAGAAAGGGGGGAAAATCTCCTAGGCCCATCCATGGCCTAGAATGGTTCAGCACACAGCCATGTGCTTGCTCCCGGTCCAAGGAGGAGAGAGAGAGGAAGTGGGAGTGGCCACACACAGCTTCCTCAAAAGCATGGAGAGCTTGCATCCTAGAGCAGCCATCCATATGCTGATGAGGCATGCTGGATTTGCCAGGATCTCCAACAGGTAGCATCAGTATGCTGCTGATACCCAGCTTTATATCTCTGCCCGGGGTTGCACAGATGAAGCTGTCAAGGTGCTGATGCAGTGTCTGGAGGCTATTCGGGTCTGGATGAGGAGGAGCAGACTCTGGCTCAATCCTGACAAGACTGAGTGGCTGTGGCTGTTTGGCCTCCCTGAATCAGGGTCGCTCTTTGAGGGACATGGGCGGTGACGAAATTCAAAATATAAATTAAAGATAAATCAATTTCCACTGTTGCTCTTGGATGGAGTTGTACGTCCCCATTCCAAACTTGTGTGCAACTTGGGGGTCTTCCTGGACTCACAGCTACTGCTTGAAGAGCACGTCCTGTGCACCAGTTTGTTTGTTTATGGATTTAATTTATATGGCCAATCAATTTGTACTACTATGAGTGGCTAATATCAAATTAAAATAGCAATCAGGAGATAGAGAAACCCCTAAAAATTGCACTTAAGGCCACCAGGACATCTGCCTAATCACCCCTTAAAGACAGGCTCATATAATGCTCTGGCCTAATTCCCAAGGGAAAAGAGAGTTCTTCAGCAGTTTTTAAAAGTCCAGTAGGGTTAGTATCATTAGGATCTCAGGGAGTATGCTGTTCCTCAGGAAAATTAGCACAACAGGGAAGGCATGTCTCCTGGGTCCCATCAGATGACAATGTTTAATAGAAGAGACCTGAAGCATTGGATCTTGTGGGATAGGCCAAAACAATAGGAGATAGATGGACTTACAAATAACCCAGCCCTATGCCACGAAGGGCTTTATTGGTGGTAATCAGTATCTTGAATTGTTCAATACCCAGAAGTCTACCAGAAGCCAGTGCAGCTTGCAAAGTAAAAGTGGTATATGGGCGCACCCCAGTGCAAACATACAGGAACTACTTACACTGCTGCATTCCGGACCAGTTGCAGTTTGAGTGGTCTTAAAGGGCAGCTGCACATAGAGCATGTTGCAGTAATCCAAATAGGAGGGGACCAAGGCATGAATAACTGTGAATAGGGTCTCACAATCCAGGGATGGCTGCAATGGTGCACAAGATGGATTTTATGCAAAAGCCTGCCTCGTCATGGCTGTCTCCTGCTGGATAAACAGGAGCCAAGAGTCCAGGAGGACTTTGAAATGGCGTACCAGTTATATCTGGGAGACTGTTACCCCATCTAGTACTAATGATGAAAAGTCAACATATCTGGGAGGCTCTAGAACGCATAGATACTTGGTCTTGCTAAAGATAAGCCTAACCCTATTCTTCCCCATCCAGTCTCCCATAGCCTCCACACTGAGAAAGAATATTGAGATCATTATTTGGTTGCCCAAGAATGGAGATGTATGGTGGGGTATCATCAGCATAGTCCCTCCGTACAGTCGGGAGTCCCGTACAGTACGGGAGTACAGTACTATGCAGTACATAGTCCCGTACAGTACGGGACTCCCTCCGTACAGTCACTCATGCCCTGGTCATCTCCCATATAGACTACTGCAATGCACTTTACATGGGGCTACCCTTGAAGAGTATCCGGAAGCTTCAACTGGTCCAGAACGCAGCTGCTTGCGCAGTTATTGGTGCCCCTAGATCGGCTCATGTGACACCTTTGCTGTGCCAGCTGCACTGGGTGCCAGTATGCTTCCGGGTGCAATTCAAGGTGTTGGTTATGACCTTTAAAGCCTTACATGGCATGGGACCAGGCTACCTGAGGGACCGTCTCATCCCCATAACTTCAAACCGTCCCACTTGATTATGCAGAGAGGGCATGCTGCGGACCCCGTCGTTAAGGGAGTTTCACTTGGCGGGGTCCAGAAGGTGGGCCTTCTCGGCAGTGGCACCTGCCCTTCGGAACATTCTGCCCCCAGAGGTGAGGCAGGCCCCGTCGCTCCTGTCCTTCCGGAAGAATTTAAAGACCTGGTTTTGCCGCCTCGCTTGGGATGGGAACGGGAACAGCTCCTCCTGGGGATGGCTGGTGCCATAGAGCCCTTTTAAAATACCATCTTATCGCCTATTGGATTTTATATTTAACTTCTTAGTAATTGTAATGTTTATAGATTTGTATGTTTTTATATTTAGTTATATTTATAAATTTTAATTGTTGTATTTGTAAACCGCCCAGAGTCCCCTTTGGGGGAGATGGTGCGGTGATAGAAGTTGAAAAATAGATAGATAGATAGATAGATAGATAGATAGATAGATAGAGAAGATACCTGACACATGCCAGCAGATGACCTCATCCGGTAGCTTTCTAAAGCTGTTAAATAGCAGTGTGGAGAGAATAGAACACTGATGAACCCCTCAAAGCAGGAGCTTAGAACTAGACCCCTCCCTCCCATCTATACCAGCTGGAAACAGCCCTGGAGAAAGGAGGAGAACCATCACAACACCATTCCTCTCACTCCCAACCCCCTGAGCCAGTCCAGAAGAATACCTTGATAGGTGGTATTGAAAGCTCTTGAGAGATCAAGGCAGGCAAGGATGGATGCACCTCTATCATCCTGGTCCCACCAGAGATCATCCTCACATGTGATCAATACTGTCTCAGTATTATAACCAGGTCTGAAGTACAGCTGAAAGGGGTCAAATAATCTGCTTCCTCCAGAGCTTTCTGAAGCTGTAGTCCAACAACCTTCTCAACAAACTTCCTAAAAAGGGAAGGTTGTAGACAGGACAAAAATTGTCCAGTACTGTTGGGTCCAGCAATAGTTTCTAAGGAGCAGACAGACCACTGCTTCCATAAATGCAAGCAGGGCCAGTCCTGGATTAATTCATCACTACCTGGATCCAAGCACACATCTCCCAGGAGACCTTGGTAATCAGGAGGGACATACAGGTAGTCCTCATTTAACAACCACAATTGGGACCGGCAACTCGGTCATTAAGTGAAGCAGTTGCTTAATGAAACCGCAACTGTGGTTATGGTCTTACTTCAGCTTTCCTTTGCTTTACAGACCTGTGAAAGTCGTAAATGCGAGGATTGGACATAAAGCTGGCAATAAGATTATTATTTGATTTGATCCATGTAGGCTTCTTAAACGGTTTAAATGCTCTGAAAGGGAACAATCTCATCATTTTTCACATCTTGGAGCGTAACAGTTAATTGACTTGGGAAAAAAATAAAGTTCACTATGGATATACAATCAACTAATCAAAAGATTGCCCATCAGATCAATTACATTAGTTTGTGATGCCTGCAGTTTGTTGAAAATGTAGGAATTGGTACAAGTATTGATCATTTATGGTGTTTATGAGCTATCTTCTTAAGCAGGATTTTCTCTCTGTGTGTATGTGTGGCCTTCTTACCAACAGAAGCTAGTTAGATACGTATCATGTGTTATAGGAAGGTGGTGATTTAAAAAATTCCAATGTATTGCAGCTGCTTAGAGAATAGCACAAGTAATACTTGTAGCCTTGTTCCTGTTGTCTGCTTCCTAAGCACTTATAAAATAATCAGTTCATGACAAAGGTACTATAAATATCTAGTAGTTTTTCCAAAAGGAAGAAGACTGAGGAAAGTTTTAGTCTTGTATTCACCATACCACACTCCAATATTGTAGCCCAGTAGCATTCTGTTATACAGGTGGAGAAGAGAGCGGAGACATAAAACTTAGGGAGGCTACATGTATCTTGCATAGCCCAAACATGAACACATGGCTTCTTGGTTGCTAACCTGAACGTCTAATCTTTGCAGGTTCCAGCAGAATCCCATCCCCAAGCTACTGCAAATATTGTAGGCTGTGCATTTTGCAGGGTGCTAACCATGTCTGTGCTTTTTTTTAAGGAAACCCCTTCAAAGCACATATTCTCCAAGCATGACAACAGGCATGCCTTCCCAGGATCGGCTACATATTTTGAGCATGTGAGTATCCTGCGGGGAGCGAGAAGGGGAGATTCCAAATCTCTTGTTCTTCTCCTCTTAGGCAGCCAAAGAGGAAGCAGTAAAGTTAGACAAAGGAGTGTTTGGTTATTTTTGAAAAAATTCTCATGTCACTAACCCCTCCCTCAGCAGCTTCTTGAGTTCTCTCAGGAATGCCCATCACTAGTTAGATGCCTTTGTAAAAGCAGCAGCTGAGCCACGCACCTAAGCCTCTTAATTGCTTGTAGCTTCAATTATATCCGGTGAGTGCCTGAAACACTCCACCCTTTGGGGCAGAAATCAATAGCTTTGGGGCCAGGATCCTAGCAGAGCCCAGTCTGTGTGTTTTCCTCTGGTTTGGTTGAGGAGTTATTTTTTTTTTATTCTGGTGTCTTTTATTTTTTTATTGTGTATACGTATATGTATATGCATATGCATTATTCCTTGTTAGCCACCTAGAGTTATTTGATTAAGATGGGCGGCCATATATATTTGAAAAATATGTAAAATATAGAAGAGACAGCTGGGGAGGAGGAATGTCAGGACTGGATTCTCCCACACTATACTAAGCAAGTGTTCTGTAGATCTGGTCCAGCATCAAGTACAATAAACTGAATGGGCTATATTTTTATTTTATTTTGGGGGGTCCCTTCAAGGAAGTCTTGCCTCTTGGAGACTGCCTGGACAAGGACCTGCAGTTTTCTTGGCAAGGTTTTTCAGAAGCGGTTTGCCATTGCCTTCTTCCTAGGGCTGAGTGGGAGTGATTGGCCCAAGGTCACCCAGCTGGCTTTGTGCCTAAGGTGGGACTAGAACTCAGGGTCTCCTGGTTTCTAACCTGATGCCTTAACCACTACACCAGACTGGCTCTGAGATGGGCACATATATATTTAAAAACAAAAACAAACGGGGCAGTGGTTTAGTGTAGGGGTGGGACTCCCCCCACTCACCACCCCACGGAGCCCACTGGCAACAGTTGCTTAAAGTTAGCAGCATTGTTTCTGGCAATTTTGAGGTGGGAAACACACACAGAAAAATGTATTGGGTAAATCCTCAAATAGGCTTAGCAGTTTTTAAAAAGCAATCACCTGTCCAACCCCCAGGGAGCAGGACCTACCGAAAATCCTGATCTGCCCACATACATTGCACAACCCAACACACTTTGCATTGCACCATTGCCTTGTGCACTGAGGCCCTTACCCTCACATGTAGCCTGTGATCTCCAAAATGTACCTCTACATTTAACAGGTTTTATGCGGGACCCAGTGTGCTCATAAACACTTCCCTTGGTTTGTGCAACCCAACCCCCCTGCTCCACTGTACGTTTAAATGGTTCTACATTATTGTAATTACAAAAAAATAAAAGGGAGCAAAGCATTTGTCCTTAGATTTCTATTTGTTTCCAAAAATTGCACGTGTTCTTAGAAATAAAAATTTTTATTTTTGCAATTATGGAGGCAGTGGTCTGTCTGCTCCTTAGAAACTATTGCTGGACCCAACAGTACTGGACAATTTTTGTCCTGTCTACAACCTTCCCTTTTTAGGAAGTTTGTTGAGAAGGTTGTTGGTTGCCCCAAAGGGGACTCAATATCAGCAATATTGCTGTTGATAATTCTGTCCCAGGGCCAACAAAGGGATTTGGAGCAGGGATAGAACTAGGGTCTGTGTCACCCAGGGCAAACATGGATTCCGTGCCCCCCCCCCATGGGTTATTTTGTCATTTTGGCAGCCCCCGGGTGTCTTCTTGGCGCACCCCCCAGCGCGGTACCTGGGGCACATGCCCCGCTTGGCCCCCCTAGTTGCGGCCCTGAATTGGAGCCAGGGCTCATTCTACAGAGGCTGCCTTGAGATGCCCATTCCTGTCCAAGTGCCGTCCTGAGCGAGTTACAAGTTTGTTGAATTCACTATTAGGCCCAGAGAAAGGAGCTATTTTCCAACTTTGGGGGAACAAGTTGAGCCAGTGTAGTTCACCAGGTGGGTTCTCTGGAGGCTCTTTTCAATGGCCTCCACAACCTTTAAAAGGTGACATTGGTCTTCGTCTTTGGTCAGTTGTGTCCTTTTTTACTCTTGGATTAAACTGATTGGTCAGCTGGTTCCTTTGCAGCGCAAGTCCGAACAGATTCTCATTGTTTTATGGCAGGGCTTAGGGAGAAGGAGAATAGACGGGAGCCTTCCCAATACCCAGAACTTGATTGACTGGATTCCCTTGAAGGAGGAATTAGAACGCGAGAGGCCCCTTCTCTCAAGTTACCAGTATGACTTCCACTCCAAAGGGAAGGTGCCCCAGGTCTTAATCCGTCACCATCAATTGCAAGGGCGACCCGTCCAACGCACACCCAGCACCACCTACCAGCATACCTACCAGAGCTACTGCTTGCACGAACCCAACCTAAGGATACTCGAAGAGCAGCAGGTGGCCAAGGAGCCCAAGCTGAAAGAGCCCGAGTCTACTGTTCCTGCCTCCAGTGAGCCTAGTACTCTTGCCTCCAGTGGCCCTCCAGCTGCTGCCTCCAGCGAGGCCACTGCGACAGATACCAGAACCACTGCAGAAGCTGTTGCTCCAGCACCTGTTTCTGGGCGTTCTGTGTTTCTTCTGCCACCCCGACTGACAGTTTCCGACTGTTTGCACTGGCATAATTGTTGATCACGCCTCCGACAGTTCCTCTTTATTTGACTGAGAAAAATGAAATGCTCCTTTAAAAATGCTAAAAATGAGAGAAAATAAAATAAAATCTTGCTGGACTGCAGAGTATTTGCCATAGTGAAGAATATTATGTAGCTCACAGTCAAGTTGTTGGGTTCTGCCAAGGCAGAGTATCTGCTACGAGTGGCAACAGAAAGGATCCTGTAGGTTTTATGTGCCTTTCTAACAAAATTATCCAAGGAAGGGTGCATTTTTTCCAGGAAAATCTTTCCATTAACCTCTCTTTAGAGATGGGTTCAGTTTGTTCAAGTTTATTTGTAGCAGATAACATCACTATCTTGTACTTCAAAATAAGTAGTCGAAATAAGGTTGTTAGTGGAGGGGAACTGGGTAAGGAAAGCATTTAGGTAAAGTAGCAAGCATGAAGAACGAGCATCAAAATTTGTGAAAGACAAAGCTACGGCTCTTCTAGATTCGTCATTAGTGACTTCAGAAATGTGTTTCTCATTTCATATGACAACTGAATAAATGAATAATAACCACGGTTGTTAGACTGGATTTTAACTCAGCAAGGGCTTGGTTGGAAAATGTCACATAAACTTTGGTATGTATGAATGGACTATAGGCCACCATTATTTTGAGGTATCTGGATTTTTCTCTCCTAACATTATAGCTTGAAATTAGAAATTAAGCAGGTATTCTGAAGCAAAATCTTGTACTTCGTGCTTCTGACATGATAGAAATATGCCCAATCCCAAGATCCACATTTATGGCATCTTATTAACAGGTAATTATATGATATAGGTCTAATGATTGCTGGTAATAAGTTCATATGCTTGTTGTGTATGAATTGTGTATAGCCAAAATTGTGCAGTATTTTGAATTTGGTGTTTGGGTCCAAATCCAAATATCCTTAAAGAAGTGAAACCCAAAATGTTTAAACATCAATTTCAAGGTCAGCTTCAAGCCCGAGGTGGGGCTTGGTAGGCTGCTTTCTAAAGCTTCCTGGTGGCCACATTTGCATTCTCAACCATAGGTTTCCTAAAATGCAGTTCTTGGAAGCTGTTACACAGTGCTTTGCATCTTTGCACTTACAGAACAAACATATCTCAATGACACCTCTTTGCTACTGTGTGCCTGTGATATTGCCTTTATCTCACCCCCAGCCTGCATGTGAAGAAGGCTTAAAGGTAAAGGTTCCCCCCACACATTTGTGCAGTCGTGTCCGACTCTAGGGGGCGGTGCTCATCTCCGTTTGTTAGCCGAAGAGCCAGCGTTGTCCGAAGACGTTTCCACGGTCATGTGGCTGGCATGACGTGCGCGGAACGCTGTTACCTTCCCACCGAAGTGGTACCTATTCATCTACTTGCATTTGCATGCTTTCGAATTGCTAGGTTGGCAAGAGCTGGGGCGAATGCGGGAGCTCACTCCGTCACATGGGGCTAGGGATTCGAACCTCCGAACATGCAATCTTCCGATCAACAAGCCTGGTATCTTACCCGCTGAGCTACCATGCCCCTTTAAGAAGGATTAGGTTGTCCTTATTCTGACACCTTTAAGGGCAGCCTCAAAATTATACTGAATTGAAGTCAAGGGATTCCAGTAACTTGAAACCAAGGCAATAGAGGCAAGATTAGTATTGGCAACAGAGATAGCAAATTTCACAACAGTAGTTTTCTGCCGATTCATGAAGATTGGAACACTTCATCTCAGTTAAGGGGAACACCATGACTTCAACACATTTAGAAACCTCTCTACGATTTGGAATTCTGCTGATGTGGGATTTTAGATTGAGGGATGTCTTCATTTGAACATCCCATCTGACTGTGCTCCACTTCTGACCTTGCTGAATGCTCAAAGGTTACAAGTGGAGAAAGAACACATCGAGATGGGATCTGTGTACTTCTTCCAACTCTAGGTAAAGGTAAAGATTCCCCCCGCACATTTTGTGCAGTCGTGTCCGACTCTAGGGGCCGGTGCTCATCTCCGTTGTTAGCCGAAGAGCCAGCGTTGTCCGAAGACGCTTCCACGGTCATATGGCCAGCAGGACGCGCGGAACGCTGTTACCTTCCCACCGAAGTGGTACCTATTCATCTACTTGCATTTGCATGCTTTCAAATTGCTAGGTTGGCAAGAGCTGGGGCGAGTGCAGGAGATCACTCCATCACGTGGGGCTAGGGATTCGAACCTCCGAACTTGCAATCTTCCGATCAACAAGCCTGGCGTCTTACCCGCTGAGCCACCACGCCCCTTACTATCATTGTATGGTTCTTATTTAAGCATGGTGCTTTACTGCAGAATCTGGACCCAATGCAAGATAGCTATGATTTAAGAATATTTTCCTGGAATTCAGAAATAATAATAATAATAATAATAATAATAATAATAATAATACATTAAACTTGTATGCTGCCTCTCAACAACTCAATAAAAGGAAAGTTAATACCCACTTGAACATGATAGGACATTCAGTCTAGATAGTATTACTTTAAATGCTATCAAAGTTAAAATCTTAGCATTTTACTTTGTGATTCATTTTCTTTCCTAGCAACTAGTCCCCTTGTCTATGAAGGTTCTCAGTCATCCAGGTGGAATTGTCTGTAGCTTGAATCATGTCAACTGGATTTCTATTTTCTCAGTGGAAACGTTTCGCTCCTTATCCAAGGAGCTTCTTCAGTCTGAGCAAAGTTGGTAAGGGAATCCTGAATATGTTTCTAGGTAGCTGTGTGACCTTACACCTGGGGCTAGGTCATGGTTATATTGAGATGTTATTTTAAGTCCTTTTATCATCTAAAGGAGGATCGTTAAGATCACCATGCTGCTGTTGAGCTTGTGAAATGGTCTTAATCTTCCTAGGCACAGAAGACAAAGCAGGGAGGAAGATGGGGGAAAGATTGTGCCTGAGGCCCCCACCTCTTGGAAAATCCTTCCTTGAATAGAGGTGGGGGCCTCAGGCACAATCTTTCTCCCATATTCCTCCCTGCTTTGTCTTCTGTGCCTAGGAAGATTAAGACCATTTCACAAGCTCAACAGCAGCATGGTGATCTTAACGATCCTCCTTTAGATGATAAAGGGACTTAAAATAACATCTCAATATAACCATGACCTAGCCCCAGGTGTAAGGTCACACAGCTACCTAGAAACATATTTAGGATTCCCTTACCAACTTTGCTCAGACTGAAGAAGCTCCTTGGATAAGGAGCGAAATGTTTCCACTGAGAAAATAGAAATCCAGTTGACATGATTCAAGCTACAGACAACTAGTCCCCTTGTTATGTCGTGGAATGTGTACCTTTGGCCACACATCTAATATAACTGTTTCTAACGAGAGCCACTTGTTATGCAGTCTGAAGCATACACTCCTTCTTGCTCAAACCACGGTTGGTGCCTTCAAAAGGACACTGGGTTCACATACTTCCTTTTTAAATCATTTTTGGAAATTGCTTGTTAACTGCTTTTCAGCTATTAGGAACCTTTGGATCAACAGGTTTTACAGCACCAGGTGAGTTTCCTTCAATCCTTAGCGAAAGAAATTTTAAATACAAGTTTAAGGACTTAATTTTTTTTTCTTTTGGAATACACAGCAAAAGGGTGATTAGAACTTTGATTCTGGAAAGTTACAAACGGACTAAGGGTCCAGATGGATTTGAAGTAAGATTTTGGAATTAATGATCAAGAATCCTTCCTGTGGGAAAATGCTTTTGGTTTGATTTTTAAAAAAAACCATAATAAGATATTAAGATTCCCACTAGAGGGAACTTCTTCTTTTATCTGTTCAATCATGTCCAATGATTGTTGGAGACTGCTTGGACAAGGACCTGCAGTTTTCTTGGCAAGGTTTTTCAGAAGTGGTTTGCCATTGCCTCCTTCCTAGGGCTGAGAAAAAGTGACTGGCCCAAGGTCACCCAGCTGGTTTTGTGCCTAAGGCAGGACTAGAACTCGGGATCTCCCGGTTTCTGGCCTGATGCCTTAACCAGTACACCAAACTGGCTCTCAGAGTGAACTAGACAGTACTAAAGATTACAATTAAAGGGAACACTGTTACCTTCCCACCGAAGTGGTACCTATTCATCTACTTGCATTTGCATGCTTTCGAATTGCTAGGTTGGCAAGAGCTGGAGCTAGTGCGGGAGCTCACTCCGCACGCAGGGCTAGGGATTCGAACCTCCGAACTTGCGATCTTCCGATCGACAAGCCTGGCATCTTACCTGCTGAGCCACCACGCCCCCTTCTTCCAACTCTACAATCACATATATTCACCTGAACACATAAATAGGATTTTTGGCTAATTGCTTCATCTTTTGATGAGGACAGGCTGGTTCTTTTGATAAAGATGAGCCTAAACCTGAGTTGCAGACCAACCTGAACAGTTATGAAGTATCATGGGAGCTGCAATCCATCATCTAGAGGTCATAAATTGCCCCGCTCTGGTCTAGAGAAAGCAGTTGGGGATTTAATATTGATAAAACAGCATATAGGTATAGGTAGGTAATATCTAATCCAACATTGAATGAGGATATAACCCAACACTGAATGAGACAGAATGCCAGGGAAAAAAATCCACTGATTTTATTGGCATGAGGTGTTACACCACCTCCTAGGCACTGAACTAGAGGGCACCTTATGTGCTACATGAGACACAGAGAAAGTTAGGAACATACCACACAGGGTGTAATGGCTACACCCAGAGTCCTAGAATCAACTCAGCTATGCAGCAAGAGAGATATCAGCACAAGGATAGCAATCACAACTTGAAGCAAAAATACTGGAGTACCGGCTCCATGTGGACAGCGCTTCCCTTTACTCTCCCCCAGAACCCGCTGAAGAAACCCTGCCGCCTTTCATAAACAAGAAACAATCTATGCAGCCAAACAGGCATGGCTAGAATGTGGGTGAAGCTGTGTCGCAAACGATGTGATTGCTTAATTGCAAATTGATCTCCCAAACTGAACGGGGGGTTATCGGGTCATCTCTCAAGCTTTTTCTTGGAAGATTAATAGTGGAATGCTAAATATGAGTGTTACTAGTGCAGCAACATTAATGTACAGTACATGACAATTTGCAGAGTAGCTGAGCCAAAGAAAAAGAAGGGAAGGAAGAGATCTTCCACCTAGAGATCTTCAACAAAGCGAGAATTGTAGTATTGTTGTGGTGTATTGGCTTCATATTCTATTGCAGTGGAATACAAAGAAATAACCAAAGGGAAGAGAGTTGAATTGAGAGTTTGCTTATGAGAAAGCAATCACACGGCCACTTCAGTCCGAGTTCACTGAGGCCAGCCCATATTCCCAACCCTGTTCCTTTGGAAAGCGATGTGGACTGAATAAATCACAGCTGCACATCAAAAGTATCAGCTCCATCCAACCTACTTTGCCCCAGCAGTCGGAGCGGCTCGAACGCTTGGCCCCTGTCTTGCCTATGGAACGGACTGCTCTAGTCTCTGAGCTACGTTATGCTTTGCAGAGATGAGATGAGTTACTTGCAGAAGAGCAAAAGGAAAAGTCACCGTGGCAGGCCTCCATGTTGGCAATAAAGCTCTTCTCGCTGCTCCCTCATATGCCAATTCTGTCATCAACAGGCACTTGAGTCCTCTTAGTGTACGCTGGCAGAAAACCTTCCATAATAAAACCCGATCAGACCTCTTCCTGTAGGTGTAGGGCCTCCACTGCACTGCTGGGGCCCTGAGCCACCCCTCCGATCACAAACAGCAGGTTGGGAGCCTCCAAACTAGAACAAGAACAGCGGCCAGTAGGCATGGAGGGCAGAGGCTCCCATTTCTTCTTGGCCAGGTTAAATCCTTCCACAGATCCCAGAGGACTTGACTGGTTCCCTGGAAGAAAGAGGAAGATGTGTGAGCTGAACAGCAGTTGCCTTACCCAACAGGTTCTGTTGGCATCTGTCTCCAACTGCAATGCCACATACCAAAGGCATCGAGATGGCACACGGTTAATTACAAGAGAACTGTACAATTGAACTCTACCAAGCCAAACACCTTCCTGGGATCTACGGCCTGCCATGGCTTGCTGCTGAAACAAAGGATTGGACAGGATGTGTGGTGCTTCTGAAAGTGAGAGACTTCTGAAAGCTAGAAACCTGGAGCCCAAATTAAAGCCAGCAACAGTGCAGACAGATCCTGGCACGCTTCCTCACAGTAGACCATGTTGCCAACCATACTGGCACTGCCTGCTGCAATTCTGCACGAAAGCCAGCGAGACAGTGCCAAAGGATCCAGACTGCATCTTTCCTAAGAATCCCCGGCTTCCATTTGAAAGCAGATCTTTCTGGATTGATTTATTTATTTTATATAGAGAGGGTTTATATTTTTATATTTACACGTTAAGCCATCTAATAGACTTTTTTTTTTAAAGATCAAGAAAGCTGGACAAAAATATAAAGTTTGGTGTTATTTTTAGCGAGGGCAGAGGTCACCTGAAGCAATTCTGCTAGGATGCTACGTTTCCACATTCTACAGTAGACATTTTCACTGTGGAAATGACAGACAAAACTTATCTATGCCTCCGTCAATCTACCTAAGAAGAGAAGAGGGGAGGATTGCAACATGGGATTGCAACATGGGATTGCAACATGGGATTGCAACATGGGATTGCAACATGGGATTGCAACATGGGATTGCAGCAGGGAATGAGCTACAGATTCAGGGCCAAAGGAAGACACGGGGCTATCCATCACACCACAGCCAGATGAAGTACCGTTGCCCAACTCTACAACAGAACCTGTGGTACTAGTCTGACAAAGGTGCAGATGTAACTCAATTGCACTCAGGTGAAGACATCAAGAGGGGAGCAGAGGTGACAGGAGGAGGCACTGTCCATTTCAGAGGAAAGACAGACAAGAACCGATTGCTGCTTGGGCTCACCATATGATCTGTTCGCCCAAAATATTATTAAATGCTCTTCTCCTCACCAACTCTAAAACAGGATAGATGATACCACAGAAGATGGTAAAAAGGACACAAAATAAGCTGTGCCACCACCTCAATCCTTTTTCTACTGGAGAGAAAGGGAAAGCGGAATAACAGAGAGAGTAATCACATTAACTCAAATTGATTTAAATTTAACTTAATATAAATTTAAGTTAAATTACATCAATTTTAGTGATTGTCCTGGTCTCACCTACAGTTTTGAAATACGGGCCCCAGCATACCTTCATGTGTCAAGTGTGGCCTTCAGACTGAAAAAAGGACTGTCCCTCCCCACAAATAAAGCAGGCAAAGCTTTAAGAGGTTCAGGAAAATCATTTGCAATCCAATCAGCCTTACCCTTTTGCAAGAGGTATAAGCCCATGTAGCATACTCCTGAAAATATTCCCAACATTAGGTTCCTCTTCCATAAAACAACATTGTCAGGATGTATATCCTGCCATGGCGACAGGAGGTAACATCCTGCCAGTCAATCAAAACCTGCAGGGTCAGCGGGACGCTTTGTAATGGGCATACCTGCAGGGTTGTTGGAAGTGCTTTGTAGTGGAAACTTGCCAGACTTGTATAGTAGGTGAGAATGCTTGTAGTGGGGTCTTGGTGTATTCGCAGGAACGCAAATTATGCTGATTCGAGTACTGTGTCAAGCAGTCCAGTACCAAGGACAGATGAAAGAACGCATCATTGTGTTGGTTGATTCGGGACTGGGGAGATCTAGAAATTGTGAGACGAAGGGAGGGTTCCCGATGGGGGGGGAACCCTGAAGAATTTTAACTGTTGGTTTGCGCAGGCTCCCTTCATTCGAGTCTTTAAGGTGTAATGGATCACTAGCTGTAATAAAGAACTCTTTATATCCTTAACGGCTTGTGTCGAGAGTTTCTGGCTTAACAGCTAAAGGATCACGACCATGACAGAAAGACTCAAAATAAAAAATAGCTACCTTACCCGGAGACCCTATATCTACCAAGGAAGGTCAGCAGATGGAATACCAAAAACCTGAAGGAGTATCTCCCGTGGGGAGAGAGGTGGTGAGTGGAGTTTGATCCGAGAGAGCATCCCAACAAACTGAAGGGGAGAGATCGGAAACCTCGGAGATCGAAAGTGAGGAGGAAGAACGAAAATCCAAAGTTCTGGAGACAGCTGCCAACCGGAGAGCCAAAGCGCGACTGGAGGCACAAGGGACTAGACCGAAGGTTCTTCCTAACCCCAAAGATGAACCCCGACCCCGAATGATGAAGGTACCCAAACCCACCTGGGCCCTAGAGGTGGGGTACAGCACTGAGAAGGCTCCTGATTAGTGGGTGACGACACGGGGAAGAAACTCCCACCATCTCTCACTGCACCGGATATGTGAGCAGAGGAAATGGAAAGAGAAATGAGTTCAATGAGAAATCAGATTTCGAATCTGCAGGGGGCAGTTGAGCAACGGCTTTGGAAATTGAGCCTGGGGGCAGCGGACTGCGCTGCAGAGATGAGATTCAGGGCAGAGTTCCGCCTGTCTACAAGAGAAGAGAGCAGTGACGCTGAGATGGAGGGGGAACACGAAGCGGTCGCTCGCCCCCTTTACGGCTGGTGCTCAGCAAGACTGCCAAGAGGTACCCCCGAAGGGAGTGAGTTCTTCAGAGGAAGAGATTTATAGGTAAAGTTCACTGGGGACCCCAAGAACCTAGCTTGCTTCTTAACCCATGTGAGGGGGTTCATGGAGGAGTTTGAGGAAGTATTCCCCACAGAAGGCACCAAGGTGCGGCACGTTTCAGCTCAGCTCGAGGGAGAGGCGGCAGACTGGCTTGTGGAATTGCACAATGCCGAATCGCCAGAACTAACAGACTTCCAGAGTTTCATGAGCACTTTGAGGGAGAGGTTCGAAGACCCCCTGTCTAGGATGAGAGCCAAGACGAGCTTACAGCATATTAAGCAGGGAAACAGGTTGGTTTCCGAATACGCCATTGAGTTCAGGAGACTGGCTGGGAAGTTGACAGATTGTCCAGAGTCACTGAAAGTTGAGTACTTCCAAGAAGGCTTACACCCCGAGATTTTAGAGTGGTCCCTAGCTAGAGGGAATCCTGAAACCCTGAGGGGGTGGATTTGCCTAGCTGGCGAAGTGGAAGACGTGAGGATTCGTGTTAAGCGCAAGCAGAGAACCCAACCAACTGTAAAGAGGCAAGAATCGCCAGACGTTCATCCCGTATGAAAGGGGCCGCGTAGATCGTGGGGCGAAGCGAAAGAGCACCGCATGAGGAAAGGTTTGTGCTTCAAGTGTGACCAAGAGGGCCATCACATTTCTAATTGCCTGCAGTCCACGGTCCCAACTAGAAGTAAAGCGAGAAACGACAGTGCTAAATTCCCGGGGCCGAAAAGCAGAGGAGTGGCCGCTGGCGCAATGGAGGAAAAAACTTACTACCTCCCTTTTGGAAGGGGAGATGCAGCTGAGAGGGAAGATGAGCCGTCAGGAAACAAGAGCCTGTTCTAAGTGGCGCCGAAGGGGAGGCTGTACCAGATGGGCGCATGGATCCAATGGTGAGTGGAAACTGCCCCGCAATGTTCATGGGGTTACAGTTAAAGAACTTATAGGGGTTCAGCTCCTAGAGAGCCGAGAGTTGAAACTGAACTGATAGGCACAGCATCTGAGATGTGGGGGGGGGGGGTGACGGAAGAAAATGATGATATCATCCCCATACAGTACAGAGATTTAAAAGGGGTGTTTGGAGAAATAGAATCGAACCAGCTTCCACCTCATAGAAAGTCAGACTGTGCCATAGAACTGGAGCCAGGTGCTGAGTTATCCAAAGCCAAGTTATACTCTATGACCCCTAAAGAACTAGAGGCTCTGAGAGAGTTCATCGACAAGAACTTAGAGCGAGGTTTCATTCGACATGCCACTTCATTGATGGCTGTGCCTGTTCTATTCAGAACCAAGAAGGATGGGTCGCTAAGACTGTGCACAGACTATTGAGGACTGAATGTTATTTGTACTTCCAATAAATACCCCTTACCTCTGATGAAAGGCATGTTAGCCCACTTATCGAAGGGGAGGATTTTTACCAAATTGGACTTAAGGGAAGCGTACTTCAGAGTTCGAATCCAGGAGGGAGACGAATGGAAAACAGTTTTTAATTACCAATTGGGATCTTTTGAGTATTTAGTAATGCCATTCGGATTAAACGGGGCCCCTGGGGTCTTCATGCATTTAATAAATTAAGTGCTACATAACTTTTTATACCGGGGAGTATTAGTCTATCTAGATGATATCCTAATTTACACTGAAATGATGGAGGAATGTGTAATTTTGGTTAGAGAAGTACTAAAGTGTTTGTTGCAAAATCAATTGTACGCCAAATTGTCAAAATATGAATTCCATAAGGAACATTTAGATTACCTGGGTATCAAGCAAAGTGATTGAAATGGGTCCGGCAAAGGTGCGGGATGTGGTAGCTTGGGAACCACCAAAGACTAGGAGGCAATTGCAAAGTTTCCTGGGGTTTGCAAATTTCTATCGGAAGTTTATACCCAATTTTGCACAGGTGGCTTTACCCCTTACTGATTTGTTAAAAACCAAAGGAAGAGGAGATCCTAAGGCAGTAAGGAAACCAGGAGCGAGCTTACAGTGGACTGCAGAGTGCCAAGAGGCTTTTGAGCAATTAAAATTGTTGTTCACCTCGGAACCAGTATTAAAGCACCCGGATCCCACGAAGCCCCTGATAATGCAAGTGGATGTGTCAGATGTAGCCATAGGAGATATTTTATTACAAAAAGATAAGGGAGAGAAACTGAGGCCCTGTGCTTACCTTTCCTGCAAGTTCAACAACACGGAATACTGGTGGCACGTGTGGGAAAAGGAAGCGTTTGTGGTGTGATGGGCTCTGGTGAACTGGAGGCATTTGCTAGAAGGGGCGTCTCAGCCTTTTGAAGTTTGGACAGATCGCAAAAATTTGGAGGCTTTGCGCACTCCGAGGAAATTGAACCCTAAGCAAATTAGATCGGCTCAGTTCTTTAGTAGATTCAACTTTACTCTTAAGTACTTGCCCAGGGGAAAGAACTTTTTGGCTGACACTTTATCCCGGCTGCCCCAACACAACAGCCAGAGAGAAGAGGTAGTAGATTCGATTGTCCACACCCAGCAGTTGGGGATGGCAGCGGTCACAAGAAGTCAGAAACCCACACCTACCCTAAAAGTGGGAGAGGATTTACAAAATGAGTTGTGCTCTGAACTAAAGGATGATGTATGGTTGCAGGCTAATAAAGCAAAACTGACAGAGAAACAGGAATTCTGGTGGAGTGGGGATAGATTGTATATCCCGGAGCCTTTGAGGAGGAAAGTACTTGAGAGATGTCATGATGTGAAGTCAGCTGGCCATTTCGGGTTCCTAAAAACCTTGCACCTGTTAAGGTGACAATTTTGGTGGCCATCTCTTCGTAAAGATGTGGAGGAGTATGTGGCCAGTTGCCCAACCTGTGCCATGGCAAAAAGAGTGGGGGGCAAGCCCAGAGGACTGTTGCAGAATGTGGTGAGCCCTGCCCAACCTTGGAAACAGATAGCTATGGACTTTATAGTGGACTTACCAGAGAGCCAAAAGAAAACAGTGATTTGGGTAGTAACTGACTTATTTTCAAAGCAAGCTCATTTCATTCCTTGTACTAGTATACCTAATGCAGGACAGTTGGCCAAAATGTTTGTGCATATTTATAGACTACATGGGACCCCTGAATGGATTATAAGCGACCAGGCTTAGTGGCTGTTGCCAGACACGCCACCTCAGCCACTCCACCCACCCCGCCTCCTGATTTGCAAAAGGAGCTTGTCACCTCCCAGCAAAACGATACTTGGCTCACTAACAATAAAGCATCTTTAACTAACCAAAACAGAATTTGGTATCATGGCTCTCAAATCTATATTCCTCCACCTTTACGAGCTAAAATTCTCCAACGTTCTCATGACGCCAAACCCGCTGGCCACTTCGGTTTTGTAAAGACCCTCCATTTAATACGCCGACAATTTTGGTGGCCATCATTTCACAAAGATGTTAATGACAACATTTCTTCATGCACTACCTGTGCCATGGCTAAATGTAAAATTGGCAAGCCTACTGAACTGTTACAAACTGTAGCCACTCCCACCAAACCTTGGGAGCAAATTGCCATGGACTTCATTGTGGATTTACCTCCCAGCAAGAATAAAACTGTCATTTGAGTGGTAACTGATTTATTTTCCAAACAAGCCCATTTCATTCCATGTGCTACCTTACCCACTGCACCACAACTGGCTTGCTTGTTTATTCAACATATTTACAAATACCACGGACCCCCCCTTCGGGTCATTTTGGACCGGGGCTCGCAATTCACCTCCAAATTCTGGGGGGCTTTCCTCAAACTCATAGGGGCGGAGCAAGCACTAAGCTCCACCTTTCACCCCCAGACTGACGGATCTTCTGAATGTCTGAACTCTGTTCTAGAACAATATCTTCGTTATTACATTTCTTATCAACAGGATGACTGGGCCGATCTTTTATCCTTTGCTGAACTGGCATACAATAACTCCATCCATCACAGCACTGGTTTTTCACCATTTCACGTTATCTACGGCCATGACTTCCCACCATTCCCTGAACTATCTAAACCTGCTGATCCTCCTCTATCAACCAATACTTGGATCACTAATATCCAGAAAAACTGGCCCATTATCCTCCCAACCCTTCAGGATGCCCAAGCCTCCTACAAGCGCTTCGCTGACCGCAAACACGCTCCCGAGTGGAAACTCACTGTTGGCCAACAAGTCTACCTTTCTACCAAACATCTCAAATCTACACAACCTTCAAAGAAATTGGCATCTAAATTCATTGGTCCTTTCCCTATTGTCAAAGTCATCAACCCTGTCACCGTGAAATTACAATTGCCTAAAAACATGCAACATATCCATCCTGTCTTCCACTGAAGTTTACTCAAACCGTTCCAACCATCCCAAACCTGGCATCCAGCTCTACCACCACCACCCCCTCCTCTTCTCCTCGATGGTGATCAACATTTTGAGGTTCACTCTATTCTGGACTCTCGTAAATTCCGTGGCCGCCTTCAGTACCTCGTTTGCTGGAAACATTTTCCCAAGAGTGACTCTGAATAGGTTTTTAGCCACCATGTTCATGCTCCTGCTCTTACCCTTGCTTTTCATAATCAGTACCCTGATAAACCTAAATAACTTTCTTCTTTGTTTTTGTTTTAGGATTCGTCATGCTCTGACCTCCCTCGCTGTGCCTTTTTTTCAGGGGGGGGGCGGAATGTCAGTCTCCCTCCACTTTAGCTCCCTTCGCCTGTCATGGTTTCATACATACACGTGTCAAGCATTGTAGAACTTGACTCATGTTTGCTTTTGTGCCAAAAACCTTGCTGCTTGAAACAAGCCACTTGCCTTGACATTCCTGCCTTGGCCGTTTTCTTCACGCAAACTGCAATAAGACAGCTGGACTGTTAATGAGCGTTTTGATGGGAGGGGGTCAAACTGGAGTGGGAACTAGCTTGTTTTCAATTAGATAGTAAATGATGTCAGAGGGATGTTCTTAATATCAAATTATGCGGACCAATTTGGCCATTCGAAACTTTGCCTTTGCCTCATGTATTCTGGTCCTTAATAAATGAATCTTTTTAGCATTAACTGACTGAAAGGTTTCTTGGTTTTGGGATTCTGATACTGAGACTCTCACAGGGGCGGTATGGCAGGATGTATATCCTGCCATGGCGGCAGGAGGTAACATCCTGCCAGTCTATTGAAACCCACAGGGTCAGCGGGACGCTTTGTAATGGGCATACCTGCAGGGTCGTTGGAAGTGCTTTGTAGTGGAAACTTGCCAGACTTGTACAGTAGGTGAGAATGCTTGTAGTGGGGTCTTGGTGTATTTGCAGGAACGCAAATTATGCTGATTCGAGTACCGTATTTTCCGGCGTATAAGACGACTTTTTAACCCAGGAAAATCTTTTCAAAAGTCGGGGGTCGTCTTATACGCCGGGTGTCGTCTTATACGCCGGAAAATACGTACTCGCCGTATAAGACCTCTCCTGGCCAAGTGCAGCCGCTCGCCGGAACGCAGCCCCCAGGGAAGAGCAGGAGGACGAGCGCGGGGCGGCGTACTGCATTGGGTCCCGTCGCTCGAAGGAGAAACGCGGGGAGGGGGGAGCGAGCTCCGTTCCCTCAGAGCAGCCTTGGGAAGGGAGGGGGCAAAACGCAGTGGCTCCACGACGGGCTCCAAAGTCGCCCACAACACTCAACGGGCGCCTCGCTTCGCCTCGGCTCGCCTTCCCTTCCCCTCCCAGCCGCGCTTTCAATGGAGCGGGGCCCCAGAATTGGCCGCGTTTCCTACCAGGCTTCCCTTTCCCCAACCGCTGCTCTTGCTGCCGCTGCTTTTAGGCGAGGTGAAGCGAGGCGCCCGTTGAGTGTTGTGGGCGACTTTGGAGCCCGTCGTGGAGCCACTGCGTTTTGCCCCCTCCCTTCCCAAGGCTGCTCTGAGGGAACGGAGCTCGCTCCCCCCTCCCCGCGTTTCTCCTTCGAGCGACGGGACCCAATGCAGTACGCCGCCCCGCGCTCGTCCTCCTGCTCTTCCCTGGGGGCTGTGTTCCGGCGAGCGGCTGCACTTGGCCAGGAGAGGTCTTATACGGCGAGTACCGTATTTTCCGGCGTATATCCCAAACTCTATATTTTAACTGGAAAAGTTGGGGGTCGTCTTATACGCCCAGTCGTCTTATACGCCGGAAAATACGGTACTGTGTCAAGCAGTCCAGTACCAGGGACAGATCAAAGAACGCATCATCGTGTTGGTTGATTTGGGACTGGGGAGATCTAGAAATTGTGAGACGAAGGGAGGGGCTGTCAAGCCGCAGACCCCTGATGGGGGGGAACCCTGAAGAATTTTAACTGTTGGTTTGCACGGGCTCCCTTCATTCAAGTCTTTAAGGTGTAATGGATCACTAGCTGTAATAAAGAACTCTTTATTTCCTTAACGGCTTGTGTCGAGAGTTTCTGGCTTAACAGCTAAAGGATCACGACCATGACACAAATACCATAAAGCATGCTCACAAGGTTGCTAGCAGGCAGAAGATGTTATCTATCTCACTAATTCTATTTATTACCTGAAAGGGGGCTAAAGTGTAGTAAAATACTCAGACTTTGTTTATCTTCATTTATTTATTTATTTTAGTCCTGAAATAGTATATAAATCAGTGTTTCTCAACCTTGGGAACTTTAAGATGCGTGGACTTTAACTCCCGAATTCTCCAGCCAGCATGGCTGGCTGGAGAATTCTAGGAAATGAAGTCCACGCATCTTAAAGTTCCCAAGGTTGAGAAACACTGATATAAATCCATGTCTTATGTTCCTCATGAACAGTTCTGGTGAACTCCCCCAAGTTATACACATGAGCCAGCCCTACCACTGCTATTGCCTGCTATTCTGACAGCTCCCTTGGACTAGCACTTGGACAAGCACTAGCCAAGATGCTTGAGCTCAATTCATTGGATGTGCCAGGACCTAATCTGTGACTTTTTGTCTGTACAGCATGTCTTTCACCACTAACAGGAGCCCTTACCAGGCAACATTCAGCCAGGCACATATTCCAAATCTGCTTTTCCTCACTGCTTAAGTAATTCAGAAAAATGCTGTTCACAGAACACCAGGAGAGACAAGACTCTCTGACTTGTATCAAATGCAATAAGGTTAATGGATACTAAATCCATATGAAGAATAGGACTAAGATGGTGTGGCTGTGTCTTTGCTGCATCATATCATTGTGATAGTCGGCATTAGCAGAGGAAGAATAATGGCTTTACTCCCAATCTGCTTGTTCTTCCCTGAAACTACCTACTGCCTCAGCCCCTTCCTAGCTGTTTGCCCATCCCGTCAAATTTCTTTATAGTTTCTCCCACTGTCAGGAAGAATGGACTGCAGAAAGGAAGTGATGGGCAGGAGAAAGGATGAAGCATCTGTCCTTCCTATTCCAAGGCCTGGCCCCACATCCACCCTGAGTAACAACGTCCTTTCTTGTCCTTCCAAATGAGTTTGTATCCAGAGATTTTGTACCCTATTTGCCGAGTGACCTAGTTTTCACCTAGCTGATTCGTGTTCACCGACAGAGCTGAAAACAGTTCTTTTTCCCCCCTGCTTTGAATCCACCTAAAAACACCGCCAAGCCGTTTCAGGACAACGGTTTATACAATTCTCATGATTACTGGAGAAGGGCACTTGCAAATCCTCTGAACATCAGAGAATCTGTGTGAGGAACGACTGCATCAGCCTCTGTATTCATAGGTGTACTACTCTTCTGATTGTCAGGCAGCAGGGCCAACAATAGAAGCAGCTCTTGGTTATTATCTTGTGCGACAAACCCAGCATTTTTCCTCTCTTGTAGAACACGTCCCCGAAGTCCAGACATATCGAACACAAAATCTGCACCACCACACATCCAAGCATGACTTGGCCCTATGACTCAACCTCAACTTTATGTTAGCTATGTAGAGGAATCAACCGGAAGAAACACAGACCACATCCAGACATTCTCCTTGTTTGATGCAAGGAAGACCCTCCAACCGTTTCCAGAATACATGTCCTCATGCCACCACTTGTATGTCAAGGTCAGCCTACAGCTCAGGCAGCCCAAATATGTCTTCCTGTCCTTCCTTCTGGAAGTATTTTCTCTCTCATTCAGGCTGAAGTTGCTCCAGACAGGCAACGTGGGACACATTGCCCTACATCACTCCAGTATTGATCATATAGTCTGAGTTTTGCTCTCAGGGCATTATCTAACCCAGAGCTTTCCAAACTTTTCACGTTGGCAACACACACCAATGGCGGCTGCGGCGGTGGCACAGCCTGCGGTGTCCTGGTCTGTCGCGCAAAAAACCCAGAAGCACTGATGGGGGGAACCGAAAGAAGCGGCACCCCCGCCAATCGCCGCCGCCGCGCAGCCGCCAGCACTGATTGGCAGGGGTGCCGCTTCTTTCGGTTCTCCCATCAGCGCTTCTGGGTTTTTGCACAACACATCAGGACACCGCAGGCGACACAGTAGTGTGTCACGACACACACTTTGGAAAGCTATGATCTAACCCAGAGCTTTCCAAACTTTTCATGTTGGTGACACACTTTTTAGACATGCATCATTTCGCGACACACTCTTACAGCAGGGCACAAGGCAGGCACTAGGACCTGCGCGGAATCACAGCAGGTTTGGAGGCAGCCAGGCACAAGGCAGGCACTAGGACCTGCGTGGAATCACAGCAGGTTTGGAGGCAGCAGGGCACAAGGCAGGCACTAGGACCTGCGCGGAATCCTGGCAGGGTTCGGAGGCAGCAGCAGCCACGACACACCCAGACACTGCAGGCGACACACTAACGTGTCCCGACACAGAGTTTGGAAAGCTCTGATCTAACCATTCCCACTGAAATACATTTGCTCAATGAAATCTTCATTTCTCCAAGGAATTAGCTAAGAGTCAAGATTATGGATTTGCTACACTGTGCAGTTCCAAGGGTCTTCTCCCTGCAAGCTCCTTTGATAAGGTAGTCTTAAAGATACTTTTAGTCTTCTCTGACTTAAGTCCATAGAACAGTGTTTCTCAACCTTGGCAACTTTAAGCTGTGTGGACTTCAACTCCCAGAATTCCCCAGGCAGCCAGGAATTCTGGGAGTTGAGGTCCACACAGCTTAAAGTTGTCGTTTATTTATTTATTTATTGAATTTATATCACTGCCCCATCTCCCCCAAAGGGGACTCTGGGCGTTGAGAAACACTGCCACAGAAGCTCAATTAAAAGTACACTATGTAGAACAAATGTGGGCTACCGCTATCCCAAGAAATCTCAAGTCTTAAAAGATTTGGTTCCTGTTAAATTTCAACCAGGTCTTTATTTTTAGAAGCAACTTCTCAAATTCTTTCCGCATAATTCCTTGATAAATATGCTCAGTTGGAGACTGGAGCTGATTTTATTCTTCTGCCTAGCTGGAGTCAGTCTTATTCACGTGCACAATAATTGGGAATCTTAAGAGAGTTAAAGAGGCACATGTATAAATCAAACTGGATTCCTGCATAGGTAAGGTGACAATTATTATTGTTATACTTTTGTTATTGATATTATCATCACTGGTTGTGGAGATAATTATACAAAAAATATAACCCAGAGTGTATGGCAGGGTTTTAAAAGCAGGTGCTCATTTATCACAGCTTAGTGATGTAACTTCTTTGGGAAGATACAGTACTGGTCTGATGAATTAGTAAAACCAGTTCTTCCAAAATAAACAGATGTGAAAAATACAGAATCACCTGAGTGTCACCAATTGTTCCATCTAATCTTCTATCCTTTTTACCTAGACTAGCTCTGGTTCTTCAAATCCTTTCCTGCAAATTCCCTGAGACCCTTGAAACAGAGTCATCAAATACTGAAATAGAGCTTCAAATTGTAAAGCATGTATTCCGCCACTAAAATGGCACTTTCATTTTTTTACTTGCTGCAGAGACACCATTTGCTATGCCTAAGCTGTTATTAAGGCACCCAGCACAATAGCATATAAAAATTAAGAGACATTGCTCTGACTAGAATAGAAAACTAGAGAGAGAAAAACAGCCAAATATCAAAGGGCTTTTTTTAAAAATAAAGGTTTTCAAAATTAGGTAAGAATCTCTTAAGACTAATAAGAAGTGAGTGATATACCTGAATGAAATAGGTAGGGTTTATTTATTTTAAGGAGCTACAATCCAGCCCAGAGACCTCAGCACTCAAACTCTCAGTCTAAAACAGTGTTTCTCAACCTTGGCAACTTGAAGATGCGCGGACTTCAACTCCCAGAATTCTCCAGCCAGCATGCTGGCTAGGGAATTCTGGGAGTTGAAGTTTATACATCTTCAAGCTGCCAAGGTTGAGAAGCACTGGTCTAAAATATTCCCCAGCTCAGAAGAGTAACAGAAACCATCTCACATGTTGAACCAGGATTCCTAGATCTGCATCACTTACCAAGGCCACCAGCTATTACCACACGCCCACCAAGGTGGCCAGCTACAAAGTCAGCTCTTTTGTCTCTCATGCGGATGGCACGGCTCAGCCGACTCCAAGACCCTAATTGGAAAATTGGAGAGAGAAAGAATTTAGTTTGATCTAAAGGGAGAGAAGGTCAATAAAGGCTATTTAGCTTTGATAGGTAGAAGCACCTAGATCTCCTTTTTCTAAGCCTGGAAGCTAAGCAGGGTTGGATCCGATTAATTCTTGAATGGGTAACCACCACAGAGGCAAATGGAAAACCACTTGCATGTTTTGCCAGTAAAATTTCATGGGTGTGTCAATGAAGGCACCAAGAATTGAACTTGACTTGAAGATGACTACTTTTAAAAGGCATCTAGCATCACTAAGAAGCTTGAATTCAAGGATGGAATTTGACAGGATGAGGACTGCATGTTCTAATCTGGGTGTGTGAATCAATCAGCACAGTCAGGATAAGACAAATGATGGATTACTCAGTCATTATCTCTTTATCCTGCCAATTAATGAGCTGTAATAATAATCTTAGGATTCACAATTCTTCCATTTGACTTACACACATATATCTCTAGTTTACCTTCCTCTAAGTCAAACATCTCCACGGTGTTGACAAAGTGGGGCCGCGAGTAGAAGTTATGGGGGCCGGGCTGCTGCAGTCCTCCCAAGCTGAAGAAGCAACCATCAGCCATGGCACAGCTGGCAAAGGCACGCCGACTGGGGACACTGGGATAGCGTGTCCAGCTTCTCACTTCCAGATCAAATGCTTCGAAGGCTGTGACAGGCAGCTTGCCTTGTCTTCCTCCTACGGAAAACAGAGACAGCATGACTGCAGGTCACTCATTCTACCTGCTTTGAAGTATAGCAAAGTGTAGCAAACTGAAGAATCATACAACAATTTCTTCTGAATTCCAAAACCAGGTCGATTCAAAGATAAACACCTTTGATGGAATAGTCCTAGAGGCAGGCAAGTTAAGATCTTGTGAAAAACAAGACAAAAGCCACCAACTCAGGTCAGCTTCAGAATGTTTTGCATGACCAGAAGATTTGCCTGACTGTACACCGCACAGTTAATGAACATGTAAACACTTCCAAAACTCTCATCTGTAATGGAAAAGCTCTCCGTTCCATAAAGAACCCCAATGCCTATGAATGACCCAAGAAGATCAAGCAACAGTGCAGGGGTAAAACATTCCAGTGATTCCTTGCTGAAAGATAATATGACCTACAGGTAGTCCTCGGCTTATGACCACAATAGGGACCGGAAAATTCATCATTAAGCAGTGCGGTCATTAAGCGAGGCATCACGTGATTGCACCAGATGTTATGACATTTTTGCGGGAGTCGTTAAGCAAATCACTGCGGTCATTAAGTGAATCATGTGGTTCCCTCACTGATTTTGCTTGTCAGAAGCCAGCTGGGAAGGTTGCAAATGGCAATCACGTGACCCTGGGATGCTGCAACCGTTGTAAATACATGTAACCCGCCCAGAGTCCCTTGCATGAGAGATGGGCGGGGAATAAATTTGAAAAATAAATAAATAAATAAATGTTGGTTGCCAAGTGCCCAAATTTTGATCATGTGACTGTGGGGAAATGGGGTGTGGTGGCTCAGCGGGTAAGACGCCAGGCTTGTCGATCGGAAGATCGCAAGTTCGGAGGTTCGAATCCCTAGTCCCACGTGACGGAGTGAGCTCCCGCATTCGCCCCAGCTTTTGCCAACCTAGCAATTCGAAAGCATGCAAATGCAAGTAGATTAATAGGTACCACTTCGGTGGGTAGGTAACAGCATCCCGTGTGCATGCTGGCCACATGACCGTGGAAGCGTCTTCAGACAACGCTGGCTGTTCGGCTAACGTTTAGAGATGAGCACCGGCCCCTAGAGTCGGACACGACTGCACAAATGTGCGGGGGGAACCTTTACCTTTTACCTGTGGGGACGCTGCAATGGTCGTAAGTGCGAGGATCAGTTGTAAGTCACTTTTTCCAGCACCACTGTAACGTTGAACAGTCACTAAACAAATTGTCGTATTTCAAGGACTATCTGTATTAATTTAGGATATTAAAAACAATGATAGCCGTGTTGGTTCATAAAAGAAAAAGAAATTGCAACTAAAATGATACAAAAGTATGTACAAGCTTTTGAGTTCTCCAGAACTCTTTCATCAGGCCTGATGTTACAAAAAGCAGAGGATGGGGAAGAAGCAAGAAAGTCTCCCTTGCTTTTTCCCCCCCCTCTCCTGCTTCTTGTAATACTTTCTGCTCTGAAGAATTCTGGAGAATTGGAAAGCCTGCACTCTTCTCTGTGTCTCTTTGGTTGGTCTTAATAAAGGCATTACCTTATTATGGGTGCTGGATTTCTATCTCAGGATAACAAACTTTGGATCAAGCACCTATAAAACCATACTTGGGCATTTCTTGACATGTAATTGGAAGGTGGAGAGTGGATACCATCATATCTCCACCAGCCCTGTGACTGGGAACCTTCTGCACCAGAGTCTGTAATTAAGTAATCCAACTAATCAACAGCCAGGCATTGTTGGCCTAATCCTTACCCATTACGTAGATCTTGTTCCCATGCAAGAAAGTGGAGGCTCCATAGCAGGGTGTGGGCATGGATGGTAAAGACTGCCAATGATCCTTAGTTGGCTCATACATTCGCAGGAGAGCTTGTGGAGATGTGTCTGCACCCATCCCACCCAAAGCATAAACCACTCCATCTAGAAAAAGGAGAGATGGGTGCATGTAAAAAAGACAAGTGACGGTCTAGTGGTTAAGGTGCTGGGCTAGAAACCAGGAGACTGAGAGTTCTAATCCCGCTTTAGGCATGAAAACCAGCTGGGTGACTTTGGGCCAGTCCCTGTCTCTCAGCCCTAGGAAGGAGCCAATGGGAAAACAGGAGACTGAGAGTTCTAGTCCCGCCTTAGGCAAGAAAGCCGGCTGGGTGACCCTGGGCCAGTCCCTCTCTCTCAGCCCAACTCACCTCACAGGATGGTTGTTGTGGGGAAAATAGGAGGAGGAAGGAGTATTAGGTATGTTCGCCGCCTTGAGTTATTTATAAAAATAATAAAGGCGGGATAGAAAATCAATCAATCAAGAAGCATCTTGAGGTATCATGGTGCCAGGTTTTTGCTTTTACTGTTTTATCGTGTTCTGGTTTTGTACCACTGTTGTGAGCCGCACAGAGTTGCAGTCTCTTAAGACTGATGGCCATGTAAGCCTTTTAAGTCAGTCAGTCCGTCCGTCCATCCATCCATCCACCTCCCTAGCCCCAACCCCCATGTTGAGGAGAATAATTGGTGGGGGTTTTCCTGCCAGCTGGTAATGTTTGCTTGGACAGGAGTAAAACAAAACAAACCCCCCTATCCCCATGCTTAACACGTCTTGTACAATGTAAGTAAAGACAACTGGCCAGCATTTTGCCTGTGGCAGGATAGGGTTGCCAGTAAAGGAATTTAACTCAGCAATGAGGTAGAACTCTACATATATTCTCTTCTATTGGTAGAATTCTAAATAATAAAAAGGCTTTAAAAATAGGCACTGTTGGCTAGAATTGTGTTTTTAACACTAACCAAGGCAAGACACAGCAATAAAAAAGGTGCAGGGGAAATGTCATTGCTCATCCCTTTCTAAACCAAGTTCAAGGGCTGGTTAATCTATACAAAAACCTAAACAATTTGAGACCAAGGTATCTAAAGTAGTGGCTATTCTTGTACCACAGAGCTTTCCAGACTTTTCATGTTGGTGACACACTTTTTAGACATGCATCATTTCGCGACACACTCTTACAGCAGGGCACAAGGCAGGCACTAGGACCCGCGCGGAATCACAGCAGGTTTGGAGGCAACATGGCAGGCACTAGGACCTGTGTGGAATCCTGGCAGGATTCAGAGGCAGCAGCAGCAGCGACACACCCAGACACTGCAGCCGACACACTAACGTGTCCCGACACACAGTTTGGAAAGCTCTGTTGTACCAGCTTGCCGTTGCTCTTAGATCTGGAGGGAGAACGATCTTATTGTCTCACAAACAGATAAAGAACCTTACGTGGTGCCATGAGGTAGTACCTTTCTGAAGCATCACCCTTGCTAAGAGAAAGGCACCTGGGAAAAATTGATTGACATGTTGGCACGTAAGATCCATTTAATAACTATAGCAAATTTATTTGGGAAATTAGATCCATAACCTCCTTGGGTTTTACTGGTTGCCAAAAAGGCAGCTCTTCCATGTCAATATGTGGGGATCTGTAAAGACACTGAGCTGTCTTTGTAGAGTTCCCTGTAGTGGTTTTCCCGTATTTCTGGCAATATAAAGTTATCCAGCTGACACAGGCCAGGGCCGGAGCATCCTGTAGTGATACACCAGAAAAGGGATGAGTTATTTGTTTTAACCAACTGAAGAAGACAAGTCCACAATGCTTTCATGTCCTCCATTTTCTTTTGCCAAAGTAATTGCTTGTAGTGTCGCTTCTGGATAAGTAGATCTTGTGCTGTAATTTTGCTATTATTTGCCTTATATGAATTGTAGCTAGCTATTCATCTTTTCCTGGCTACTATACAGTCTGCCTGGAACCATGGTTTTGATGGATGTGCAGGCTGCTTGTAAGTCTCTGTGTTGTTTTTATTCTTACTGAAGTTATGATGGATGCTATCTGCTCTAAAGTAGCTCTTTGCAAAGGGGAGAATACACATTTTTATAAATATGAAAAAATAAAATATGAAAAAAAAACCAGTTAATGATACATGAAGGAAAGGCTCAAGAGTCTTTTAGGACTAATGCATGTTGTGGTTCCACCGAAATTACTGAAGAAACTTAAAGCAGAGAAGTTGGCAGGAGAAGCCATTCCTTTACAATGATAGGCAGATGCTACAGCTTGGCATTGCAGCAAGTTTACATAATCACTTTTTACCATATTTATAGGCAGATGCTACAGCATGGCATCACTATTCTAACTCTCTCACTGTAAGCCTCAAAATTTAGCTTCCTCATCCCGGGGGACCCTTCCTGTTCTGCTGGACCAACTCTCAGAATCCTGAGCCAGCACGGCCATGGAGTTGAAAACCCACACGTGATTGATCAAAATGATTGGTGTGCTGTTGAATTCAGATGGAAATGAAATTCTGGATCTTTTTGAGATTATGTGGGGGAGGGATCAACATCTTTGCATGTAGGATTATAGGTGCTAGATCGTCAAAATGAGCCCTTTCAGATGTTTCTCTAGCATTCAAAGGGCAGCCTCTATTAATAGATGCCGAGTAGAAAAACTTGGGATTCCTCCTGTGCATGAATTAGAATACTAATTGCTAGAATTAAGTATTACCTTACTGGCTTGGATGTCTGCATAATTAAAAGCCCAAGCGAGCCTTTTAATGCACAAGGTGCACAGTTCATTGCGGCAATTTAATGGGGGAGTCAAAAAATATCATAATCCTTTGGTCACCAGCCCATATTTTATCCTCTATCAAAACAAAGCCTGGCTTGCCTTTCTTATAGTCTACGTTGCTGTAGGCCAGCATCAAGCTCTAGCACCTCCTCAACTTTAGGCTGCTTTTATTAATGCAATTCATATTTTAGAGCACTCAATAGGAAAACTATTTCAATTTCTTGGTCTATTGGTCTGCTTTTTCTGATTCAGACCCCATCATTAGCCCCAACCTGGAGATGTATTGGACTATAATTTTTATCACTCAGAAAATATAATGGCTATGCTATCTTGAGATGATGAAAGCTGCAGCCCAACACGTCTGGAAACAACAAGCTGGAAAGACTGCTATGAGTACATTTTACTCTCTTTAGGTTGGATACCTGGATAACTGCAGATATATTTTGATTCCAACTGCCATCAGACCCAACCAGCTTGTCAGTAATATGGGCAACGTTGACTAAAATCTAGAGGGCCACAGATTACGTGCACAACATCTCCAGCTTTTTCCTCTCCTGTAGAGCATGATTTGGCAGCTCCAATTCCATAATCTAGGTAATTGTAAAAGAAATGGTGTCCCGTTTCTTTCCTCCTTGAACTGCACTTTTACATGATTTATATTAAATGATAAACTTAGCCTCTTCCTTAGGCAAACAATCATCTTGTGATCTGCGGGGGATTTACTGGACTTCTCATAACTCGCATTAAAGTCTTTGATATAACAGTAAATTTTCTAAAACTCTTTGGACATGCTGGGAAGCTAGAAATAAGGTGCTCTCGGAATTCTAACATGGTCATCCAAAGGAATCTATAATCCAAATCAGCTATTGTTCATAAATACTATTCCCAATTATCAACAATCATCCCTTCAAAATGATCTGATAAATCAAGATCTGAAAACAATGTCCTCCAGATCTTTGGGACTCCAATTCCCATCAGCCTTAGCTAAATGTCAGAACTGATAGCAGATGTAGCCCAGGACATCTAAAGATTGCCAGAATAAGATACAGAAGCAGTATTGTCCTCCACGATTGGCATAATCTGTTGAGAATGATGGGCCCAATAGTCTGCCCTTCCAGAAGACAACCTGTTGAGGGAGGCTTGCTTTGTTCCCTGTACAGCATGACGTCCTACCCTCCCCACAATCGCTTTAAGACCCCCCAGCCCCAAGCTCGCTATGCTCTGGTAGACCCTAGCAACTGCCTCACATGCTACCTGGTCCTTCTAACAAACGTAACATATGAACAACACTGGGATACCGGGCTATCACAACTAATTATATTCGCCACGTAGTATCCCTGGAGACACCATGGCAACCCAACCATGCTGCCAAGTTCTGCCTCCAGCACAGCCTGCCCACCACTCTGCACATAGTAAAGGGGGGGGGGGGGGCGGGGAACAGCAAGGAAAAGGTTTCCACTCCCAATCTGAGATGAGGGCCACAAAACTATTAGCTAACCAGGTCCAGAATTTCTTGCAGACACGGATTTATTTGTATCCGTTGTTAGCCCCCTTTCATTAAAAGTATGCTTGCAACTATTGTATACCCATTGCGCAGGGCTGGTCAGGTTGCCAAATATGACATCAAGAAGGTACAATAGGCTTCCTCTCTGAACAATCACCTCTAGTTCCAGGCCTGGATGGAAACCCAGGCTTGTTATCTCAGACAATGGCTCACAAGCTCCTCTTTGCTCCACCAGGACAGCAGAGGCACATCACGAAAGGTAGAATCCCTCAGGCACGTGTTCGAAGAAAATTCCCTATTTCTTGCCTAGATTAAAAATCAGATAATGATGCAGAGGCATAAGCAGCCAATCTTATTTTAGAGAGTTATGACAGAGATGTTTAAAAAGATGGAAGTGCCCTGGGGAAAATCACTGCAGCCAATTTCTGGGACTGATATGCTGCAATTAAATTCTGAGTAATTAAATCAAACAGATGAAATGAATCAGTTATATAACCGTTCATTTGAACCAGCCATCCAGGCAGCTTCATTCTTTTCTTGTTAAAGGCATGACAACAGGATCTATTGATATACACTATCTGGGCGTAATATAAAAATTACTGAATGGGGTGAAGAGAATCGAGGGCTCTGCCCAACTAGGACTGCCACAAATCAATGGCAGAGGACCAGCTTTGCATGCAGAAGAACGTGGTTGTTTATTTATTTAAACCATTTATATTGCTGCCCATCTCAGCAGCAGGGACTCCAGGTGATCCACAGAGGATTAAAACATAATACAACCAAGAGAACTTTAAATCAATATTAATACTAGTAATATGTAACAGAAGTCCAGGCCTGAACAATCAAGCCAGTATCAGTATGTAAAGACCAATCAAACAAATCCACCAACAGGGCTGGTTTAACCCCCTGGTCCCAATGCCGGGGCGAACAGCCAGGTCTGTAATGCCTTACGAAAGGCCAGGAGGGTCAGAGCTCCCCAGATCTCTGGGGGGATGCTGTTCCATAGAGCAGGCGCTGCAACAGAGAAGACACAGCTCCTTGGTCCCACAAGATGACATAGTCCAGGTCTCAAAAAGACTGAATTAACTTAGCCAAACTTGCTTTGAGGGACAGGCTAAAGTCAACTAAAGGAAGCTTAGTTTCCCCCGTTTCCCCTGCGAAAGAAACAAAAACTGATTTCATGATGAACATGGACACTTCATTGTGTTCTTTTCTCCTCCCCCATTTTCTACACACAACAAGCTTGGAAGAAAGGTAACAGCTGACAGTCATTCTGTAGTGGTGTTTGTACACAGACTTAGCCCATGCCGGTTATTGAATTATCTCATTTTTTGTCTTTTAACCACACACTACACCAAAAAGATTCAGAACCAGCTAGGGTCTGGGGAAGGGGGTGAAATGAATAGGATCCCCCCTGGTACCTTCCATTTCCTGCTTACAAGCACCCCAGACCATGTGGCTCACCCTGACAGAAACAAAATGATGACCTAAGATGGACCTTGGCCTGATCCAGAAGGGCAATTCTAATGTCCTTATATTCTACTGCTCCCATTCATACACATACTATTTGCTAAAACATAAAAGGGTGAGGAGTGTGATTGTGCAGACACTGGTTGTCTCATTTAGATGTAATCTAACAGACCCTTTAGCAAACTCCTACAGGAACAATGTAGGATAAACATACAAGATGCTGCCTCTTTTCCAACAGTAGAACATACATGACAAAGTTCCATGTTCCTCAGAAGAGGCTGGTCGTGCCAGAAAAGCTTGGTTTTGTTTTTGCTTAGCAACCATCTTTTCCATGAAGTACAGAATAGCCACGTTGTCCGTACCCAGTTTACGAAGTTACAATTTCTATCACCACTGCCTGCTTTACTCTGAAACTGGGAAACATGACCCAGCTCAGACAATATCACAGAGGGGACGGATGAAACTCCTGCTTAACAAGGCTGCTCCTGTTTTAAAATGTTAAATCTGTGATATGAGAGACCACCCGGCTTGGCTAGCCTTTCCAAAGGTGGTGCTGTACAAAAATATTGTACTACCACCCCCCACTGTCCTCTACTACAAAGGGAATTATGCTGTCTTGAGCTGATGGACATTAAAGGCCTACACACTGGGAGAACACCATGTTTGGGAAAGCTGTGTCTGGGAGTTGTGAGGCGATAAACATCAGCCTCCTCCCATCTTTCCTAAGTCTGGAGCTGGATGGAAGAGGAAGCACAGAGGTTGCAGCTGTTTTCATCTCCCCTCTTCAAATCTACCATAAAGAGGAAGATTGTAGAGAGGGGATGCAATGTCTGAGCCACCCTTTTGAGATTCTTTGAAGGCCTCAGAAAGGCCTCAGTTGACATGATTCAAGCTACAGACAATTCCACCTGGATGACTGAGAACCTTCATAGTCAGTGAATTTTATAGCTGGTATTTAACACCAAGCAAACTCAACATGATAAATTCTAGCATAAGCTCCATGTGTTGGAGAAAATAAAAAGAAATACAGTAGGTTCCTATTATCATATATAGTAGTCCCGTGAAGCTGTTCAGTTTGGGGGATGGAAATATTTATTAAAATAGGACAAATCACAATTTGAACCAAAATACAACTCAGACAATTATACTGGATCCTAAGTTGGCCTTACTAAGTTTTTTGATAATCAGCAACACATTGAAGACTAAAGAATTGATAGTTTTCTTATTGGTTGCAGTCCAGCAGGCAGTGGCAAGAACTTGGAAAACAGAAAAGAATTTGAAGATGTCTATATGGTAGCAAATATGCTGGAAAATTGTTCTAATGAAAAAATATTAACTAAAAAGAGACAACCACATTATGATAACACAGACAATTTTTACTTTATCTTGCTTATTAGGCACAATAAAAGCATTGTTTGTTTATTTATTTATTTATTTATTTTATATCCCACCTTTATTATTTTTATAAATAACTCAAGGCGGCGAACATACATAATACTCCTTCCTCCTCCTATTTTCCCCACAACAACAACCCTGTGAGGTGAGTTAGGCTGAGAGTGAGTGACTGGCCCAAGGTCACCCAGCCGGCTTTCATGCCTAAGGCGGGACTAGAACTCTCAGTCTCCTGGTTTCCCATTGGCTCCTTCCTAGGGCTGAGAGTCAGGGACTGGCCAAGGGTCACCCAGCCGGCTTTCATGCCTAAGGCGGGACTAGAACTCTCAGTCTCCTGGTTTCCCATTGGCTCCTTCCTAGGGCTGAGAGAGAGGGACTGGCCCAAGGTCACCCAGCCGGCTTTCATGGCTAAGGCGGGACTAGAACTCTCAGTCTCCTGGTTTCCCATTGGCTCCTTCCTAGGGCTGAGAGAGAGGGACTGGCCCAAGGTCACCCAGCCGGCTTTCATGCCTAAGGCGGGACTAGAACTCTCAGTCTCCTGGTTTCCCATTGGCTCCTTCCTAGGGCTGAGAGTCAGGGACTGGCCAAGGGTCACCCAGCCGGCTTTCATGCCTAAGGCGGGACTAGAACTCTCAGTCTCCTGGTTTCCCATTGGCTCCTTCCTAGGGCTGAGAGAGAGGGACTGGCCCAAGGTCACCCAGCCGGCTTTCATGGCTAAGGCGGGACTAGAACTCTCAGTCTCCTGGTTTGCCATTGGCTCCTTCCTAGGCCTGAGAGACGGACTGGCCCAAGGTCACCCAGCCGGCTTTCAGGCCTAAGGCGGGACTAGAACTGACGGTCTCCTGGTTTCTAGCCCAGCACCTTAACCACTAGACCAAACTGATTGTTTACTACCCAGTTCCAGGTTCCCAGATAATGTAATTAAATAAGATTATATGCATTTTGCTTTACTGTATATATATTCCACAACTGTTAATAGCTAATACATTTAAATTTTTAAAACATTAGCTATTTGGGGGAAAAATATATTTGCATTAATATTTGGTGAAACAAAATAAAATGTTATTTTTAAACCCAAGCCAAACTTCAATAGTTAATTAATTCACTAGAGTGAATTAATTCTAGTGAATTAATTCACTAGAGTGAATTAATTGTAGATTCCGTTTGAATGGAAGAGAATATGTTCCAAAGCAAACTTGAACATTTTAATGTTAGAGTTCTTGTGTTGCCCTGGCGAATTATTCCCGGACAAAGCACAGCCTTCTCATGGTGACGTGAATGCCAGGTGGCTGGATAACAGAGAAGCCTTGGCTTTGTTTACATCTTCATTAGATATGAAGCTAGAAGGTACCATTGTTATGACTAGTGCCCACACAAGCAATGGATCTTCCCATGAAGGCGAAGCCTCCTGATTTCCTTCCGTGGGAAGCCTTGCCCAAGCCCCCCCTGAGCAAGGAGGGGGGGAACTCAGTGCGTAGATGCAGCACATGCTGTGTGCTTTGAGGCCTAGTGTGTGTGTAACAGCTAACTTCCAGCCAATCAGAATGCTAGAAGAACTGAATATACAACCATGCAAAATGGTGTTCTATGCCTTCTTGATTTCTAGTGTCTTCTAGCCATGTAGTTCTTCACGTGTTCACTTCCCGTGGACTGGGCAGAGTGAGCTATGCCTGGCTTTGGGTATAGGCCATGGCAGGAACTCTGGCCCTGGGATCAATACACGGAACTCTGCTTATAAGTTTGTTTTGTTTTTCCTTTTACAATGATGTATCCTGTATATTCATCTTTTTCATTGTTGCGATAATGTACTGTATCTGTATTATTGCCCTATGCTAAACAGTAAACACAGCTGCATTCTTGTCTGTTTATTCTTAAGCCTCGGTTTTTCCCCTTTAAGCCAGCATATACCCCATCATTTAAATCTGATAATCTCTGTTGTTTGAATGGAAGGCCACCAACCAACGTTTGAATGTATTAAATGAATATATTTTATTGTATTAAATGAATACAATCTACTGGAAAGGCTGATAACATTCACATTTAAATTCTTTCTGATCAAATTATGATCTTTATGAATATCACACGGGGCTTCTGGATTGTCTCCAACTGACCTGAAACCCCAACAGGAAAAAGAGGAGGAATGGAATGAAATGAAATGAAATGAAATGAAATGGAATGGAATGGAATGGAATGGAAAAATGTGGAACTAAAGGACTGTGGCCAATTTCTGAGACAGCACAGAGTGAAATGTAAGGAAGAGTTCACAAATGGAAAACAGGTAAGTCTTAGAAATTCCAAGTATGTCTAGTTTTTTTTATAAATAATGTGTTCTGCAGAAAACAAGATCAGCTAAGTGCACATTATAGAGGGGCACTTATAAGCCACGTGACACATTTCATGGGCCATCTATAATCACATCTGCCTTTTGTAGAATTGTTCACTTTATTGCAGCTCCAGAGGGCTCCAGATTTTATCAGAGATTTTATTTTAAACCTTCCCTCTGCCACAATGCACAGCCTATTTCCCCCTCTGAGTCACCCCTCCCAAAGTTGTGCTTGATCGTGAAGGGGAAAGGGGAAAACGGATTCCCTTGTGGGGTGAACACAATCTTTGAGGGAACGACGAGAAAGCCCTCCCCAGCCCCACTTCTGCAGCCGAACCAGCAGCGTCCTGTGACTGCTTTAAATTAAAAACGAAGATGTGGGGAGACGGGGGTACAGATTTCTAATGAAAAATGCCTCTTTGTGGCCAATCAATTCGGTGCCTGCCAAAAGCACCTTTGGCGTTACTTATTTGTAGTGACAAATATAAAAAGACAGAAACAGGATTTGCTAGGCTTTTTTTTTTGGCTTGGAGGCAAGGAATGCTATACCAGGTGAGCAACAGCACATAGAAACCATGCTGGCTGGGTATTATAGAAGTTGTGGTCCCATCTATCTGCAAGAGGTCTGGCTGAGGAAGGATGTTTCAGTGTTTCATTAAAAGCAGTTGCAGATCCACAGTGTCGGTGCCCCAGGGTTTCATAGCTAAGACAGGAACTACTGTATGCTGGCATGCCAGCCTTGCACACACTGTGGCTGAGAATATAGTTGCCATTACAAGTTTATTTCATCCATTTTTCTCACCCCTTTTTCTTTTTGAGGCAGCTGGTACTTAAAACACGCACAGAAAGGGAAGCAAAATATTACACATTTCCCATTACAAAGTAAAACCCACAAGATTTCTTCAAACGCGGCAGAATCCACTCTTCTGATAGAAGACACCAGGTGGTTGAAATGCCAGATTCCTTTGTGCCTGCCTAACTTTGCCTGAAAAGGCACCCTGACCGTGTTAAGGGTACTTAATTAAGATACCTCTTCTATAACATTTGGGTCCAGCCTTGTGGCTCTGTGATCCCCCTCCCCAAGACTTGGGTGTCACCCCCCAGCAGCACCCCAAAGTTTTATTATGTTGTAATTTGTAAGTTGACATGAAGGAAAAACTGCTAAATACATGACTTGCATCCCAAAAAATAACAGGTAGGGCAAAGACATGACTATTGGTTTTCCTTTCAGTCGCACTTACGTTTATTTAAAGTTAAGCTTAAAACTATCCTTAAGTGCGACTGAAAGGAAAACCAATAGTCATGTCTTTGCCCTACCTGTTATTTTTTGGGATGCTCCCCAAAACCAAGCAAGCCTTTAAAAGCCAACTGTGGCCTACAGCCTGGAGAAAAACCTGCTATATTCCATGGGTGTGTAACCAGCCCTGGAACTCCACGCAACCCCCTCCAACTTCTTTCTATGCTGCCCCCCCAACTCACATCTCAGCTGCCACCCAATCTGAATTAAAACATTAAATTAAACTTGTGATTGTAATCTCACGTGACACTTTCCAGAAAACCCACGGGCACCCATCCATTCGCAAAAGACGGTGCACCCCAGCTAGCATACATTCTCCTAGGGTGCATCTTTATGAAACTAAATTAGCTCCAACAATATATAAGAGCCAGATTATCAGCAAGGGAAGCGGGGGTGGTGGGGAGGACGGGACTTTTTTTGCAGAAATGATAAACAGCAAAATCAGCCGGGGAAAACTGAGCATTCAGTGGGGAGGAAAATTGGCAACCTGGAACAGAATGGGATGTCTGCAAGGGGATATGCCTGGCTGTAACTTTGACTTGTCAAGGCAGAGCAACCAGCTTCACCAATGTCTGGAGCTCCAATTGGGGAAATTTCTCACCACCAAGCTGGAATAATTGGCCACCTACCTTTCTCAAGGGCTGCGATGCCCATTGAAGCCTGAGCCAGGTCTGCCCTTCTCTCCCATCTGCCTTCATCCGTGTGGTAGACTTCAACGGAGGCCAGGGGTCTCTGTGTGGAGTCAACCCCACCAATCACCAGCACTTCCTTGCCAAGCATCACGGCTGCCGCCCCTGCCCGCGGGGTGGGCATAGGAGGTAACACTATCCACTTGCGGGAAACAACATCCAACATTTCCATGGTGTCCAATGGCTGGCCCTGCTGGCTGCACCCCCCCACCACAAAGAGGTGTCCATCCTGATAGGTTGGGCTGCAGTACACCCGACAGGTAGGCAGGGGGGGGAACGTCTCCCAGAAGAAAAACTTGGTATTGGCTGCTTCCATTCTGCCCAAGGGCCTGGCATCTCAGGAGACTGGCATGGCAACTGTCCCTGCAATGAGCTGGTGCCTCGGCATGGCAGCCTTCTGCATTGGGTCCCCAAGACCAGGAAAGATTCCCCTGAAGCGTATCTCCTACACCATTGGAACTCCACATCCACAAAGACTCAGGAGGTTGGGAGGAAGATCTGACTGCGGGGAGAGGCCAGGGTCCCCCAAGGAAGCAGGCAAGGAATGCCGTGATGGCCAAGAGATGGTGTCTCCACAGGAAAAGGAACCATTCCTCTCCAGAATGGCTAAGGATAACTTGAAGGAAGGGATAGCCCAAACACTCAGGGCAGTCTATAATGCTGGAGGTCAGCCTCTAACCTCAAGCAGTCCGCCGCTCTCAGAAAGAGGGACAGGTTCAGCAGGCTCTTCTGAATGAAGTTGGCGCTTCTGTGTCTCTCGGTCGATGTTGAGTTCTGCTGCAGGGAGAGAGAACGCACAGTTTGAGAAGGAAGCCATTTTGAGAAATCTGATCATCGTGAAAACCCCTCACACTGGATTATAGGATAGCTCCCAAATAAAATCCCTCCAGTTTCCATCTGTCCTTCACACTTAGGCAACAATCCCAGACCAAGCAGGCAGAAAAGGCTTCAGCGGCCTAGCTTTCAGTTTGGATTTCACAATAGCACTTCCACTCATCCCATGGGCTCCATCTGGCCTCCCGTTTGGTCTTCTCCTAGAAAAGAAGTACCTCCCCATCTTTCCTCAGAATGAGTGGCCCAGCAAGAGCCTTCCTAAAAAAAAGCCATGTTCAGTAATGGTTTAAGATTATGAGGGCCAGGACTTGGACCAAGGTCATCATCACTCACTCAGGGACTCCCCACCCCCACTAGAAGACATTCTTTGGTAGCCACCTCCTTCATTTCTTGTGCCAGCAAATGTCTTTTCAAGAGTCCCTCTGTAGCTGGAAAAACTCACCTTCCCAATGACAGGAGACAAGACCAGCGAGGTAGAGAATACAGGTTTATTGCTAGCAAGGTTCAGAGCGATAGCTCAGCAAATCTGAACCCCGGGCTTTACCCAGAGTCAATCCATGGGGAACATGGCTGGCTGGGGAATTCTGGGAGTTGAAATCCACACATCTTAAAGTTCTCAAGGTTGAGAAACACTGCTCTAAGCCAATCACTGTCTCCTCACTCAATCTCTCTCACAGTTTATGACAAAGCTAATTGAAATGTGAGCACCCTAATCTATGTTTGTGAATGCAGGATCAGGATCAAATAGTTATTCTGGATTATTTAACATGCACCCTCTTGCTGCCTTAGGGTCCTATGGTGCAATAAAAACTAAAACCAAAGCAAAAGTGATATTGGGATAGAACAGCCTTTTCTTTATTACTAGTCTAAATTCCCAGTGACCTTATTCCCAGCAGCAGCAGCAGCAGCATAATTAAGCCATCTTCCTACCCCAGGGAAAAGCAACCATGATGTCCTCATGTCAACACCAGCCAGCCTTAAGAAGGTCCTTGTCAAATGTATAACCAGACACTCCGAGAGGACAAAACACGGCCGTGTGATACATTCATATCTTGGTGGAAGGACAACATGTACTGGAAAAAGGCACACTTAAGTAAATGTGAAAGGTGGCTGCTGCCATTTGGACAGCTTCAAAGCAATTTCCTGCAAAATTACGACGGCGAAATGGGTCACAGAACATGAGGGAATTAGGAAACAGTGAAAAAAAAGGAGGAAGGCAGTCCAGCTAAAACAACTTGCTCCCTTTCCTTTATCATATCTGCTATAGCCCTAACTCAGGAATGTGACCGCGAATGGTTAATTGGGTTTCAATGGACCTCTCTCCCGATTATCATCTCAATTGTGAAATTATTCTATTCATTTAAGGTGACACATGTCCCAAGTATACCTGGTCTTAAAAACTTAGAAATCAAACAGGAGACAACTGACCATGGGCAATAGCTGAGGGCCTTCTCCTTCATTCACATTCAAGTCCATTGGTCTTGTAACAAGAACACGTCTTTAGCCTCAAAATTAAGGAAAAGAAAAAGTCTCATCTCCTGACAACTCATAAATAACTATACAGTGAGAATCAATGCCTTTCCGTGCTTTCCAGCCACCTCCGATATAGCTTTCATCAAGCCGCACTGATTGAGAGTGGACATATCATTCTTCTGAAGAGTCTGAAATTGCTTCTGAAAGAGTATGAAAAGCAATGATCCCTATGCAGTAAAACCGAAAAGATGCCTTAGATGCAATTTAAAAGCAGGACAATTTGATACATGTGTGAATTATACACACAGACACGCACACACACCTCTACCTACCCTTTAAAATCTTCAGTTGAGGTGAAGCAGGTAGGCCCAGTGGGTTTGGATTTTATATTAGAAGCTTAATTAACATTTCTCTGTTGCAAACATAAGACAGAGATAGAAGTCTTGCCCAATGTTCTTGCATGCATACTAACCCTTGTAACACAAAGGTGCAGACTTGTAAGTTCCCTAAACTTCCCTAAACTCGCAGATGGTGTAAGATAACTTCCCCTTTTGTTATCCTGTTTTGCTGTTCTAAGTATAAACTGCTGAGCTTGTGACACGTAAGATCTTGTGATGTCCTGAATGTATTGATTGCAAGACCTATAAAAGATTGACTCTGGGTAAAGCCCGGGGTTCAGATTTGCTGAGCTATCGCTCTGAACCTTGCTAGCAATAAACCTGTATTCTCTACCTCGCTGGTCTTGTCTCCTGTCATTGGGAAGGTGAGTTTTTCCCGCTACAGAGGGACTCTTGAAAAGACATTTGCTGGCACAAGAAATGAAGGAGGTGGCTACCAAAGAATGTCTTCTAGTGGGGGTGGGGTATAAGAAAGTTCTCTCCAACTTGGAATCAACTTTACAGTATTACACTTTTTGGCCCCAGGCAGAGACTTATTAATATCTTAAGAGTCCCTTGGACTGCAAGGAGGTCAAATCAGTCAATCCTAAAGGAAATCAACCCTGACTGCTCATTGGAAGGACAGATGCTGAAGCTGAAGCTCAAATACTTTGGCCACCTAATGCGAAGAGAGGACTCACTAGGAAAGACTGAAGGCAAAAGGAGAAGGGGACGGCAGAGGATGAGATGGTTAGATAGCATCACCGATGTAACGAACATGAACTTGAGCAAACTCCGAGAGACAGTGGAGGACAGGAAGGCCTGGCGTGCTATGGTCCATGAGGTCACGAAGAGTCGGACACGACTAAACGACTGAACAACAACAAGAGATTTACCCCAAGGTTGGGAGCACAACTGGAACTCTGTGGACTGCTTTTATGCTGTTGTGGATTTCACATGTATTTACCTGTCACACTCCTCCCATTTAGGGTAAGCAAGTTTATGCAAAGCACAGACAAGGAGTAAGAAATAATAAGCCAAATAAATTAAAGGCAGGAGAGAAGAGAAGAGGAAACATACCTAATTTACACCAGTATTATTCCCTATACCAGTGCTTCTCAACCTCAGCAACTTTAAGATGTGTGAACTGGCTGGGGAATTCTGGGAATTGGAGTCTACACACCTTAACATTTGCTGAGGTTGAGAAACACTGCCCTAAACCTCTCCATACATACAGTATCTTTCTATTTTTGCAAGCCATCCTTGCCTCCAGCTTGTCCATTCACCACTTCAGACCTTGGTTTTGTTCTTTAAGCTTCTCACCTGGGTCTTTTTGAGGATTTCATCAGTTCCATCCCACCATGATCTTCTTGGTTTTTTCCTTCCTCTCTACCCATTGACTCTTTCTTTATATATTTGCTATGCAATCCCATCCTCATTTATTCTGTCTGAGCAGCCCTTGCCCCCTGCACTTTCAGTCCACTTTCACACTGGTCACTTGTCTATTCAACCCACCTTCATTCATCACCTATAATTTACGACCAATTCTTGTTTTACTTCACACACTTCCTATGTATCGCATTCCCACTTACATTCAACCCACCTTTATGTTTCATACCCAATTCTCGGTATAATGAACAGAAGCACACTCTTATACACAACCATTTTTACTTCTTTTGGCAAAACATTGGTCCTTCATAAAATGCCACAGACCTCCACATCCCTTCTCTCTCTCTCTAACACAGAGCTTTCCAAACTTTTCATGTTGGTGACACACTTTTTAGACATGCATCATTTCACGACACACTCTTACAGCAGGGCATCATTTTGCAACACACTCTTACAGCAGGGCACAATGCAGGCACTAGGACCTGTGCGGAATCACAGCAGGTTTGGAGGCAGCAGGGCACAAGGCAGGCACTAGGACCTGCTCAGAATCCTGGCAGGGCAGGTTTGGAGGCAGCAGGGCACAATGCAGGCACTAGGACCTGTGCGGAATCACAGCAGGTTTGGAGGCAGCAAGGCACAAGGCAGGCACTAGGACCTGCTCAGAATCCTGGCAGGGCAGGTTTGGAGGCAGCAAGGCACAAGGCAGGCACTAGGACCTGCTCAGAATCCTGGCAGGGCTCGGAGGCAGCAGCAGCCGCAACACATCCAGACACTGCAGCCGACACTAACGTGTCCTGACACACAGTTTGGAAAGCTCTGCTCTAACACATTGTAAAATTTCTCCATTGTCCCATTCTACCAAGATACACAAATTCATCTACTTCCTCTAGTTAGTGACCATTTGTGTAAAACTTAATATTTTAATTCCTCATTCTTCTGGTAAACCCCTGGAGAATGTAACTAAAGGACACTGCTAATATACCTAAAAGTAAAGAAATAATCATTTAAGAATAATAAACATAGTAAATTATTGTGTCTTAGTCCTGCTCTTGGAAGAGAGAAGAAATCAATTAAATGAAAATCTGAGTGTTCCTAACAGCTGCATTTTTGTGTATAGTTGTCAACTTTACACGCCACCCATCCTGGACCAACCATTAGCAACCTTCTGATCCGCAGAAGTTAGCAAGCAATCTTGATTATATTATCTAAAAGTTTTCCTTGCTGATTTCAGGAAATCAAAGGGCTGCTAAAGCACAGGACAAGCCAGGTCATTTCGCAAGCTTATCTGTCCACCCCAAGGGACAATAACTTCCCTTTGGCTGCAAACATTAATGACTTCAACTCCTTGATGTCAGAATACCATGAAATAAGGGAAGAGAGCAGAGAACAGCAGCTCTCTTTAGGAAGCTGGGTGTTCAGCTAGCTTGCTACCTTACCTATTTCACATGCAACTCCAGGGTCTCAGCAATGGAGACCTGATCCCTAACTGTCCACTCTAAACTCCACCTGCAGCTTTTAATTTGTGGCTGGCCCCCTGAGTATGATAATTTCCCTCATTTTAAATCTCACCATCTATGAGGACTCCGTGACTCATTTATTTTCAACTCAAAAAATTAGGCACTTTAGTAGCTTAATAACAGACAGCTGCAGAATTTAGTAACACAGACATAAATACTGATTATGTGTCCCCCCCAATCAGAAATAGTTGTTGCCTATAGGGACTTTCCAGCCTGTTCTCCTCTCAGGAGAAGGAAAAAAGGTACTTTTGCTTTTGTTATCTTCTGCACCTAAGGGAACTAGGAAGTACCGAGTTTGGAGGCTTACAAAAAAATTTAAAAATAAAAGTCAAACCTATGGGCAAGATAATTCTCTTGTGGCGTAAGAACTATGCAGTTCCTAATAGCATCATTGACTGGGCTTTGCTCCCAAATGTTCCGTGGATGACAAACTAGAGCTCAACATGAGATGTGTGGCAGATGCTAAAAAAACTAAAGGAATTCTTGTATCAGTAAGACTGTTGGGAAAAGGAATATTGATTCATTAGCTAAACCAGAGCTTTCCAAACTTTTCATGTTGGCGACACACACCAATGGCGGCGGCGCGGCCTGCGGTGTCCTGGAAGTGCTGATGGGGGAAACCGGAAGGAGAGGCACCCCCGCCAATCAGCAGCGCTGATTGGCGGGGGCGCTGCTTGTTCCGGTTTCCATCAGCGCTTCCGGGTTTGCGCGCAACACACCAGGACACCGCAGGCGACACAGTAGTGTCTCTTTGATTGGTACACAGTAGTGTGTCACGACACACACTTTGGAAAGCTATGAACTAAACTATACACAGTCAGAAGCAATTTCTACGTGCCCTGTGTTTGACTACAGACACAAAGACCATAGCTGCTCTTTCCACTGGTAGTATGTCTTTTCAGTAGTATGATTCTGCTACCATAAGGACTAGAAACTAATTGTAAAATACAAACTCAGCAGGGCAGAATGAGATACCATTCCAGGCCTTAAGAGCAACAACTTCATGATCAACAAACTGACCAGGGAGGGGCTGTTGTCATTAGGAATAAGGTGGATTACTGTATGTCAAGGAAGCCAAGCCGACACACTTGCAATCTGTCTCACATGTAACCTGCATAGCCACCCTCTCTTTCCCCCCCTTCTCCCCCACCTCATCCCAATTTAAATCCTTTATCACTTTAGCTACTCCATGCACCTGATGAAGTGAGCTGTAGTTAGCTAAACCTTATACCTTTAATGAAATGTGTTAGTCTGAAAAGATGCTACCAGACTCCGCCTGATTTTGGGGCACCATAGACTAACACAACTTTCCTCCTAAAATACCTCTACTGTATCTCCTTTTGTTCATTGTTTTTTCCTAATCTAATCTAAAGAGCTCCAAACTTGTAATAGGGAGCAAACAAGGGGCAGAGGAGTTAAGGGACTATCCCTAACAAGTTTTTCAGACCTGATATTACCACCTTTCTTGCGGCGGTCGTTAAGCGAATCACTGTGGGTGTTAAATGAATCACACGGTTCCCCACTGATTTTGCTTGCCAGAAGCCGGCCAGGAAGGTCACAAATGGTGATCATGTGACCACAGGATGCTGTGAAGGTCATAAAATGCGAACCGGTTGCCAAGTGCCCAAATCATGACCATGTGACTGTGGGGATGCTGCGACAGTTATAAGTGTGAGCACCGGTTGTAAGTAGGTTTTTTCAGCACCGTCGTAAGTTTGAACCATCACTAAACGAATGGTTGTTAAGTGAGGACTACCTGTAGCCGCAATACCTCATGAAGTAGGCTTCTCTACTGGGGGTAAAGTTCAGAGATGTGACAGAACTACTTCCAAGACTGATCAAGACCATTGAGAATTATCTGGTAATAGACCCCTGAGATAAGTTGGTTGCACCTCACAAGGACAGGTAAAATGTGTTTCTTCGAAGCAGGGAGAGTTTGAAAACTCTGAAGAACGTCAGAAAAGAACTTGTACACTGCAGAACAGAGCTTTCCAAACTTTTCATGTTGGTGACACACTTTTTAGACATGCATCATTTCACGACACACTCTTACAGCAGGGCATCATTTCACGACACACTCTTACAGCAGGGCACAAGGCAGGCACTAGGACCTGCGCGGAATCCTGGCAGGGCTCGGAGGCAGCAGCAGCCGTGACACACCCAGACTCTGCAGCTGACACACTAACAGTTTGGAAAGCTCTGCTGTAGAAAGACGCAGGAGTGTTGATCTAATGGACCTATTAAAGCACTCAATGAAAATGGGGGGGGGGAAGGGCTCATAAAATTCATGGCTTTCATTGTCTATACCCTAATGTTCAGAGTACTGGAAAAAACATTAGATGAGCCTCATTAGGAAACCAAACACCATTTAACAGATAGGAGGAGGACCTGGTGACAGCAGTTGAAGGATACTGTATGTTCAAAAAGAACAGAAGTGGCAGAAAAAGAGAATCTGCACTGTACGTTAAAACTATTCACTCCTGCTCTACTGGTGCGGAAGGCAGCAATGTCAAGAGCACCTGGATTAAAAGAAGTGCAGGAAGGAACAGTAATACTGTGTGGTTGGGGTATGAGGGATCAGCTGGGCTGTCACAAAGTCCTGGACCCCAACTCATCATTATTTTATTAATAACTTAGAAGAAGAGAATGCTTATGAAATCTGTGCGTGACACAAAACTGGGTAGAATAGCCTAGAACAGAGAACAGAGAAATACAGTTTAAATGATCTTGGTAGTCTAAAACAGTGTTTCTTAAAAAAAATTCTCTCAGGACCCTATCCCACTTTTAAAAATTATGGAGAACCCCAAAAGAACTTTTGTTTGTATGGGTTATATTTATTGATATTTACCGTATTAAAAATTAAAATTGATGCATCTGCTACCGCTACTGCTTCTTACGATTGTTGGATGGGATTTTAATATTGTATTATTTTTCAACGTAGGCTGGCAAATCCTAAGTTCACACTTTAAGAAACACTGGCTTAGAGAAATGAGCTAAAAGTAACGAAGTTAAATTAAATAGAGACAAAAGAGAAGTTGTTCCCTTAGGAAAGAAGAATTAAATGCAAAAGTATGGTATGGGGGCTTGGTAAACAGGGTCATCCACTGGGGCAGTCAAAAAAAGTCAAGATGGTGGTCATAACCAAGCAATTGAAGCCTGCCCCTTTTTTACATAACACATGTAACATGTGGTTACAGCCACCATCTTGATTCTTTTGACATCCCTCTTGCAGATGCCCCCATTGATAATGGTACTCGTGAAAAAGACTGTTGACTATTAGTTGACTACAAATAAAGTATGCCATCAGCGTAAAGTGCCTGTAAGAAGGCAAGTCTAAATTTTAGGTTAGGGTTAGTTTTCAAATAATGAGCACTAATCATTCTACTTTATTCTATAATGGTCAGACCTTACAAAGAGTGCTGTATCCAATTCTGGGCACTAAAGTTTAAGAAAGATTCAGAAAAACTGGAACAGGTTCATCGAATGGCATTGAGGATCAGCGGTCTAGAACAGAGCTTTCCAAACTGTGTGTCGCAACACAAAAGTGTGTCGCCACACCACCCGGAAGCGGTGGTGCGCACGTGCACGGTGGCGGCGCGGTATCAGTGTTTCCGCGTTTTAGCGGAGGCTGCCGCCGCCATGCACGCGCGCACCGCCGCACGCCTCCCCGCGCCGCCGCCGTGCGCACGTGCCCCCCCGCGCCACCGCCGCCGCTGCTGGTGTGTCGCCAGCGGCGGCACTTTGGAAAGCCCTGGTCTAGAAACTAGGTCCTGTGAAGAGATACAGAAGAAACTGACCATGTTTAGCACCAAGACGACTTAGGATAGATATGAGCGCACTCTTGAAGTGCCAGAACGGATGATATAAAAAAGAAAGTCAAAACATCTTCCCTATTGTTCCAGGGGATAGGGCACAAAATAATGCAATAATACAGGAATGCAGATTCGGACTGCACATTAGAAAAACTTCCCAACAGAAAGATAATTTTCACAGTGCAATCAATTTCTCCAAGAGAGGGTGGGCTTCCCTTCCTTAGATGTGTTCAAGCAGAAGCTGGACAATTACTTGCCAAAAATACTTTTAATTTGGATTTCTGAACTACACAGGGGTTTGGACTCAGTGTGGCCTAAATCAGGTGTAACCAACTTTTTTGGCACCAGGGACCGGTCGTGGAAGACAATTTTTCCACAGACGGGGGGGGGGGGGGAGGGTTTGCAGGCGGGAGCCAATTGCGTGGACTGGGGGCGGGGTTTGCAGGCGGGAGCCAATCGTGCGGACCGGGGGCGGGGTTTGCAGGCAGGAGCCAATCATGCGGACCGGGGGGCGGGGTTCGCAGGCAGGAGCCAATCGCGCGGACCGGGGGCAGGGTTTGCAGGCGGGAGCCAATCGTGCAGACTGGGGGCAGGGTTTGCAGGCGGGAGCCAATCGTGCGGACAGGGGCAGGGTTTGCAGGCGGGAGCCAATCGCACGGACGGGGGCGGGGTTTGCAGGCGGGAGCCAATCGCACGGACAGGGGCGGGGTTTGCAGGCGGGAGCCAATCGTGCAGATGGGGGGCGGGGTTTGCAGGCCAATCGCGCGGACCACCACTGCTCACCTGCTGTGCAGCCCACTTCCTAACAGGCCGCAGGCCACTAGTGGGCCGTGGCCCACAGTTTGGGGACCCCTGGCCTAAATGGTCCTTCCAATTCTATGATTCAATAATATTTATAGGGAATTCGCTCATGTCCCCAAATAATTTCATTTATTTTTTTTCCCATGCACTTTTTATAGTAACACCTCATCATTTTTAGTAGATGTTAATAGAAGTGCAGACTGTAGTTTAAAAGGGATCACAGTGTACAGGTCTCCAGGCGATCTGCATAAATCAGCGAAGGTTCCTGATTTCCAATTATTCAGTAACAGCTAAAAAAGGAAATCTTGATGGAATCAGAAACAGATTATGTATTCTTTCTTCCATTTTAATATTCAAAATGAATATGTACAGAGTTCTTTCATGGTAAACATGCACATTTGGCTTCAGCTGGTAGATTTCAAGATTTTTATGAGAGAAAGATAGTTTCCATAAGGCTGAATTTAGCTCTCCTAGGCCTCTCCTCCCCTATTATAAATACATTCCAAAGGTAAGAGATTATAGGTCACTGAGGGATGTAAAAATAATTATGAGAAGAGGTATCTTGCCTCTAAATACTAGCTTCTAAGGAACAACAATGGGAGAAAGTTGTTGCCGTTCTGCCCAGCTTCTAGACATCCGAGAAACAAGTAACTGGCTGGCCATTTCAGGAAAAGGATGGTTGGTGAAAGTTGTGTTATTTGCACATCCTCTGAAATAACAAATAGAATATCATGTGCTGATAAACCAATAGAAATTTGCTTTAAAAAACATGGAAGTGTTTTCCTGTGATCTAAATATGAGTTTAACAGAACAAATAAATTGCTTCAGGGCACCTCAGAGAACGTTTAATAAGATCTGGTTACAATTGCCTTGCTATTGGAGATGCAATCCTGAAGCTGAAACATGAACTCATATGTTTTGGTCTTGTCCCGTTAACTGTCACATTTGCTGCCAATATCAACAGGATTGTTAATATGGCTTCTGTGTTTGCTGCATGCTAAAAGCAGCTCTGTTGACTCTTGACTATATATTGACTATATTATATTTGGAATCTATCAACTCATCAAGAACTGTGGACTTTTCAGGCATAAGGGTTGGCTAAACAAGATATACTACTGGAAAGAGACACCTACACCTGATTTATAGCAAGGATTACTGATTTCTATAATAGGTAGTCCTCGCTTAATGACTGCCCTGTTTAGCAACCGTTCGAAGTTACAATGGCACTGAAAAAGTAACTTTATGACCAGTCCGCACGCTTAAGACTGTCACATCGTCCATGCGGTCACATGATCGAGATTCGGGCGCTTCACAGCTGGATTCTGACAAGCAGAGTCAATGGAGAAACTGGCAGTAAAATCGCAAGTTGTGATCACGTGATGTCTCACTTAACGACCGTGGGGTGATTTGCTTAATAACCGCGGCAGAAGTGAGGTTGTAAGTCCGTCATGGTCATGTGATGTCTTGCTTAATGACTGCGTCACTTAGTGATGAAGTTGCCGGCTCCAATTGTGGTCGTTAAGTGAGCACTACCTGTATTTGTCAAGATTTCAATTAGTTTTTTTCAATACAGGGGCAAGGAAGATTTTCAAGCACTAAGATCACAGTTGCTGAAATTATTTTGTTTATAACATAATCTTTCAGGCTGTATTCACTGTATTCATAAATAATTGTAAGATATATGTTTTTCTCCAGACCTAAAAATAGGAAGCTTTTAAATTAGAGAGACTCATCTGGATACCTGGCTAGAAATAATGTGATTTCCAGATTCCCCTGAGCAAGACTACTATAGAGTGAAATGATGTAATCCTATTAAGAAAAATCAGTAGCCATAGTATTTTTTGAAGTGTCATTGGGTAATGGATGCCTGAAAGGCCAGTTCTGAGTCATATGTTGCACGTACAAGCTATCTAGTTAGAAGACAGGTCAGATAGATATTTTTAAGTGAATCCCCTGGGTACGAACATTCTAACTCCTGCTGCAACAACCAAGCTGGAGAAAGAATTTCAGATAGGGACGATATTCACAAATACTCCCCATCATTTCTCATCATTTTCACTCTGTCCAAAAAAGAATAGCGAGTCTTCAAGGAATTTGCAAAAATATACAGTATGTCCTGTTCCTTTCAGCGATGATCTTTCGGCAGTTTTCCACCTTGAAACTGAGGTAGTGCTCTCTATGGGGCAGCTTTATCCCAGTGAGTTCAGTACAGGTAGTCCTCACTTACTGACCGCCTCATTTAGCGACTGTTCAAAGTTACAACTGCACCGAAAAAGTACTTTTACAACTGGTCCTTGCATTTACGACCTGCGTGTCTCACGATTCACATGATCGCCATTTGTGTGCTTTTCAGCTGGCTTGCGACAAGCAGAGTCAATGGAGAAGGTGGCAGTAAAATGGGAAGCCGCAGTCAGGTGATGTTTCACTTGGCAACTGCAGCGCTTAGTGATGGAGTTGCTGGTCCCAATTGTGGACGTTAAGCGAGGAGTACCTGTATGGCAACTATGGAAATGAACAGGAATTAACTGCCTGGTAGTTCTGGCTACCCATGCAGTTTAGTGGAAGCAACTAAAAATTAAAAAAACCTTTTTTTTAGCAGTACTTTCACAAAGCAAGATGCATAAGCCAGCTAGGTTTAATTCTATTGCTGCCACCTATACCGTCTTATACCTCTACAAAAGGCTTCAGAGTTCAGCCTTAAGCCATGAGAAAATTCCTTTTTTATTAAGTTCAATAAGCCTGAATTCATTTGAAGGATCATGCTTACAGCAGGTAAAATAAGGTTAGAGAGTCGCTTCTGTTCTATATTCTGAAAGGAACGTGCCTGCTTTGCTACCACATAGGATAATTCTGCAAATTAAGTTGGGTGCAAGTATTGACTTGGTGTAATATTCTATTTCCAAGGCGAGGGCAGCAAATAATTTGGAATATTAGAGCAAGAACTGTGAAAACCAACGGCAAGGAGAAAGTGGAATGAGAAGCAAGAGAAAGGCGCTGGAAAGAGCTATGAACCACTACTGTACAGGTAGTCCTCACTTAACGACCACAATTGGGACCAGAATATCGGTTGCTAAGTGAAGTGGTCATTAAGCGAATCTGACCCGATTTTATGACCTTTTTGCGGCGGTTTTTAAGCGAACCACGTGGTTGTTAAGCGAATCACGCAGTTCCCCCATTGATTTTGGTTGCCAGAAACCAGCCAGGAAGGTCAAAAATGGCAATCACGTGACCACAGGATGCTGCAAGAGTCATAAATGCAAACTGGTCACCAAGCGCCCAAATCACAATCGCGTGACTGTGGGGACGCTGTGATGGTCATAAGTGGGAGGACTGGTTGCAAGTCAGTTTTTTCAGCACCATCATAAGTCCGAACCATCACTAAACGAATGCCTGTTAAGCGAGGACTACCTGTAAAAGGAAGGCAAGCCTAAATTGAAGACGTTTCAAAAAAGGAAAGTTAAATAGAAGAAATATACACACAAAAATTCTGTACAATGCCCAACTTCCCCACTTTGTCAAGCTAGGGAAACCAATCCTGAGTTTTCCTGACCCGTCTAATAAATGTGTGCATGTGACATATATGTAGTATATGCATAGACGTGTTAGAGAAAGCAAAGTTAGGAAAGGGTTACATTTACCAGGCAAACCATCTCAAACAATAGCTAACCTTCGAAGATATCCAGGCTTTGTAGAAGGAAAGAATCTTCCTTATTCTTTTCAACAACTTCTATTCTTATTAGGTGATGCCAGATAGAACAAACCCCACCCACCTATTCGCAGTTAAAAACACCCTCCTCCTATGCATCTATTCTGTGGATCTTGGAGCCTGGCCTTCCAGCATGAAAGGATGCTGAAGCCCGCCACAACTTTTGCCTATTCCTCACACCTCTGAATCAATTACAGGTAGTCCTCGCTTAACAACCATTCATTTAGTGATGGTTCGGACTTACAACAGTGCTGGGGAAAAACAACTTACGACTGGTCCTCACACTTACAACCATCGTAGCATCCCCATTGTGATGTGATTACAATTGGGCGCTTGGAAACCGGTTCACATTTATGACTGCCGTAGCGTCCCATGGTTATGTGATCACCATTTTCGACCTTCCCAGCAAAATCAATGGGGAAACTGCGAGATTCACTTAACAACCACATGGTTTGCTTAACGGGGGTCGGCAAACTTTTTATGCCGGGAGCCATTTTGACATGCTCGTGCACATTTTGAAATGCTCGAGAGCTAGGGGGCGGGGTTTGTGGGCGGGGGCCAATCGCGTGGAAGGGGGCGGGGTTTGTGGGCGGGGGCCAATCATGTGGAAGGGAGTGGGGTTTGGGGGCGGGATCCAATCGCGTGGAAGGGTAAGATACAGGGCTGCGCTGCGCTTGGCCGGCCGCCCCGGCCCTCGCTCACCTTCCATGGCCGGTCCACGCGGACCGCTGGCGACACTCCCGTCCCGCTGCACCCCAGCTCTCCAAGGCGCGCAGGCTGGCCAAGGCGGAGGCGCTGCTGGCGGCGCGCATCTCTGAGCCGGTCCGGGCGTGCTGGCGCTGGGCTGTGAAGCTGGACCAGCCGCCGGACCTGGAGCGCTTCCGCGCGCAGCTGAGCAAGGCCCCGCGCCGGTCTTTTTTTCGCGCCTCTGGGAAGCAGGGCCAATCGGGCTTCGCCTTGTTCAGCCCGCCTCTCTGCTCCCCTTTGGCGCGCGCTGATTGGTGGAGGCGTCCTTCCTTCTGAGCCTCCACCAATCAGCGTCTCTGTTTCTTCCCCAGCGTTCGCGCTGCTTCCGGAGACCGGCTTTCCGGATGTCGGGCAGCAGACAGAGAGAGAGAGCCAGAGCCGAGGGGCCCAAGAGCCAGATCTGGCTCAAGAGCCACCATTTCCGACCCTTGCCTTAACACCTGCGGTGATTCACTTAATGACCACTGCAAAAAAGGTTGTAAAATTGGGTCGGATTTGCTTAATGACCGCTTCGCTTAGCAACCAAAATTCCAGTCCCAGTTGTGGTCATTAAGCAAGGACTACCTGTATGCCAGATACCAAGCATCAGTTTCCCAGTCATTCTTCATAACCATGAGAGTGAGAAACTTAATACCAAGATACTCAGGATACAGACAAGTGATTCCAAGCGTGTGCAGTAAAGACACAGAATCATAGAAGCCTGAAAAAAGAAGAAATCTGGAGAAGGGCTAATCTAAGACACTTTCAGCACTAGATTCAGCAAGAAAGCAGAAAAAAGGAAAAAGCACCAGCAGCCCTTTTGAGAAGCCAGATCTATCAGGTTTCACCTCTTCCCCAGCCATAAGCCTTCTATCAGACTGCAGGGGAAGTGATTAAGATTGTTATAATATTAAACATTGACATCTAAATATTATTGATTTCTTTTCCCCACCTGTCTACATTTGTATGGTGTTTTTCTACATTAAAGCACGAGCAGGGACTGTTTCTTACATTCACACACACACATACACTCTGCATTAGGAACCTTTCAGATAAAATGCAAAGTAAAAGCATTAAAAAAAATCCATTTTTCATTGCCCTTGCCAATTAGCCCACCCTGTGCCTCTCTCTCGCAGCTAAATTCATTGTCTGGCTTGATATCCCCCTGAATTCCCAAAGATGAGGCAGGAAACAGATGTGCAGAGGAAAATCAGTGTACGAAGAAGAGGTTTAGCAACTGTCACCTGCCTGTCACCCCTCTCTGGAAATCTCCCGCATTTCCTCCTGCTCTTATTTATCTATGGGGAGCTTCCTTAAATACGGAAGAGGAAGAGCCATGGAAGGAGGAACCGAAAGGAAGCTTAGCTGCAGAGCTCTTCCTGACATAATACACCACGCTGAACGCGCCCTTCTTGAGCCTGGCCCTGGCCCAGCATCAACCAAGTTTGAAGTCAGCCAAGCACGGCCAAGTGGGCACGACCTCTGCCCCTGGGCGGTGGGTGTTTTAAAGACAAATAAGGTACAATCAGAAATCAGATCCACAGGCAAAACATGGGAGAATACATAAAGAGGGCCATCCTACTTTCAGGATACTTTCAGGATGCTGTATGGTGCTTCTTAAATTCTCTGATTTGCTCACTGTTCGTAATTTGGAAGTTCATCAACATGAAGAACCACCTCTTATCTTAAATGTATCACTTGGAAGGAAGCTCCAATGTTTTCAAGGAAATGTGTCCACGCAGAGATGACACCAAAGGTGCTTGCTTAGAAATAGGACATGTCTTAGAAGACCCAGATCTTATTCGGGCTTCATTCCCTTCCCATCTGCTATGCCATTCGCCTCCTGCACCTTGTTGCTTTTGGTAGCATGCCAACCATCTTCAATTAAGTAGTCTTCTCACCAGAACATCACTGACCTTTAATATGGAGCCATCACATCAAACAGCCCTTAATCTTTATCAAAAGTCCTGAGGGCTCACCCTTGCCTAGAACACTGTGGGCTTTCTCAAAAAAGTTAAAAATGTGTGTTTATTTTGGTTACATGGGCTTGATCAAAATCAGCCATTCCTCTCTCTCTTCCATTACTTTCTAGGGGTGGGTTCTGGACCTTGAAACCTATTCAGGGTCTTCTTCTGCCTGATGCTGGATGAGAATTATGGGGGCATCAAGGTAGGGTAGCCAAGTCAGTCTCTCGATCTAAAACAATCCACCAGGGAGAGGAACCATGTCTTCATCTCAGTGGTGCTCCTTTTGAGATTCTTTCTCCAACACGTATCTGTCATAAACACAAATAAATGGTTGGGGGAACTGAAACCAATCAGCTTCCAGAGAAACAGCTCTGACAGAGATACAGCCTCCCAAGATGTTAAGAATCCAGTCAAAGCTTAGGAATCTCTGCAAAGAGCTGGGGTTCAAGCAGTGCTCATAACCATCCATTTCTACACGACTCGGAAGGCACGCTATCACTTCTAGACCTCACCTCTTCTCTGAAGAACCAGGATTGCAATTTTCCAGTCCTCATTGTCACCTTGACAGTTTGGCTCAAGCGACAGATTCCTGTTGTCCACTGTCACAGAGCTCCGATTTAATATTTTCCAACCATGAGTGCTGGATGGCTGAATATATTGCAGGCATAAAGCCCAGAGTCCCTCTTGAGGGGGGAGATGGGCAGTGAAAAAATGAGATGGATGGATGGATGGATGGATGGATGGATGGGAAACTGGAGGTAAGTAAGTTGGTCTACCAGCCTGATGCCCTTACTAAGCTTCTGAGCTTACCTTGCAGGTGGGGGGGGGGGCTAGAAAGATTTAGCTACTTAATAAAGTGTAATTATTTATTATTTATTATCAACCCTTATGCCAACAAATTTGGAAAACTCAACAGTGGCCACAGGATTGGAAAAGGTCAGTTTACGTTCCAATTCCAAAGAAAGGCAATGCCAAAGAATGTTCAAACTACCGTACAATTGCGCTCATTTCACATGCCAGCAAGGTTATGCTCAAAATCCTACAAGCTGGGCTTCAGCAGCATGTGAACCGAGAATTACCAGAAGTGCAAGCTGGGTTTCGAAGAGGCAGAGGAACTAGAGATCAGATTGCCAACATTCGCTGGATCATGGAAAAAGCAAGAGAGTTCCAGAAAAACATCTACTTCTGCTTCATTGACTATGCTAAAGCCTTTGATTGTGTGGATCACAACAAACTGTGGCAAATTCTTAAAGAGATGGGAGTACCAGACCACCTTACCTGTCTCCTGAGAAACCTGTATGTGGGTCAAGAAGCAACAGTTAGAACCGGACATGGAACAACCGACTGGTTCAAAATTGGGAAAGGAGTACGACAAGGCTGTATATTATCACCCTGCTTATTTAACTTATATGCAGAGTACATCATGAGAAATGCCGGGCTGGATGAATCACAAGCCGGAGTTAAGATTGCCGGGAGAAATATCAACAACCTCAGATATGCAGACGATACCACCCTAATGGCAGAAAGTGAAGAGGAACTAAAGAGCCTCTTGATGAGGGTGAAAGAGGAGAGTGCAAAAGCTGGCTTGAAACTCAACATTAAAAAAACCCAGATCATGGCATCTGGTCCCATCACTTCCTGGCAAATAGAAGGGGAAGAAATGGAAGCAGTGACAGATTTTATTTTCTTGGGCTCCAAGATCACCGCAGACGGTGACTGCAGCCATGAAATTAAAAGACGCTTGCTCCTTGGAAGGAAAGCTATGGCAAACCTAGACAGCATATTAAAAAGCAGAGACATCACCTTGACGACAAAGGTCCGTATAGTTAAAGCTATGGTTTTTCCAGTAGCAATGTATGGCTGTGAGAGTTGGACCATAAGGAAGGCTGAGCGCCGAAGAATTGATGCTTTCGAGCTGTGGTGCTGGAGAAGACTCTTGAGAGTCCCTTGGACTGCAAGGAGGTCAAACCAGTCAATCCTAAAGGAAATCAACCCTGACTGCTCATTGGAAGGACAGATGCTGAAGCTGAAGCTCAAATACTTTGGCCACCTAATGAGAAGAGAGGACTCACTGGAAAAGACCCTGATGCTGGGAAAGACTGAGGGCAAAAGGAGAAGGGGACGGCAGAGGATGAGATGGTTAGATAGCATCACCGATGTAATGAACATGAATTTGAGTAAACTCCGAGAGACAGTGGAGGACAGGAAGGCCTGGCGTGCTATGGTCCATGAGGTCACGAAGAGTCGGACACGACTGAACGACTGAACAACAAATTATCAACCCTGACTGCTCATTGGAAGGACAGATACTCAAGCTGAAGCTCAAGTACTTTGGCCACCTAATGCGAAGAGGGGACCCACTGGAAAAGACCCTGATGCTGGGAAAGACTGAAGGCAAAAGGAGAAGGGGACGGCAGAGGATGAGATGGTTAGATAGCATCACCGATGTGACGAACATGAATTTGAGTAAACTCCGGGAGACAGAGGAGGACAGGAAGGCCTGGCGTGCTATGGTCCATGAGGTCACGAAGAGTCGGACACGACTAAACGACTGAACAACAACAACAATTATTTATTCCCACCAAATTGCTTATTAGAAGATAAGCCCATTCATTGGCTCAGAGAGAGGTCTGGAGGAACTCACCCTTTGAAAAAAGGCTTAGAGATTTGGGGCAGGTTTGATTTGGGGGAGGAAAGAGGTGAGGAAGGGGGTGTGGTATAGCATATGTGGATAGGAAAATGGTGCTTATTCTCCCTCTTTCTAAATGTGAGAACCTGGGTCCAGCAATTTTTTTTTTGGTAGAAAAAGGCCATTGATGGGTCCTCATCATGATGACTGAGTTCCAAAGCTAAATTTGTAGGGGTATGCCTGAAAAAACGATCCTGGGAATCTCACGGCTTCTTGGGTCCTACTGGAGCTTTCCGTCTGATCCAAGAGGGTTTCTCCTGGGGGGGGGGGAGCCAGTAGTGCATGGTCACATGTCAAAAAAACTCTCCCCACTGGGGAAGAGCTTTCTGGTCTTCACTAACTGCCTGGAGCAGAGGCCCAGATTCAAAGTGGGGGCCCTGGGGACACTAAAGCAGCAGCCTACAATCTTCATAATGAAAATGGAGAAAAAAAGGACCCCACCCTTGATGTTTTAGGTGCCACAAAGGAAATGTAGGGCAGCAACTGTTTTGCCTAGGGAAAGGGGCAAAAACATGGGGAAGAAAGAGGAGAAGAAATTAGTTTCTCCCCGGCTTCAATCGAAAAGGCAGCTGACTTTGCTAAAAATTACCAATTTTTTCTCCAGCTTTTTTCTCTCTGTATAATGTTTCTGAGTAGTAGGAATTACTTTCTAATAAAAATACACAGGGTAAATTCAATTGCGCTACTGGGACTGTTAGGGAGGTGGAGAATGGAACGGGAAGGAGAAAAACACTGCACAGGCTTAGAGTTACTCTTTGCAAGACACTGAAAGCAAGTTATGGGGATGAAGCCCGGCTCAAATCGGTCTCCGAAACACTTGTGTGTGAATGCATGCCTTGGAGAAGTGGAAAGCCGCGAAAGGAAGGAATTAAGGAAAGCGGGAAGGACCACAACACACGGCATCGATTCCCGGATCCTCCCTGAGATTTATCGGATATTTACATTTCTAGCAAGCGAAGAGTTTGGAAAGCCTCGCTTTACGAGGGCCGGGAGAGCGTTTCTTTTTCGGCAGCCGCTGCAACCCAACGCTCCCGCTCCAGATGGCCGCAGAGGGAGGCAGGGAGCCCGCGGCGCGCTGCGCAACCCACCCCCCGGCCGCCCGCCGAGAGCTGCGCCCCAGCCCCTCTCGGATCGCCCCAGGACCCGGCGAGCGTGGAAGCCGCCGCCTCTCCTCCGGCTCCCCGCGGCCTCGCCCGCTCCTCCCTCCTTCCCGTCGGGAGAAACTTTGGCGCTAAGGAGCGGCCCCCTCCCCCGAGGGCTCCACCGCGCCGTCGGAAGGACGGGAGAGTCCGGGGACCCGAGTTCTCCAGCAGCCTTCAGAGGAGCGCCCGATCCCCTCGCCGGGGCGGCGTGACGCGCGACGCTCACCTCTCCGGGCTGCGCGGTCCCTCAGCCCCCCGGGCAAAGTCAGAGGCTCGGTGCGGCGGGAGGCGCCCCGTTCTGCCCGGGAGCTTCTGGCTTTCCTGTTCCAATCCCGTTTCTCCTCCGCTCTCGGCGACTCTCTCAGAATCACGGAGCGGCAGGGGAGGAATAAAAACCGCACAAACACACACGCACGCACACAAATCGGCGCTTAACTCTTCCTCCTCCAGCCGCAGCGCGCCCGGGACAGCGGCTGGTTCGCAAAGTCTGAGGCCCCGAGAACGGCTGGCGCGCGGCTCCCTGCCCGCCCCATTTTAGTAAACCGAGGGGCCGCTGCGGATCTGCTCTAGTGGCCGCTTTCCGGAAAGTTCGGACTTGGTCAAGGCTTGAATATTACATTCATGGTGCAACTAAGTCATTTCTGCATTTTTAGCGGGGGGGGGATACTGACGCCCAATAAATAAAGCAACCTTAAACTCCGAATTCAGGAGGAGCCAGACAGCCAGTCAATCCAGGTAGGTTAGATAATCTGTGCTATTGGTTAGGAGAGTTCGGTTCACACAAGACGCTAAGCCACGCTGTGGCATGTCGTTTGCTTTTTAGCCTGTTGTGTGAACTTGGTTATGATTTCTAAACCATGGTTTATGGCTTAGTGCGAAATGCCTACTCAGCTATGAATGATTTATTCGCACAGTTTAATTATGGCTCAGCAGATAGGTGTTAGGATAATTAAATTACCCTGACGCAGGTATGTGTCAGGATAATTAAAACTCATTCGAAATACTTTGAAAATAACTGCACGCGCATATTGAGTCTAGAACGGGTGAGTTTTATGAGATGTTTGGTCTGGGTCCCTGGCTTCTTGGCTTGGCCGTTGAGGGTGCAAACTTAAGCAAAGGCGGGAGGGGTCTGTGAGAGAGGGGCTCGAAAAAGTCAAGGCGGCAGTCAACCCTCAATTGAAGCAACACACCTAAGTCACATGCTTGTGGCCACCATCTTGGCGTTTTCGACTCCCTCCCCCATGGACACTCCTGCAAAGCGGGGCTTCGTTCTCAATAGGCATGTGCCTCAAGAACAGGCAGGCAAGTTGTTCAGCGGCCAGTGCAGTGCCACCTGCCAGGGGCTGGCTACCTTCCTGATTGAGAATGCCACCCCTGGCCAAATGCAGGCCCACGGCTCGGAGGAGCATCCTCAAGCTTTCTCAAAGCAGAATGATGCCCTCCAGATCTCTCCCAACTGTAAGCCAGCATACCTCTGTTCCTCCCCGTCCCCAAAGAAAGTTTGGGATGGCATTTTATGGGTCGGGCCATTCTGTTGTCATTAATGGCATTTGGTACCAGCTGCTGTAGGGTTCCCGTGCCTCCTTGGAAGTGACCCTCTCCAGTGGAAAAATGCAATTTTCTGAAAACCTGCTTGCTTCACTCAAATCATTTTAAACTATTAAACATTCTTCTTCACATGGTAGTACCTGATATGGCGGATGCATGTAAAACACACACATTATCCTGCTTCAAGTATTCCACCACAGATCTGAATGGGGTCTGCATACAGTACAGTAAAAGCTTGCTATGGACTTCCTTAAATGTGGAGTCCTTGGTGCTCTCTGAGCCTTGTTGTTTTCTTGCAGATGTTTCATTGCCAGGCTAGGCAACATCTTCAGTGCGAAGAGGGAGTGGGACTTGCTCTCTGTTTATATACCCTGGCTTGTCCTGCCTGTGTTGGTGGGGGTGTTGTACTCTCCTTGGTAGTTCCTTGATTGGGTTGTTGTTTGCTGCTTGGTTGATTGACTGAGTTAATAGTTCTTTGATTAGGGTCTATTGTGTTGTTTGATTGCTCCTCTGCTGCTAATCTTGGTGTTAATCTTCGCCTATCTGGTTGTTGATTGCTGGCAAGGTGGTGTTCTGGTCTTCTGGCTTTTCTATTGTCTCTTATGAATGGTATGTAAATGTTGTTTACCTCTATGTGTCTGTTGATGGCTGCTTTGTCTGAGTGCCAAGCTTCCAGGAATTCTCTAGCATTTTTGGATTTGGCTTGGTTTAAGATGCTCAGAGTTTCCCAGTTGAAAGTATGGTTGAGTCTGTCCATGTGTTGTGAGATTCTCTTTGATTGGTACTTTCTTAAATGTCCCTTTGATTCATGCAGGCAATGGGAAGACAAGACAAGCCAGACTGCTCAAGGGCATCGCTGACTTATCTTTGGGGATAATTAACAGGCTTTGTTGATGCTGTACAGCAGCATTTCTCAACCTTGGCAACTTTAAGATGTGTGGACTTCAACACCCAGCATGCTGGCTGGGGAATTCTGGGACTTGAAGTCCACACATCTTAAAGTTGCCAAGGTTGAGAAACACTGCTGTACAGTATTCACTGGACAAATGCTACTACTGTGTGCCAATTTCCCCAGAGAGAACATTTCACAGAATTTTAAAACTTGCATGTTTAACATATAGCGTCAATGCTTTACTTGGGCCAACACTCCCAATCTCGATATTCTCTGGACATCTTAGACTATAACCCTTGTCTCCTCCTGCTAGGGAATTTGGGCTACAAATGCAGCAGCTGTTGGCTCAGGATAGTGGGCACCGTAGTGCTGTACATCTGGAGAAGGCCAGGAGTGAAGTTGATTGAAGCTGCATATGCACACTTTCACTCTCAGAAAATGGACTCCCACACCACACTACATAATTCTACATGTTGCGGCAATTGATTTTTCTTTATCTAAGGCACCATCTAAAATTCATCTCCATATGTGTATGTGTATGTATATGTGTGCATACACACAGAAGGAATCTGCATCCTACCCAAAGCAAGAGGCAGATTTGAGATGCAGCAGCTTATTTTGCTTCCGGAATTGTTGGGGGTTAATAATTTGTCTTGTGCCCATAATGCTAGATCTAATTTTATAGCCATAATACTCAGCTATGAGTAATTCATTCACTCTGCTAGATGCTTCTAACCTGAATTTATGCTGCAGACCTCTTGGCTACAACACCTGACCCAATTTTGAGGCTTTACAATTTCTCTCCCTCCCTCCCTTCCTTTCCACCATGTTATTGTATTTTATAGTAAGATTACAATAAACAAACAAAATGCCAAAAATACAAGAGGTAAACAAACAATGATATACTAAAGTTAATAAACTACAAAAAACCCCACCCTAAACCAAGTCCCTGAGAACTTTTACACTCTTTGAATGCCCTGAATAAAATGATTACCTGACTGTAGTATTGGAAGATCTAACGTATTTTCTATGTCTCCTTAGGGCAATTATTGTGATTCTGGTGGTGCAGTCTTTTCAACAATCCTGGTGCAGTATGTGGCCAGAACTACAGAGTTTGTATTAATTTTATTGTTATATTTTATTTTAATTTTAGATGAGGCAAAAGGTCTCCAGCAGCAAATGCTGGGTGGTGGTGGACCTGTTATTGAGTTTTTATTTTTTTCTTGAGGACTAGTCTCATGTGGACTAGGCAGCTCCTCAGGAGTGGTGGAGAACGCTGGCATGCTATCAAACAATCAGCTGGCACTTCAGTCAGGTGCTATATATGGAATGGGAGAGAGGCTTCATCATGCCTTTCCCCTCAGCCAGTCAGCCATCTTGGGACCAATTCTGATGGATAGCTAAGCATGGCTGCTTTGCGCACCAACTTCTCCAATTACCTTCACACAAATTCCTGTTCTCCCTCAAATTCTGCCTCTTCACACACACTGATGTGCCATATATAGTTGGTTGGGACAACCCGTCACTAGGCATATGTTTTTGTCTGTCCTGATCCTGCTTAGCCATCACATAGGAAGACAAATGATCAAGTATTAAAAAGCCCATTACTTTCTAGCTTTCCAGCTCCCCAGTGGCGGACTGGCTCCATCTGTCGCAATTTGACCAGTTGGCAGAGACGAGCAACTGGCTGGGAACTAAATCACACTGGAGATGCACACTGAATTCAAAGCTATCGCTGACCACCATACCCGAAGGTTAGCGAATGAAGCCATTCCGAGCACCCTTTGTCCGAACAGGAAGTACTATTAGCTGCATCAGGTGAAGAAAACCTGCAGCCTGGCCACAAAAGGGAATACATGGAAACACAACACCCACCTCAGCAAAATACTTTATTTCTAGGCTCTTTCCTCCGTTTACTTTTTGAACAGAAACATGAAACACCAGCACAACAAAGCTTACAAACGTAACAGCGATAGAGAACAATAATAATGCTCTTTTAACAGTGTCCAAATAAGCTGTCATTTACTCAGACGGTGTGCAAAGTTCCAAGTACCTGGTCAAATGTCTTTAAAAAAATCAGAGGGACAGCCCCCTGCATGTCTCTGGAGGAAAAAACTTCCAATTACAACCTTGAAAACATTATCTAGTTAATCCTTAATTTATCCCCTCCACAGTGGCCATAATTCCTTTTAATAGGTGCATTGCTTATGCCTGAAAAATAATTAAAAATAGGTTATACAGCAGTCCATTTCACTACCAACGAAATGCAGATGGCTGGCCTCATCTGGAAAAACTGCTGCTTTTATTCCACAGCATTGCAAAGTCGAGCTCCACTCCTGGGCCTTGCAATCCACGCAGACTTCTTTGCCACCTTGGAAAAGCGGATAGCCTGCCGCCTTCTTTTTCCCCCCAACTTCCCAGCCGACAGCTCGACTCTAGCCCCACAGCGGCAGGAGCATTTAAAATCAAAGCAGCCTTTAAAAAGGACGGTGGGGAAGCCAGCTCTTACTGTACCTTTGGTGAATGTAAAACAGTGGCTGAAAGATGCAAGGGACTAATAGAGTTCACATTCGCAGAACTCAAGTACTGTGTCCCACAACGGGGATTCCAGAATCGGAGTGGGATTTATTCCCAATTACTCCACCTTTCAGCAACGTCAAATCTTGGCACAGGCCTTCATATCAGGGGGGGTTGGAAGTTTAGAAACAGCAGCACTGCAAAGCCTGTAATCTCGAGAGCCGGAGCAGCAGCAGCAGCAGGCCCAGGCAGGGCCTGTTTCTATGGCAGGTGCAAAACGGGAGGCGCCGGGTGCCTTAATCCCTCAGTATCGATGGCAACTGAATCTGTAATTAAAGAGGAGGGGCTTCGGGGAGAGCCACTGCCATTCACTTCTCAGGAGGCAAGAGGGGGGAGGAGGGGACTGGGTGGGAACAGCCACTGAAGGGCTCGGATGGGGAGGGTCTCCAGAGAGGGGAATCTTGTTTTGCGAAGGCGAGAGAGCCCCCTTACCTCAGGCCTCCGCCTCACGATCCATCCGCAGAGGGCAGGCAGCCCTGCTTTTAAACCGCTTGCAACCCTCCAGAGTAGCCCAGGGGAGAACCTTTTGCTACCAGCTCTTGGGACTGACCCTAAGCTGAAATCAGGCGGCGTCTGGGAGCAGCCTGTCCGGCCAACCCGTTTTATTAAAAGGCAGCAGCTTTTGGCAGCCCCGGCTCCCTTCATCGGAGGCCTCTCCTCCTGCAATGCCTAGGCTGGCTTGTTTTAGGTGACATCTCAGGTGTCTTACCAAGAAGTTAAAATATGAATGTACTAAATCAATTATGAATGAAAACCCAGCCACTGGATCCTGCCAGAGACGGGTGCTAGAAAGGGATTGTTGAGTGCTTGAGGCCGATTGTCAAGGGAGGGAGAGGAAACAGTGAAATAAAAATGCTTGAGTCGATCAGTTACTAAGCATCACGAATTGATCTCCAACTATCTCAGTCTGTAAGACAGATGCTTATAGTCCCTTAGTAGAGCTGAGGTCCGGGTCAAAGGGGCCTGGTTCACAAGACTGTATAAATGTAGGCAAACTTCAGCCTCTGGAAAAGCAGGTTTGGGTGAAGTTGTTATGGGATGTCCACCTAATTCCACTTTAAAAAAGGTAAAGGTTCCCCCCCGCACATTTGTGCAGTCGTGTCCCACTCTAGGGGCCTGTGCTCATCTCCGTTTGTTAGCCGAAGAGCCAGCGTTGTCCGAAGACGCTTCCACGGTCATGTGGCCGGCATGACACACGCAGAACACTGTTACCATCCCACCGAAGTGGTACCTATTCATCTACTTGCATTTGCGTGCTTTCGAATTGCTAGGTTGGCAAGAGCTGGGGCTAGTGCGGGAGCTCACTCCGTCACGCGGGGCTAGGGATTCGAACCTCCGAACTTGCGACCTTCCGATTGACAAGCCTGGCGTCTTACCCGCTGAGCCACCACGCCCCCTTATTCATTCCACTTTATTCTGTAATAAATATTTTTTTATAAAATTGATCAATATAGCCCACTACATTTTTTAATTGCACCTGGGGTATAGAGGGCCAGATAAGAAATGCTCCTAATCGTCAACATTTGTCACTGGTCATGGCATAGTATTGCCAGCTAGCTTGGCACTCACCTCATATTCGCCATACTGGCACTGAAGCAGCTTACAAATGACACAGTAGACGTGTGTACAGCAATGATGTGAAAATGCGCTACAGCATCCTAGAACAAACTCTGCAAAGATCCACCCAAGCCATATTTTCCAACTGGATGGGCAGGGAATTTGAGGCCAGGCCTCTGAAGACTGAGTCTGCACCAAATTCCTCAGTGCTTCTCCATTTGCATTTTTTTTCCCTCCAAAGGTACATTACACTCCCTGTCTACATAGATGCTACTGTCAAGCACATATCTGAAGACTACCATGTGGTTAAGTTCTAAGTTTAAAAAACAGTCTCCTATCTCTGCCTCATTCTCAATTTCTTGACTGTGCTCTCCACAGGCTTGATATGAACAGAAAAAAATGTGCAGAAATGAATTTTATAGCTGCTCCCGAGACCCTGGAATAGAGAGCAACTTACACCTGCTCAGCCTCACATATCAAACTATGGATCCATTTAATTCTGCATCCAGCTATGGCTGAACAAATGTTTTTGGGAAATACACAAATGGAACAGGAAAGCAACCATCTTCTTACACTGTATTCACTCCAGTATCTGGCATTCAGAAATATACAGTTATGAACAGAGGGCCTGCTTTGCTAAAACAAGTAACAGCTGGTGCTTAAAACTTACTTTCTTTATATTTAGGCCTTTTTACGAAAAGCTTTTGAACTACCTGGAATTCAAGGGACAAGGGAAATTATACTCCACAATAAAAGTGGATCTGCTGTGCAGGTTACACAGTCTGTGCAAATCTATGAGATTATCTGACTTTGTCATCAGGACAACAGAATATTGAGCTACAGATGCTGCAAAAAGGTGCTTTTAACAATTTCTGATATTTAAAAATTATAACTCAGGGTCCTCCTACTTGCTGCTACATTGGACCAGGTGCTCCCCGAGAACGAAACACCACTTAAAAGGCCAGGAACGGACAAAGATAACCAACTTGCAAAAAAACAGCTTGCTTTTTGCTGAGCTCCAGCAAGAGACTCCCTCTGCCTCCCACTGCTGGGAGTCAAAGCTATTCTCTCAAGCAATACCGAAAACTCTGGGCTCATATCCAAAGCAACAAACCAAATCTTGCTCTCCTGCTTTGGGGAGAAGGATCCTGTGAGCAAAACTATTCTCCACATAGCAACAACGGCGTGAACTGGCAGAAGAATCGGGAGGGGGGCTGGTTCTAAGGAAAAAAAGGCCTTTCGCCATATAATAGGGAACCGGAAGGGGCTGGTTGTCAAGCAAAACGTAGGTCACCTTCCTCCAGCCAGTAAAAGTAGTCTCCCTTCCCTGGGTTCTTTCTGTGTGCAGCTCAGAGCTGACAGACAGCAAAACCCAGTTAGATCAAATACTGGGAATCTGGCAGAGGCATAGAAGCGATGCAATGGAAAACTGAATAAACTCACTAAAATCTGCGGCTTACTGAACTCTGTTTGGCTGCCCTAGAAGCAAATGTTAAATCTTTACAGCCTATCCTGCAAGTGCTTTCTCAGCATAGGCTGTAACGTTTCAGGGTTAGAAGCCATCACAGACAGGGCACCAACCAGAACAGTTGGAGATGATTTTAATGTTTGCCAAGAAAGGCTGGGTAACAGAACAGTCATTTCTCCTCTGCGTTACGGCTGAGCCCGGTGCAGTCTGCGAGTTGGTTACGCGCTTCTTGGAGATCACTTATCTGCAGGGCAAGAAAATGCCCCCACTAAGTGCTACATAAATATTATAAAAGGCCACCGCCTCTGCTTAGATGCTCTGATTCAGGCAGCAACCGAGGAAATGGGCAGCATGCCTCCTTGCTTGGAGGGCCCGCTGTCTTCAGGGAGCTTCCTCACCAGGACGTTAGAACAAGAATACCGACTTCACTGGGATGCATACAGGCAACAGCCAGCCGGGAGTTCTTTTCTCCCTTGGCAAGTAGCACAAAGGGCCTCGGGACTGGTCACCAGACCCACTAGGCGCAGGCCCCAACTCTGGACAAGTAGCTCTCATAGTTCTCTTCACAGCATCTTACGCAGTGGCAGAAATAGCTCACATCAGCAATGGCCTCCAGAAGGTCTGTTTGAACTAGGCAGATGTCATAGAGCTCCGAAGTAGGAGTTGTCCGGGGACAGTCCCTTCCTTGCCCTAAGACGACCTGTTGGGCCAAGAAAAGAAAGGTTCTTCACAGAGGTCGGAATCCTTTAACGCACAAAGCAGAGGGGCCGAGGTGGACAGGGCAAAAGAGCAAACCCGCCACCCCTTTTTCAATACTGACTGATTTGTCAAGAGAGATACTAAATTTTAAGCCCATTTGGGAGGCTTCCTTCTTTAGAACTTGACAGCCCAAATCCTTGTGAGCAAGTTGGAGCATTTGCTTTCCAGATGGTTTGTGCTTCACAACTTCCTTCTCAGCAACCAACCACGGTGACTAACCACCCCAAGCTATAGAGGCAGGCAACGTCATTGTTGTCATTATTATTATGCTCAAAGGGACACGGGCTATATAGTGGGGACATCACTGGACAAGCTAGGGCTGAAATTTTCAGCTTGGTTTGGTGGTGGGGGTCGTTCTTTCACGTATATACAAACTGTGAACAATCATACCACAATTCTCAATGTTACAGGGGCCTCTCGGGGTTGCAGAAATTAGGGCTTGCATGCAGGGTATTAGTGTCTAACCCAGTGCTTTCCGAACTCCCGCCGTTGGCGACACACCAACGGTGGCGGCACGCAGCGGCCTCGTGTTTTGCGCCAAAACCCGGAAGTGCTGATGGTGCGGCAGTGATGCGCCAACAGCACTTCTGGGTTTTGTTGCGACACACTAATGTGTCACGACACAGTTTGGAAAGCTATGGTCTAACCCAGGGCTTTCCAAAGTGCCGCCACTGGCGACACGCCAGCGGCGGTGACACAGGAGGGCGTGCGGCGGCGTGCGTGCACGGCAGCGGCGGGGGGGCGTGCGGCGGCGCACGCACGGCGGCAGCGCGGGGGGCGTGCGGCGGTGTGTGTGCGTGCGGCAGCAGTGGCTGCCGCTGCCACCATGCACGCACGCGCCGCCGCTTCCGGGTGGTGTGGCGACATACCACGCTGTGTGTGGCGACACACTTTTGTGTCGCGACACACAGTTTGGAAAGCTCTGGTCTAACCCCTCTTGACAACAAAGGACTGGAGTTCCCATACACCATTTCTTTCAGTGGGCATGGAGTCAGAAAGGGAAGCATTCCAGCAGACAGCATGAGTGGATGAAGTTTCGGGAGCCCAGGCTAGTTCTGGGGAGTGACTGTGTAGGGCTGGTGCTGCAATGCCTGGCAACAGAAGATGTTGGAGGACATGAGACTTCCTCTTCCCAGTCATTTTCTCTAGCTGGAAAATCCCATGGCAAAGGTTCCTTGTTGAAGAAGAGGCGCTTAGGGAAACTGGTCCAAACTCTCCATTTATGGCATGGTCCTGTCCTCACCTGTCCCAATGTGCATTTGACTTCAAGGGTCACGCAAGCAACAATACTGTTCTCTCTGTACACTTCCAGGCTGAGACGTAGCCTTCAATTGCCTTATACAGAGGGCTCGGCAGAGAAAATGCACTGGCAAAGAGCGCTCTTCCTTTTCGCATCCCCAAAACACACGGCGTCCCCCTCCTGCCCTGAATCTAATGAATGGCACACTCTCAAGGCAGCTTTGAAACTCACTCCCAAGCGGAATTGGAGCTAGAGGACAGCACTTGGGAGCGTACCCAGATCTACCCGCTAACAGGGAAGAGCCGAGCTTGGGACTTCAGGGGAGGATGCAAGGTCTTGTCAGAGAGGCTGGCTTGGAGCTAGCAAAATCTTCCTGGCCTCTGAAACCACAAGATCTGACCTGGAGTCAGCAGGAGGGAAAAAGAGGGCACGGAATCACCAGGGGTCTTCTCTGCCCCCTTGCTTTCTAAACATAATTTGATCCGAGCTGGGAAAGGATGAATAACATTTCCCCCTCCCCATTCTGCAAAAGAGACTCAGGCCATTCTGTAGGCCGTGGCAGGACAAGAAGCTCCAGGCAGAGCTTTTGGCCCCCTCCACCAAGACCTGAGCATCACTGGTCAGCTTGAAGGACCATTGTCAGGAAATGAAACAGCCCCGGCCTCCAGCAATTTTTCCTCTACCATGAGTGGCACCGAGTCTCAAGGAACCATTGTGGTGGGTTGAATCCAACAACAGCCAATTAACCTTACATGCCCAGCTTCTCCTCCATCCCCCGGCTCAGCCAGCACGCGCCCTCCCCCAGCTGCCTCCTTTCCTAAGCAAAAGCTTTTAGCCGACACAACGAGCGGCTACGGCGGCCAGAGCCTTTCTCCTTCGCTCTCCCAACTTCCGTGCTCCAGCACGAAAGCTGCCCTTTCAGCACACAGTGCTGAGAATAAGCTGTGGGCTGCTAAGAAGCAGGTTGCTGGGCTTGGGTGGGGGGGAGGGGGGAGGGGGGAGTGACTCACGCCCAGGACGGAGGGGGCCGTGCCGCAAGGACAGGCTTCCGGCACCCGCTGTTCCGTGCCAGCCAACCGTTCTCCGCTAATCACCTGCGGCTGTGACGGGCAGCTCACCTACCAATCCCCGCCACCTTTGGGACAGCCTAGAAGGGGAACAATGCTCTCCGTGCCAGCGAGGCCGAGGTGTTCCAGAGGTAGCCAAGGCGACGGGCTTTTCTGCTCAAGGACAGAAGAAGTGGGTTTGGATGGAGGGATCACAGTTGCGAGTCCCCACTCAGTGCACAAAGCCTCAGGGGTGTAGTCTCTGAAAGCACGGCTTATTTGCTAGGATTGCCAAGAGGCCTGCCGAATTATAATTATAATCACGAACTGTGAATTACCAACAAAAGAATCTTATACTGAAAAAGGATTGGAGCAATGCTTCTCCCTAACAATACCTGAGGATGGACAATGGTGTCGGAATCAGTCAGCCGAATATTGTCATCTATGCAGATATGCTGGACTGTCGGGTCCTGAGGATCAATCCAAACGGGTTTTCCACCTTGGCTGGAATAATTATTCTTGGCCCACCTGCGGCACAGACAGACACGCAACCTATAGCAATCAGCTGAGACACGCATTCGTTTTGCTCCTTGGACTTCCAGAGAAAAAGAGCAATAGGAACGAGGAGGGGAGGCAAGGAATTAATGCACAGGATCGTAAGGGCTGGTCCCTCTTTAATTACAGTATCTGTACCCGTCTTCAATTTATTCTGCTTCCAAGATTCAGGGTTCCAAAGGATTTTGATTATCATCTCTTTATTACTTACCAAAAATTAAACAGGAAAATGATGCCCAGTAGACTGAGGAGACAGGAAGTTAAAATGAAATGTGCCGAGCACATGTGGTCTAAATTTTGGGCCCTGGTTTCAGAACCCTTCTGCAAGAACATGGACAAATTCCCAAGTTTCTGTGTCAAATAACAAGGGCTAAGGAACTGGAGTTTTGTTTTCAGAAACAAACAGAAGTATCAGGATACTGTATGATTGGGGGGGAAAGAACTCTGCATTTGGGAGAAGAAACCAAATACATGAAATATGCATAGCCTCACCTGCAGACCTCAGTGCATCTAATCAGAGTTCTTTGTGCCTTGCTAATTCACGGAAAGAGCACACAATAAAAGGATTTTTTCTGCTACAGAAAAATGGAGTCGCGGCATCAGCTGAAGTCTCAGGCTGGTTCCAAAGGAACCCAGGAAGTCCGCCTAGTTCAGGGCAGGAGTTGCTCAAAGCAGGATCCTCAAAGGGATCCTGATATCCCTGATATCCAGCCTTTGCTTAAATACTCTTAGCAAATATAGTCCACAATCTTTGAAGACATTCTGTTGAACACATCTTAGAAAGTTCCCTCAAATGTTCAGCTGAAATCTGCTTCCCTATCATTTCTATCCATTGCTTCTGCCCTTTGAAATCATTGGCGATCACTCGTAGCCGAGTAAGATTGTCTTCCAAGGGTGAAATCTTAACAGTGGATCCGTAAGTGGCTGTAAAGGCCAATTCTGGATCCGCACAATCTCCCACAATGAGGGCGTAGGTTTCCGGGTCATTGCTTCTGCCCTTTGAAATATCAGAAGATAAGTCTACTTCACATTTTATATGGTAGACCTTCAGGCATCTGGAAACAAAATACGATTTTTTTCTTCTCCAGACAGAGCATAAGCAACTATTCCTCCTCCTAAGGTTCGGTTTCTACAACTCTCTCAACTTTGCCGTCATTGTTCCCTGAGCACCATGCAAAGTCAACCTTTTAAAATACCTTTGACATTTTCAGAGCATGTGGAGTACGCTCACAAAATGGGTCCCACAATGGGCATGGCCAGTCATCGAACACCCTTTACTATAAGGCAAACAATCCAGGCTGCTCCCTGCCACTCCTTCTAGTCCCTGGGATGCCAGCGCCCCCAGCTTTCACTTGTCTTTTGGTCCAAACTGATAATGAGAGTTTCATTGCAAGTGGACACATTGATGCTCACAAATACCATACAGTACTGGAGATCCTAGAAATAGTGCACTGCGTACTGTTACTAAGCTAGGCTCAGATGCAGAGCTTTCCAAAATTTTCCTGTTGGTGACACACACCAACGGCGGCCCGGTAGCGCGCGGTGACGGTGTGCAGGTGTGTCGCGTGAAACCCGGAAGTGCTGATGGCGTGGCGGCAGCGCACCATCAGTGCTTCTGGGTTTTCGCGCAACACACCTGCACACCGCAGGCGACACAGTACTGTGCCGCGACACACTTGGGAAAGCCATCCTCAGATGGTTCAAAAGCTAGTTTTTCCAAATGAGAAATCAAAGCTACAAAGGAGTTAGGCAGCATGAAAAAGGAGCAAAAGGCAGGTGAATGGCTGTTTAAGAAACCTAGCTTGATTTATGATTGAATAGGGGTTGTATACCTAGTGGGCAAGATTACCTCACAAAGAGACCCCCTAAATTTCCCCAACTCAGTGCCCTGCAGACTAGCACAGTCAGTGAAAAGAAAATGTAAAACGTATCTAGAGGCTACCAGGTGGGGAAGACCACTTCCTAGACCAAACTCAGCAGGATATCGCAGCACAAAGCCCCCTCCTCATTCTGTAACTCCAGGTATCTTGGCAGAGGGAGGTCCAGTAAATACAAAGGAAAAAAGATGCAAATCAATCTGTCAGCAAAAATGTGGAACTGGAGTTAGGAAATAAAAAGATAATCATTTTAGTATCAACATCTTCCTCAAGGCTGAAAGAATACACCATTAGAAGTCTTTTTTTTAGTGTGATACAAGACGACTATTAAAAAAATCTCACTGGATTATAATCTGATCATACAGGTAGTCCTCACTTAGCAACAATTGGGACTGGCAACTCCATTGCTAAGCGCTGTGGTCGCTAAGTGGAAAATCACGTGACTATGACGGGCTAATGACATCACTTCCCATTTGGTCATTAAGCAAATCACCGTGGCCATTAAGCAAAACATCACGAGACTGTGACTTAACAATTTTACTTCTGCATTCTCCATTAAGTCTGCTTGTCACAAGCCAGCTGGCAAGCTTGCAAGTGGTGATCACGTGACTGCAGGAGCTGCAACGGTCATAAATGCGAGGATTGGTTACAAAGCTGTTTTTTTACACCGTTGTAACTTCAAACTGTTGCTAAACGAGGCAGTCAGTAAGCGAGGACTACCTGTATTTGTTATTAAAAAGCCAATCACTGTAAATAAAAGTAGGTCAGCCACCCCAGAGCAAGGAAACTCGTATCTCACCATTCAAAGTGATCCTGGAAACCACAGAGGCCTTCCCTGGAGCTGAAGTAGGCATACATTTTCCTGTACCCGTCATCGCTGGAGAGCTGCTCGGCTCCATGGGTCAACACCACCTTTTTCTTGCTGCAACGTATCCTTCCAGATCTGAGGTCTACAGGCAACTGCCATAACAACAACAAGGGAGACAGAAAAAACATTATTCAAAGCGCCAACCCCAGACTGCCTCAAACAGGCTGAGATGATCAAAGCACAGGGGAGTTTAAGAAAAGGGGTCAGAAGGAACAGAAAAGGGATCATCTCTCTAGGCGGGCAAAGGCTAAGGTTGTTGATGCAGGAAAAGAGCTCATCCTACAGAAAAGGTGGGGGAAGATACTGTACTAGCTGTTCCATCAACCAGCCTATAGGATTCTCCCATGCTGGTCTCTTTCTCCTTCCTTCTTCCTGCCTCAAGAGCCATCCCTTCAAATCACGTTGCTGACATTCAAAGGCAGTATACGTATACGGGGATCTCCCTTATATTATCCTCACAACATATGGCCATACACTATTCAATAGGCGTATCCTTGTCCTTTGCAATTTTACACTAATAATTTTATTTTTTACCCTATTTTATTCTATCAATATGACTTTTTTATTTTTCCTTCTATTTTGGAATGACTGTTATGTCACTAGTTCTGTGCTGGTCTGCAACTGAAATAAAATAAACAAAACAACAATATGCATGAGTTTATGGATTTTGTTTTTTGTTATTTTATTTCCAAAATTGTGCCTGCGGGGGGGCGGGCGGTGTTATTTGATGTATGTCACCTGGAGTTGCAATTACACAAGTTGGGCAGCTATGGGAAGGAAGGAAGGAAGGAAGGAAGGAAGGAAGGAAGGAAGGAAGGAAGGAAGGAAGGAAGGAAGGAAGGAAGGAAGGAAGGAAGGAAGGAAGGAAGCATCCCTGTGAGGAGACGGGGCTGAGAGGAAGTAACCATCCCCCAAATCATCTACATCAGTGTTTCTCAACCTTGACAACTCTCCAACTCCCAGAATTCCCTAGCCAGCTGTCTAGGTCTCACTTCTTAACCACTATATTATCAAGGTTAACACATATTTTAGTTTTAAACAGATCAACTTGATAACAATTGCCATGGGTGCACTGTTGGAAGATCTGAAGGGCCAGTTGGGGACAGATCATCCTAGAGAAGGTCTATCTATGTGGCTGCCGAGAGTCCATACCGACTCAATGGCACGTCATCAATCAATCAATTTAAAATCCCCAACAACTAGAAAAAAGGATCGATAATTCCATCCTTAACCCCCACATGACATCTATGTGCCCTAAGGTCTTTGAAAAACATCACATATATTATCTGCTTTTTTTAAATGGGCATATAAAGTTCAGAGCGCTTTTTGCAAGGAAAGAGAAGGAACACATGCAAGTCAACCATGGGTTGGACACTGAAGCCTCGAAAGCCACAAGAAGTTCTACAAACCATACACGGAGGAACCCCCAGCCAGTGAAGTTCCTAGCAGTTTTAATTTGCATCTTGAATTTTTAACAAACCATGACCTTTATTTTGGAGGCTTTCTCCGCAATCCTACGGACCAGAATCTTTTTGTAGAAAAGTCAAAAGCCAGGTTTCTAAACAAATCCACCAAGGCCAGCAGATCCCTCAGCAATAGGTAATGTGGCCTTTTGGCCATTCTAACATAATGGAGTCAATACTGACCTGATGGCACATAATCAATCAACATAATGAAGGATCCTCACAGCTTCTGAATTCAGAGCACCCCATCTCTAGCATTGGTCATCATGCTGTGGGATTTAATTCCTCCTGTTCATCTCCCCGAAACAAGGAAGGATCTGTCTGCAAGCGAGGTAGGATTTCTCCTTGCATAGCATCAGACCCACAACCCCAAAGAAAGGAAACCTGACAGAGAACTTTTCAATCCTACTGGGAGCTTACTTTGCAGAAAGAACCCAATTGTACATCTAGTGAAACGATTACATTAAATGATTTCTATGCCACTCTCCATTTAATAATAAAAAAAAAATTGAAGCAACAAGCCACTTCGAGAAAAGACTAAAAAAAGAGAAGAAACGGGAGAGAAGAAGATGCCACCCTCTTAGAGCACTCTCTTCCAGAGCATCTCAGCGAAGGGAGCCGAAACATCTGCTGGGCTGGCCAAAGAAGCCAGCATCACTCAGGCGGGGTCAAGCAAAGGGGGGGGGGGGTTCCGTGTGCTTTCTGCCCACTCACCGAGATTCCTCCCAGGGCAGGGAAGCTGGGGTGCTGCCCCTCCAGGGCGCAGCTCACCGCCTGCAGGACACGAGGCAGGTCTGTGCCAAAGGTTCGGAAGATGACCGCAAACTCCCTCCCTTCTCGATGCAAGCTCTCCAGGAGGCAGAAGAAGGAAGGCAGCACTAAGTGGTAGTGCCTGGCCCGCTCACCTTTGATGGAGAGCCAGGGGTGAGGCTGACCCTTCCATTCTAGCAGCTTCAGGTGGTGCCTGTGAAGGTCCCGGAACTGCCTCCCCAAGGGCGTCTCCGTGAATTTGGTGTTGCGGCCATACTGGGCATAGAAACTCACAGCGCCTTGGCAGGGAGGATGCAAAGAGGGGGACTCGCTGACCCACTGCCACTCACCTGAAAGAGAAATGAATGGAACAGAGGAAGCTCTACTTCAAAACAAGTGTGTTCCCCACTTTTAAGATCAATTATTTCTTGCCTGCTTGATTTACAGTGTGACATTGGTGCAAATGTGAATCTCCCCTTCTTTAACCATTTACCTTTATGACATACAGGTACTGTAGGTAAGGTAAAGGTTCCCCCCGCACATTTGTGCAGTCGTGTCCGACTCTAGGGGCCGGTGCTCATCTCCGTTTGTTAGCCGAAGAGCCAGCGTTGTCCGAAGACGCTTCCATGGTCATGTGGCCGGCATGACGCATGTGGAACGCTGTTACCTACCCACGGAAGTGGTACCTATTCATCTACTTGCATTTGCATGCTTTCGAATTGCTAGGTTGGCAAGAGCTGGAGCTAATGCGGGAGCTCACTCCGCACGCAGGGCTAGGGATTCGAACCTCCGAACTTCCGATAGACAACCCTGGCGTCTTACCCGCTGAGCCACTACGACATACAGGTAGTCCTCACTTAACAACCACTCATTTAGTGACACTTTGGACTTACAATGATGTTGAAAAAAACGACTTATGACCGGTTCTCACACTTATGACCGTTGCAGCATCCCCGTGGTCATGTGATCACGATCTGGGCACTTGGCAACCGGTTCACATTTATGACCGTCACAGCATCCCATGGTCACGTGATTGCCATTTTCAACCTTCCTGGCCGGCTTCTGGCAAACAAAATCAATGGGGAACTGTGTGATTCGCTTAATGACCACGTGGTTCACTTAAAGCCCACGGTGATTCACTTAACGACCACCATAAAAAAAGGTTGTAAAATCTGATCGGATTTGTTTAATGACCACTTCGCTTAGCAACCGAAATTCCGGTCCCAGTTGTGGTGGTTAAGTGAGGACTACTTGTATTTGCATCCCGCAGTGACCTCCCACAACCAATTTTGATCTTGATCAACCTTTGTGTTCTTCTGAATTACATTCTTATCACCAGGGAACTCTCGGCTGGACAGCAGAAATGGATCGTGATGGTCCTTACCATCCCTCAAACTCCTGTACTTCAACCAGAGAAAGACCAATGGCTGCTGGCAATTATAAAATGGGCTGAGAACTTCAAGGCTTTTTCCATATTTGAGCAGGCAGCTTATTATAGACAGCAACCCCACATGGATTACATAAACCAATTTAGCCACTCATCCATGGTCAGATTCTAATTTTTAAGCTGCAAACTGTTAACCCTTTGTTACCCCAATAGGTATAATTCTTCATTCCCATCTCTTAACGGTTTCTATATCACATCTAAATACAAAATACATCGCAGAAGTCTAAATTAAAAGTATACACTGATTTTATTTTTAATATAATTTGAACAAGGGTGCAAAAACGCAGGTCGAGATTGGATGCAACCAAATTAACACTCATTTTGTGACTCTAAAAGGATCCCCCCACCAGAGTGAGGCAACAGATTTTGGCCTTTTTGTGCGTGTGTGTGTGTGTGGGGGGGGGTTGCATGATTAAGGAGCCAAATGTGTGCAAAGACTTAAGGCACCCATTTTGCTTCTTAAAACTCCCCTCAACACCCACTCACCCACCCCAGTCCTGGCTCTGCTCACTTTTGAAATGTAGGTACTAATTCATTGTGCAAAGCCTGGCTTAAAGCTTCACGCAGATGAAAGTTGCACATGCCTGATTAGACTGTCAGCCTAAAACTAGAAAGTTTTAGCAGTGAAGATCCTAAGGCTCAAGTCAATTGCCATCACCTAGCCCAGTGTTTTTCAACCTTGGCAACTTTAAGATGGGTGGACTTCAACTCCCAGAATTCCCCAGCCAGCATGCTGGCTGGGGAATTCTGGGAGTTCAAGTCCACCCATCTTAAAGTTGCCAAGGTTGAAAAACACTGATCTAGCCTATTTCACCTGGAAACTGTGAAAATTAGAACCAGAGGGAGTAAAGCCTACAAGCCAACAGTGGGTTAAAAGTGGAATAAATATTACACTCTATATCTGCTTTAGTCCCACATGCTATTGGTCCTATCACAGTGATGCTTCTGTTTTAAGCAGCCTTCCAGGGAGCCCCTGAGTAGCTTCCTGACTCAGCTTTTAAAAAGAGAAATCAGAAAGTCAGCAGTCAAGCTCGTTAAGGCAGAGTCTATTCCTTGACAAGAACATCCCTTCAATGATTCAGCCACCGGTGCAATCATTTAAAGCTTCTTAACAAGTTCCACTCCTTCCCTTACAACACTCGGTTAACACAAAATGCTCCCAGGGTGCTACAACGCTTTTCAAAATCCTGTCTGCTGACACCCATCACCTGTCCAAGAACAGGACTCCGCAAAGTGCCTCTTTCCTGCCCTGCTTCCTTCTTGTTTACTCTGCTGCAACTCGTTATTTATAACGTGTTTAACAGGCACTCGCCTCTGTTAATAATGTGTCTAATATTGTGCTAGACACTATAAAAAAAATCAAACAAATGCCTACCAACTGCTCGTCGTTGAGCAGAATTAAATTGTTTTCAACCAATCTGTCATCCAAAGGCAGGGTGTTTTAATGTTAAATAGTGAGCCCACGTAATGTTGGGATCCAAACGAGAGAGATGAACGTGCAAGAGAACTGTGAGGAGGAGAAATGCACACGCAACTCATCTTTGTTACAGCAGCTGGAAAAGGCAAGGCATTTCCAAGATACTGAATGATGGTCTATTTCCTCAGTAGCAGTTAAATGCAACCATGGTTCTCTCCCCTACATTCATGGTCCTTCTTGAGATCCAGTCCAAGAGCTTTCTACCTACTTCACAACTCAGGAACATGAATTATATCCCTTTTCCTACAGGACAAATCCTGCAAGAAAAAAAAGAGCAGAAGTCTATTGTGGAGGAGAGAAAGGGCAGGCTTAACTCTTTTTTCGCCAGTTAGTACTCCGGGCCATGTGTAGCTCATTTCTTCTGGCTAGGAATACACGTGACTGCAAAGAAAATAGCTTGAGAGGGGAAGATTTGAAATGGATTTGCCCACCAAAGCTACCATAACAACTTTCTTTCTTCCATATGTCATAGAATTTAGGTCAACAAGTCCAACTTCCTGCTCATTGCAGGAATTCAAATTAAAGCCTCCCAGAAAAACGGCTGCTGAACCTCCACTTGAACAAGCCGGTAAAGGAAAATCACCACTTCTCTGTGATGGTCCCAGTGCCAGTATCTTAAGAAATTCTCCAGACAATTCATCAGAATGCTAAAAGAATTCATTTATTAAAATATGGCTACAAGGAACGGCTGCGAAGCCCTGAATACCAGATTTGGCGCCAAGCATTCAAAGTTAAAAACATCCCTCTGACTTCATCCCTTGTTAGTTTCAAAACAACCATTTTCCCACTCTTGATATTCCCCCCTCCCAACTTGTTAAGTTTAATGAGAGTCCAGGTGTCTTATCAGCATCCTCAGTTTTTCCCCCTCAGCAAAGGAATGTGAGGGAGGCAGTTCTCTTCGGTGCACAGTGGCTGACACGTGTTGGCTCAAATACATACTCAAAAACCACCCACGGTCCCTCCTTGTGTGGGAGATGGGCAGGATATAAATGTGACAAATAAATAAAAATAAAAAATACATGGCAGGCAAGCAAAGCGAGTCCGACATTCTCTGTATAATCAGTTCCACTACTGAAGTGCTCTTACTATTGGGGAGATTTTTCTAACAGTCAGTTAAAATCTAATACATAAATAAATCTGCCTTTCTATAGCTTAGGTCACTGGAATAATGGAAAAGAAGAACAGATCTTAGCCTTCTTCAAGGGGACCTTCACTGTGGAATCAGAAGATCCTGAAGGATGCTAGGACATTCTCCTCCCACCCACTCCCTTTTTTCCCAGGCTAAACATTCCCAGTTCCATTAGTCTCCCACCATCCACAGGATTTAACCCTATAACTGCCAAATCAGTGGAAGGATTTGGGAACAGGCATTTGAGAAGCTCCTAGGGCAGGGGTGGGGAACCTTTTTTATGCCAAGGGTCATTTGGATATTTATAACCCGGGGGTGGGGTTTCTGGGATTTCCACAGACCGGGGGCCGGAGTTTGCAGGCGGGAGCCAATCACAAGCACTGGGGGCCAGGGTTTGCGGGCAGGAGCCAATTGCATGGAAGGGGCGGGGTTTGTGGGCAGGAGCTCAGCAGGCCTTAGGCAGGAGCCCCACGGACCTTATACCGCCCGCGGGCCTGACGTCGCCCACCCCTGTCCTAGGGAAATGAGCATCATGGGGCTGCCTAAATTGGGATATCAAATAACTTGTTTGTTAAAGCTGCCATCAGATTTTAAAAAAGCTTAACCAATGCTCTCCTCTGTGATGCTTCTGCTGTGCTTAAGAAAGCTAAGAGGATCCAGGTGGCCTTCTTTGCTATTTAATACCTACCTGAAAGTGGGGAGTCATTTAAGATGAGACTCCCAACAATCAATCAATAAATGTATGTAAGACACTGCCATTTTTTAACCTGATTCAGGTGAGGTGAATGAGCAGCATGGATCTCTCCTGCAAGATTTTCTCAGCATGGCTGAGATAATATGCCCCAAATGGTGAAGGTACTAAAAATAAAAAGCTATATAAATATGTATTATTTATTCATGACCAAAGCATGTCCCAAACACCAGCTCTCCCCCAGAGAAGCGCACACCACTGCAGGCAGGCTAGAGGGAAGAGATAAACTTCTTAAAACGGCTATTAATGTAAAGCCCATAGCTGGATACAGTATATTCTTTCTTAAGATAAACCAGAGGGAAAAAATCTTTTATGCTTTCCAGAACTTTTCATAAGCAAAATGGCAGTACAGGCAAGTTCTGGGTCTGTATACACTTTGTAAGTTTGAGCTCCCAGGTTTCCAGATTAGAATCAGACTCAAAGTGGGCACTGCAGGCTGGCTGCTGTTGCAAGTATCACATTACATTGCCATCCTGGGACAAAGTAATAATGAAGCTGTGAGGCTGACACACACAATCCTTCACAGAGCAATTCTCTGCAGAGCTACTCAGCTCCAAGCCTCACTGAGTCCAAAAGCTTACTTCCAAGTAGGTGTAGGTAAAACTGCAGCTTTAACCTGTCTAGGTGTGTAATAATAATAATAACAACAACAACAATGTGCTCTGGGACTTTAGAATTCAAACAGACAAGCATCTGCCACACAACACCCCAGACTTAACAATTGTTGATAAGAAAACAAAGTCTGGATAGTGGACATTGCAATACCTGGAGACAGCAGAAGAGAAGAGAAAGAACTGGAGAAAATCACAAAATATAAAGACCAGAAAACAGAAGTAGAACGACTGTGGCAAAAGAAAGCAAAATAGTACCAAAGTAATAGGCGCCTTGGGTGCAATCCCAGAACATCTGGAGCACCGCTTGAACACCATCGGCATCGACAAAATCACTATTAGTCAATTGCAAAAGGCAGCTTTACTTGGAACAGCTTACATCCTGCGGACCATACCTTTAACACCATCAAACAACATCATCTGCCTATCCCAGGTGCTTTGGAAGAACTTGATAGGTGGATAAAAATGCCCAAATGCCCAGAGTCATGGGTGGTAAAGAAATATAATAAATAAATCAATACAATTATAGGGAAAAGCCTAACTGATGGGCTAATTAGAACTGGAGATTTCGGAGAAAAAAATCCAAAAGTATTACTTATAGTCCTCATGACACCTGTGAACAGAATCTTGAAAACCTGAAATCAAGAGAACAGCATGCAAGCAATTCCCACTGACAAGGAGCAAAATTTCAGCATTCTGGAGAATATTCTAATTTTTTTCTTCTATCTTTCCCCACAAACTATTTGACCCCATAATGTTCTGTGAAATCTATCCATTTTCACCTCCACCCCTACAACACAAGTTATTTTTCAGAAGAAAAAGAACAGAGGATATACATGTTCTTTCTTGCCTAATGTTATCCAGCGCTGAAACTCTTGCTTCATAATTGCAATAATTGGTTTTTTTTTATCTATCCCAGGCCCAAAATCGGAGATGTGAGTTATCAAATGTACCAAATGGTCTTACCTGTATGGCTAAGTTTTCCCCAGGTCACAGTACTCAGGTAATAGTTTAAGGCAGCACTGGGGTCCTGCTTGGTAACTGAATCGGAGACCAGAATGGTGTTGTTCAAATCAATATGCAAAACCAGCTTTCGTTTCTTAGGACTCAGGACTGCCCCAGAAAGAAGTCTAGAGAGAGGGCTGGTTTCCAAGGGCTTGCAAGCCATTTCTTCCTCTTCCATCCTTTGGGGAGACTGGTTGTGCTCCCCTTCTGCACCGCCAACCATCTTAACTTGCTTCCCAGAACTTCTGAAGCTGTTCTCACAGCCATCCATCTCAGAAAGAGAACTTTTTCTTTTCTTCGTGCTAGTATTGTTGGAGATAGGTTTTGCATCTACCAGTCCAACCGTCACCTCAGCACGTAACGGCATCTGCTCAGGTTTTAAAGTACCTGTGCCTCTGTTGGAAAAATTATCTCCTGCCATCCAACAGTCAGAGGGATTCCTCTCCCTCAAGTCCAGTGGGTCACTCTGGGCTGGGATGAATTAGAAAAGAGATGTTGCTTCCGGCTCAACTGTGGATGAAAATTATTATTAACACACAATCACAGCATCCTTATCTTATACAATGTAGTGATTTACAGCAAGAGCGTGCATGAGTTTGGATTCAAAAAGAAAAACGTATGGAGATGCTCACACAGCATCTGTTGGTAACTCCTTAAAGCAGCTGCATCTTTTCTTGGAGCAATATGGCTCCGTCAGCAACAGTAGCATGAACTTGGGAAAACATTTATTTAATATAAGGAGTTGCTGAAAGAGGTTATACACACACCTATGTGCCAAAGGAAAAAAAAAAGTCTGCCTTCAAATCCAAATTGGGTCTTGAAAATCCAGACTCACTCAGTAGTGATAGTTATCACATAGGCTTTTGGCAAATTGTAACTTCTCCACACAGTTGAAATTTGGTCCATGAATAAAAACAGGGTTTGGTACTTAGACAAAAGCAAAGACACTGCATAACAAACTGATCCACAGCGGTGCCGATACTTTCCACGATTATCCATGCTGGAGACTGAACCTGTAATCTCTCACAAGCTCTACCATCCAGCTACTATTCCTTTTCTTTTATCTACACATTTACTACTGGTTCCATCATCATCCTCATGAGATTAATCTAAAACACTATCATTAATTTAGCCAAGGCAGAAAGTAGGGGTCCAGATCCTGACATAACTTACTGACCAGAACTAGGAATTTCCACTAAAGACCGGTCTTTGCCAAATTGATGCACTCCAGCTGTGTTAGACTTCAGATCCTATTATCCCCACCCTATGTAAGTCACTGCTGTAAATATAGCGTAAGCCATTAACAGGGTATGTATGTGGGAGTGGGGCGGTGTTTTAAAGAGGATTAGTCATTGCCAAATGCATGGAAATTAGAATCAGCTCTATTACTCACGACAATTTAATATGGAAGCTCAGCATTCATAGGACATCCTACAAACGTCACAGTCCCTCCTCACATGTATTTCTCATCACTGCCTACATCATCCTGCTTCTCCTCCCCCCAAAGGAAAACCAAGTTAGCTGTAACAGAAGAACGAATCCTAGAATCAGTGGATCTCAAAAGGTAATAACCTGTGAGGTTTTTAACTTAAAACTTTCACACGATATATTCTTCTTCTTGGCGATCCACTTACGGAACACAATATATAATGATTGATGATATTCATCATTAAAAGTGAGATGGAACCTCCCAATTATGTGCCAAAGATACACAAAATTCTGCAGTCAGTAAAATGGTAAATAGCCTATCCACTGGCGCCAGTATAATCTAATCTTACACCAAGTTGCCTTATTTACCAAAAAATATTACACCCTAAGCATATGCAGAGAGCCAGTTGGGTGTAGTGGTTAAGCTAGAAACCGGGAGACCTGGGGCACGAAGCCAGCTGGGTGACCTTGGGCCAGTCCCTCTCCCTCTGCCTTAGGAAGAAAGAGGCAAACCACTTCCAAAAATCTTGCCAAGAAAACTACAGAGACTTGTCCAGGCACTCCTCAAGAATCAACACTGACTCGAAAGCACCAAAAAAAAGAAAAAAGAAAAAAGCATACGCTTACCCTAAGGTAACAACCACAAGCAATGCTCCCTGAACGCAGCGCGCGCATGTCTTACACAAGGAGCATCACGCTGCGCTGTTCTAGCGAGGCTCACAAGGCAAAAACCGCCGATGATTCCGCACGTGAGCCCCACGCAATGCCCAAAACAGTCCCTTCCTCTCGTTTTTCACTGGCTGATCTTAGCAAGGGACCTCGCCGTCATTAACTTTTCTGAATTTCTCACCCGACCTGCTCCCGCCTTTTACGTTTGCACAGCACGAGAAACCTATTCGCTCGGGGTCTCCCCGCACAAAGCGGCATAGCCAACCTAATAGTTTTGTCTGCGTAAGACGCTCAGCATGCACGCACACAGCTTGTTATTTAAAACTAAGCTCGGCGGGTGGTGCAAACGAAACCTCTCCAAAAAAAACACCACGCGGGGAGGAAAAGGCGGCCACCAGATGATCCCCGGTGCCCACTTCTCCTCGCGGGCTCCTTCCACTTACGCGGGGAGGATCCTTGGGTTCAGATTCTGCTTTTGCTTGCTCCCTCTCTTTCCTACCCCAAAAAGAGCTGAGACCCAGGTCGCCCTCTGACCGGAGAAAGCGAGGCCCTTTTCCCGCATTTAACGTTACCAAATTCCCGGCACTCGGCATCTCACTTCCTCTCCCGAGCTTTCACAGTGCAACAGAGTGGTTTTTTCACCAACGCCTAGAAAGCCCTCTGGCTTTAGGCTTCCTATTTCGAAGCCGGCGAACGTTGCGCCCTCTGGTGACCGGAGTATGTCTATGAAGGTTCTCAGTCATCCAGGTGGAATTGTCTGTAGCTTGAATCATGTCAACTGGATTTCTATTTTCTCAGTGGAAACGTTTCGCTCCTTATCCAAGGAGCTTCTTCAGTCTGAGCAAAGTTGGTAAGGGAATCCTAAATATGTTTCTAGGTAGCTGTGTGACCTTACACCTGGGGTCATGGTTATATTGAGATGTTATTTTAAGTCCTTTTATTATCTAAAGGAGGATCGTTAAGATCACCATGCTGCTGTTGAGCTTGTGAAATGGTCTTAATCTTCCTAGGCACAGAAGACAGAGCCGGGAGAAAGATGGGAGAAAGATTGTGCCTGAGGCCCCCACCTCTATTCAAGGAAGGATTTTCCAAGTTGGCATAAATGGATTCCTTGACCCCTCTCTCAAACCACCTATCTTCTCTGTCTAAAATGTGAACATTAATGTCCTCAAATGAGTGTCCTTTTTCCTTTAAATGAAGATAAACTGCTGACTCTGGTCCTGTGGTGTTACTTCTCCTGTGTTGAGCCATCCTCCTGTACAAAAGTTGTTTGGTTTCTCCAATGTAGAGTTCAGAGCACTCCTCACTGCACTGGATTGCATAAACTACATTGCTTTTCTTGTGTTTTGGAGTTTGATCTTTGGGGTGTACAAGCCTCTGTCTCAGTGTGTTGGTGGGTTTGAAATATACAGGTATGTGGTGTTTGCCAAATATCCGTTTTATCTTTTCAGACACACCAGCCATGTAGGGAATGACCAGGTTCTTTCGTTTACTCTGAGTTTCAGCCCTATCTGTCGCTGTTTTAGGTCTGGTAGATTTAGATTTGGTGAAGGCCCAATTTGGATATCCACAGGCCTTCAGAGCTGTTCTCAGGTGCTGATTTTCATTCTTTTTGGAATCCATGGAGGTGGGGATGGTTTCTGCTCTGTGTGACAATGTCCTGATGACTCCTAGTTTGTGCTGCAGTGGATGGTGGGAGTCAAACATCAGATATTGATCTGTGTGTGTGGGTTTCCTTTAGATCCCTATTTCTAGCTTGCCACCGGTCCCAATGAGGACTTCACAGTCTAGGAATGCCAGTCTGTTGTCCTTGGTGTCTTCTCTGGTAAAGCTAATGTTGGCATCTATAGTGTTTATATGGTCCGTGAAGGCCTGTACTTCCTGGGTCTTGATTTTGACCCAGGTGTCATCCACATACCTAAACCAGTGGGTGGGCACCGTTCCCTGGAATGTGTTGAGTGCTTTCTTCTCCACTTCTTCCATGTATAAATTGGCCACAATGGGTGACACAGGAGAACCCATGGCACAGCCGTGTTTTTGTCTGTAAAAGTCACCTCTGTATGTGAAATAAGTGGTGTTAAGACACAGGTCCAGAAGATGGCAGATCTGGTTTGGGTTGAGATGGCTTCTCCTTTCAAGGGTGCTGTCCTCTTCTAGTCTCTTCCTGACAGCGGATAGAGCATGAGTGGTGGGGATGCTGGTGAAAAGGGAGGACACATCAAAGGAGACCATAGTTTCATCTGTATCCAGTTTCAGGATCTTTGCTTTGGAAACAAATTCTTCCGAATTATGGATGTGGTGTTCAGAGTGTCCAACTAGAGGTGCTAGTATGGTAGAGAGGTGTTTGGCAATGTTGTATGTTACCGAATTAATGCTGCTGACTATGGGTCGGAGGGGTGTTCCTTCCTTGTGGATCTTAGGAAGTCCATAGATGCAGGGGATGGCTTCTCCAGGATACAGACGGTGGTAGGTAATCCTATCGATGGAGCCATCATGTTCCAATTGTTTCAAACTGTCTATTACCTTTTTCTTGTAATTGTTGGTGGGGTCTCTTTTCAGTTTTTCATATGTATGGTGATCCTCCAAAAGTGAGGTAATTTTATTGTGGTAGTCTGCAGTGTTTAGAACCACTGTACATCTTCCTTTGTCAGCAGGTAAAATGGTGATGGTTTCATCTTTGCTGAGGGCTGTCAGGGCTCTCCTCTCTTGGACGGTAAGGTTGGGGGGAGGAGGTTGAGCACTGGACAGAGCTGCAGATATTTTAAGCCGGAGTTGTTCTGCTTCCTCAAAAGGTAGGTGGTTGTTGTGGATGGCAGATTCTGTGGCTGTAATGAGCTCCACAACCGGAACTTGCTTGGGAGTGATGGCAAAATTAAGACCTTTGGCTAGGACATCTCTCTCTGGTTGGGAGAGCTCTCTGTCTGAGAGATTTTTCACCCACATGTTATTTTTGTCCTCTGTGGTCCTGTTGTTGTTGTTCCTCCCAGCGGTTTCTCCAGTTCCTTGTTTCTGCTTGCTGCGAGAAAGAAGAATGTCAAATTTCTTAGTTTGCCTCTCCTTTTTCTTGTGATGCTGGGCCAGCTGTACTTTATTGCCAAGCTGAAAAACTCTATCCAGGATTGGGTCAGGAAGGGTGGCTGTGAGTTCCTGGTGAAGGTTTTCAAAATTGTATTGCAGGGCATCAATGGTGAAGTGGACTTGCCTTATTCTTTCATTTAGAAGATGTCTTTGTGCCTGCTGCAGGATCTGATCTGCTCTGTGACCCTTAACTGTAGATTGCAGGCGTACACTTGTCGGGATGAGTCTCTGTTGTCTGCATCTGAGGTTAAAACGTAGGTGGTTTCTATAGTCTGCCACCTTTCTTGCTGTCTTCTCAAATTTCCTTACCAACTTCAGGGTTTCATCCCCAAAATGTATGGCAATATGTCTATGAAGGTTCTCAGTCATCCAGGTGGAATTGTCTGTAGCTTGAATCATGTCAACTGGATTTCTATTTTCTCAGTGGAAACGTTTCGCTCCTTATCCAAGGAGCTTCTTCAGTCTGAGCAAAGTTGGTAAGGGAATCCTAAATATGTTTCTAGGTAGCTGTGTGACCTTACACACAGTGTGACCTTACCAACTTTGCTCAGACTGAAGAAGCTCCTTGGATAAGGAGCGAAACGTTTCCACTGAGAAAATAGAAATCCAGTTGACATGATTCAAGCTACAGTGACCGGAGTATGTTTGGTCCAGTCAGTTTCTCTTCCACATGTGGTGGCAAAAGACAAGTGCCATCCATGGCCTTCGTTTTCTCGTCCCTTTAGCAGGAGTGGGGTTGATGCACTGCCTTAATAGCCGAAAATGCAAAGGATCTGCAAGCTCTAGTAATAAAAGTCAAGGAGCACAGGGAAAAAATGGGACTAAAATTAAATATAAAGAAGATTAACACACAACACACAACATAACATAACAGGTACAACAATTCAAGCCTTAGCATTGACAATGACGATATCAAAGTGGTGGATAGATTCTGCCTTTTAGGACTGACCATCAATAGTAATGGAACAAGCAGTCAAGAAATATGCCACAGACTAGTACTTGGTAGAGCAGCCATGAAGGCCTTGGAAAAGATATTCAAATACCATGATGCATCTATACCTACAAAGATCAGAATCGTGCAAGCCATGGTATCCCCTGTGACACGCTATGGAAGCAAAAGTTGGACTTTGATGAAGCAGGATAGGAAGAGTGTTGACACCTTTGAACTTTGGTGTTGGAGAAGACTCCTGAGAATATTGTGGACAGCCAAGAAAACAAAACAATGGATCATCGAACAAATCAACCCAGAGTTCTCACTTGAGGCACCAATGACCAGGCTCAAATTATCCTACTTCGGACACATGATGCGAAGACCCAGCTCTCTGGAAAAGGCTCTAAGGCTCTAATGCTGGGAAAGGTGGAAGGACAGAGAAGAAGAGGACGACCAGCAGCAAGGGGGATGGACTCAGTTACGGTGGCGATGAGTGCACCGTTGGGAGACCTGAAAGGCCAGGTTAGGGACAGATTGTCTTGAAAATCTATCTATGTGGTTACTAAGAGTCAATGCCAACTTGATGGAACATAATAAATCAATCAGAGAAGGGTAAAGTAGTACAGTGGGCTGTTTCTTTTCAGAAGGAAGGCATTGCATAAACCAGCTGAAACCCACCAGAAATTTTCTGTGCAAAATTTCTTTTAGCTCCTAGAGCAGTGCTTTTCAAACTTGGCAATTTAAGATGTGTGGACTTCAACAGGACTTCATGCTGGCTGGGGAATTCTAGGAGCTGAAGTCCACACATCTTAAAGTTACCAAGGTTGAAAAACACCATCCTAGGGTAATTATTCCTATCATGGCTGCTATCAGTCTTTCCTCGCATCTCCAGATCCAAATAAGACCCAGTGTTTCTATTGTCGATCGGAAGATCGCAAGTTCGGAGGTTCGAATCCCTAGCCCCGCGTGACAGAGTGAGCTCCCGCACTCGCCCCAGCTCTTGCCAACCTAGCAATTCAAAAGCATGCAAATGCAAGTAGATTAATAGGTACCACTTTGGTGGAAAGGTAACAGCATTCCGCGCATGTCATGCCGGCCACATGACCGCGGAAGCATCTTCGGAAAATGCTGGCTCTTCGGCTAACAAACGGAGATGAGCACCGGCCCCTGGAGTCGGACACGACTGCACAAATGTGCAGGGGGAGCCTTTACCTTTACCTTCTAGTTATGAACGGACCATACATTTTTATTTTTTGCCTTCAGAACCAGAGATGGAGAACAGCTCTATAGTATTCTATTTGCAGTAAAACAGGAACCTTCCAGGTTCATCCAGATCTCATGCAACCAGATTTACACATATCCAAGAATAACTTTACATAATACAGTAGTAGCTACTAAACTCGATGGAAATAAATCTCCCCCCAGCTTTTTTAAAGAATGTCATTTCTCTCTATGTGTCACCAGACAGCCAGGCAAGCTTTTTTTAAAAACCCAGCACCTTTTAAACCCCAATCACGTTCACTCAATTCAGTAACCTTAGTTGTGTCACAAATGTCTGTCCCTCTTGCTTCACTGGCCCCCCCATCCAAATCCAGATTGGCTGCTCCTCACTTCTTCCAGACACAATCCACTCCAGCATCTGCAGGACTGTCCGCAGCACATGGTCCAAAAGATCAAGATGGCAGCCACAACATGCAATCAAAGCTCTGCCTATTTTTATGGATGTGGCATCACCCATTAAAAACAGGCAGAGCTTCATTTGTGCCATCACAGCCGCCATCTTGACCATGCTCTGCGGACACCGCTGAGTCCAGCTGTCGGACAACAATTGGACATGTTTTTCATCCCCTTGGCTTCGGTCCTCCCTCCTGCTGACAACTGGGTGGGTCCCTTGGTGGGTGAAATTTGCCCACCCTTTATCCACCACCTTTGAACCCAAATTGTAGGCAGGCAGAGAGCAGGGAGAAAACTTGTCTCTCTCTCTCTCTCTCAACTCCCTTTTGGCTTCTGAAACTGACTGGTTCACCATAAATCAAAGTCCACCTTCTTTCTCTCTTACTCTCAAGACATCTTTATGTCTCACTTTAAAACCTCCAGCTGCTTTTTACTTCTCAGGTCTGTACTCACAGCTCCACACCTTTTAATAACTTTTCCAAACTCCAAGTTTTGTTTCGTTCCCTCTACTCTATGGCTGACACACACACCCCAACACACACACACACACACACACACACACCAGAAGGCCCAGGTCAGATTTCCTTGCAGGCTCCCTGCTGTTTGGAGAGAACCCCTTTATCTCACCCCGTGATCTTTTCCCCTCTGCTCTAATCTGCCCTGGATAATTACCATCCCTAGCACCCAACTTATTTCCTTGTTTTTTGTGGCACCTGTTTGCACCAAGGTTGCTGATTTCCTCAACTTGATTACTACCTTTGGGTTATATAAATACACTTTGGTTCAAAGAGCTCCTTGCACATTGAAAATGAATATGTCATGGATAAAATTCTAGCATATGTTATATCTTAGTATACTAATTTTCTCTTTTGGGAAAAAAGCCCTGGTGGGAAGAAGAATCTAAGTTATAAATGAATAAATGTAAGGGTCAATTCAAAAACAATTTCCCCTTTTACAGTCTGATGAGGTGTGGTTTGTTCTGCACCTTTACAATTTTCCTACCTCATTCTCTTTACACCAGCCCTGAGATACCCTAAAAAGCAAAGACTTGCATCTCACCGTAGTGCATCAAATTGGTTGCTGCATTGGTTACCGGTTTGCTTCCGGGTCCAATTCAAGGTGTTGGTTGTCACCTTTAAAGCCCTACATGGCATGGGACCAGGTTACCTAAAGGACCGCCTCATCCCCAGAACATCGACCCGCTCCACCCGGCTATGCAGAGAGGGCTTGCTTCGGACCCCATCTATAAGAGAATTCCACCTGACGGGGTCCAGGAGGCGGGCTTTCTCGGCAGTGGCACCCGCCCTCTGGAATATTCTGCCCCTGGAGGTGAGGCTAGCCCCCACACTTATGACCTTCCGGAAACAACTGAAGACCTGGCTCTGCCACCTCGCTTGGGATGGGGGGAGTAATAGCTCCTCTTGGGGTTGGCTTGCTCCATAGGGTTCTTTAAAGCCTAACATCAGAGCCTCTTGGATCTTATATATTTAATTAAATTATGTATTCTATTTTATAAATTTTTATATGTTTTAATTGCTGGCTTGGTGTAAACCGCCCAGAGTCCCCTCCGGAATGGGGGGAGATGGGCGGTGATATAAGTTAGAAATATAAATAAATAATAAATAAATATAAATTTGCAGAATTCCAAGATACTGATGGAATTATGATGCATCCTGAAGGCACCAGTTAGGGAAAAGTAGCTTAGATCTAACCTCTCTCAGAGGTGGGAAGAAACTGAAGGGACCTGAGCAGACCTGGGCCACAGAATTAGGCCTAGAGAATACGTTATAATACTCCCCTAGTGAAACACGGTTAGAACTCCACTGTGCCAAATACTCTCTTGGCTGAACCAAAGATCTGTGCCCAAGGATGACCCTTGAGGAGGGTGCCAGAACAGGCCCCAAAGGAGTTTGCATAGTAATGTTAGGTACTAAACTCTTAAGCTAAATTCTACCTCCCTCAGAAATACATGCATACCAGCCTGGAGCCAGCTATCTGGCTTGGTCTTTCTTCCTGAAGTAAGCTAATTGAATAAACCTGTTTACCTTACCCTGGATGTAATAAATCCTTTGTCTCTTCTCTTTGATATGTGTAGAAGATGTAATTAGATGGTTCTGACCTCTGTGATGTAGCTATGTGTATATAACCCGAATGTCCTTAAAGTGTTACTCTTATCTGTATAAGATGTAATTGTAAATCTCTAGCCAAAGACAGTTGCACAGGATGTGCCCTACAGAACAATTGGTGTGAATGTTCACAGGCCCCTCTCTTTGTAACTATGTTGATAACCAACGTCACCTCATGACCTGATGGATCCCAGAAGCCCTCAAGAAATCTTGGACCCTGGGTGGGAACCTGATCCCCAAAAGCTAGCCAATCCCAGGGAATGGTCAGAGGACACCTCACCCACATATGGGCATACCATCATCATCCTCACTTCCTGCTTGTAATTTCTGTATAAAAGTTTGTGCCCTATTATAGTTGGGCATGGTGGTTCCACTCAGAGGTCACCTGCACATGACAGCTGTATGGTCCTCCATCCAGCAACCTTGCTTGGCCAATTAAACTTGCTGCTGTTCCTTTCCAAAGTCTTCCTTTGTGTATTTGGTTTTCTCTAGAGGCGCGTGGTAAGTTTTGGTGCCTTACAAAACCATTGTTCCTTACTATCAGAGTAAGAAGCTGCACTACTGCAAGCTTGTTATGATAAAACAATCAGTTGATGCAGTATAATTTACATAATACACACATCAATATTTAACATGCAAACTAAGTGTGCTTTCTTAGCAACGTGCTCTGTTTGGATAATTTCTGGCAAGTACTACATTCCTGCTTTCACCAACCAATCACCTGAAACATAAAGGAAAAAGAAGGAATTGTAAGTTTACACTCCCTTACCGAAAAAGGCTCCCTGGGCTCATGTTTTCTGTCTTTATTTAAGTCTTTATTTAAAACCTGCCCATCAAATGAGTTTTCAGGTGTCCGGTAAGGAAATTAACATAAAAGCTTCATAAAAAGTATAACCAAACCAATAAAATGAAGTAGACTAAAACAGCACCCAGGGAGAGGCTGTAGCAGAGTGATGGTTTTGCACACCAAAGGAACTAATAGGAAGGTCTATTTCATTTGGGCTATAAAACTATTTTTTTTTCTGCCGTTCAATCATGTCCGATTTTCAGTGACTGCCTGGACTAGTCCCTGCAATTTTCTTGGCAAGGTTTTTCAGAAGTGGTTTGCCATTGCCTCCTTCCTAGGGCTGAGAGAAAGTGACTAGGCCAAGTTCATCCAGCTGGCTTCGTGTCCAAGGCAGGACTAGAACTCATGGTCTCCTGGTTTCCAGCCTGATGCCTTAACCACTGCACCAAACTGGCTCTATAAAACTATTAAATGGCAGAAAAAAGTTAGCATTTTCTTTATCTCTCTCCTGCCAACTAACGGGCATCCAGATTTATACAGCCCAGTGGTAGTCCTCAGCCCCCGAAACCCTGAAAGGGGTCGACCAATAAACCATCTTTCCCCAACCTGACATCCTCTGGATCTGTTGAATCATAAGGCTAGCTAGGAATTCTCAGGGTAGCCCAGCATCACTCTAATCCACCATATTACCTGGAGTTTGTCTACTTTTGTTGTTGTAGACCCCTACCCCTTTTTTGAGTGCAGCCTCCAATATACCACACAAATATCCACTGGACTTCTCAGCCCCACCCTGACATCAATAAGCCCTGGTTTAATTCAGTGAGACTCACTTCCACGGTGCATGAGAGTTGTGATCAAGTGAACAAGGAAGTCACGATCAAATTCATCGAGCTGTAGACCAGGGAGCAGCGTCAAGGCAACAGGTTTCTTTATTCACTAAAGCAAACAAAACACCTCGTGGTATTTATCATATACATAGCAGTTTTACAGTACAATATACTTTACAACCTATATTCTGAAAACACTCTCTAGGCTGCTTCCTACAAGGCAAGTCAGCCAACTTCCTCTTCTGCAGGTGCAAATCTGACTTTGAAAGTGGTCACTGCTGTTCATCCAGGGGTGGTGCTGAGGCCAATTTCAGATATTTAAAGCCTCCGAAGTGGAAGAACCCATGGTATAAAAGATGGAGTTCAAGGAAGTGAATTTCCGTCTTCCATAGGACTGTGAAAGGTACAGCAAGAATCTTATCCTTTAAAAAAAAATCAGATTATTTCACCCCAGGCAGTTCTGTTTTGCTTTGCTCTGCTTTATGTCTTTGCTTTCCACTTTTGGCTAGCAATAAGGGCTGCTTCATTTTGTTCCCGTGTTACTATCTTTAAGGAGTTTTTTAAAGTATATATTTACTCATTACTTTACTATGCTGAAGGAGACATGTCTACTCCAAAAGAGCTTTCATGCAGTCTAGTGGGGCTTACTCCCAGGTAACTTGCTATGGGATTACAACTAACCCTAACTAAAAGTTGTTGTTGGCTATACTGATCCCTTTCTTTGTATTCCTGTAAAGGGTTTTGCTTTATTTTTTTTCTACAGTAAGCTATTCTATAAGGCTATGGGATATATTTTCTGGGATATAAAATTTTAATTTCTTAAAAACAAATACTTTATTTTGGAGTAGGGCTCCTAGATCTGGTACTCCTACCTTGGAGCCAATGCTTATATATGCTCAACTACTGTAATCTGCTCTCCAGGCAAGGTGGCAGTTATTAATAAAGAATTTTCTGCTAGTTATTTATTTATGGCAAACTTGTATATTCCCCAAGGGAGGACAATTACTTTTCCCTGATAATTTTAAGCTGAAAATGTATTGTGCAGTTAACAAGGGTATTTGCAAAATGAAGGAGCAGAGGAACAGGAATGGATGCAAATTGAACTAAAGTCAAGGTGTTTATGGTGACCTATAAAAAGCTCTATATAGTTTAGGCCCTGGATTTCTAACATACAGTACAGGCTTCTCCCTTGTGCCTCCCTGTTTGTGTGAGCTGCCCAGAGTCGGGCAGCATACAAGTTTAATAAATTATTATTGTTGTTCATTAAATGGGAGAACACTCTTGATGGTGCCATATTTCCAGCAATTTCTATGTAGTAATAAAAAAAGTGCTTTTGATCCAGGTGAATTGTGAAATTCCTTCCCTATTCAGTTCCAGTTGGCATCCAGTCTTAGAAGCTGTTTTCATAAAATGCCTATCCTAAGGTTGCCAGGGTACACAGGTGTCCACAGGGGGTGGGGTCAAAAGAGTCAAGATGGCAGCCACAATCACAAGATCAAAGCCCTGTGTCCTTGTTACAGGCTTGCAATGCACAGAGAAGGGCTTCAAAGGTCCAACATCTTGACTTCTTTTGATCTCTCCTGGTTCTCATAGACACTCCCTTGGAACCCACATGGTCCCCTGCCTCATTCCACTTAGTGTTTTTTTTATCCTAAACTTAAATATGGAAAGGAAAGAAATGTTGTATGTTGCAAGGGAAAGTGTCAGCCTCCACTATCAACTTTATTCCCAAGAATGCCTTCTGATTCAACATAAGCTTCAAGAGCATTCTTAGAAAATAAAGATGGTGGGTGGCTGTAGCCTGAAAAAAAGATATAGGTAGGCTGAGAGTTGATAGATAATATCCTAAGAGGAGTGTTAGGAAATGTGGCAGGGAAATTTGCCCAGATATTTTGTGACTGGCCTTATCCTTCATGGCAAGAAGAGGGCCTGTGGTCCATGGGGAAGCCCACCTGCATGGCAGCCATTTTCCTTGAGTGCCCCCAATGTGCTTCCAAGGTATTAATGCGCCCGCTGCCCCCCAAATGTTCAGGATCTCTGTGTTCAATTATCTCAGTGTTCTAGGCTCACGTCACACACTCAACCAGAAACTAATAGCCCAGGTTCGCTTCACCTAACAATTGTGAGTACAAATTAATTCACACACAGCCGATTGGACAATTACAAAACCGATGGACAGATGGAAAAGAGCAGCCCACTCAAAGGATCGGACCAAAAAGTCTTTTCTGTAGGGCAGGAATAAAAACTAAATGCAAGAGGGTTTGAACATTGTTTCTGTATATTTATTTATTGATATTTATTTACTGGGCTTATACGATGCATGATTGTTCTCGACTTGTTCTTGGATCGCAGCAGTTGTTGAGATTTGCTGGTGTGGCTACTATTTTTCTTCAAGAAATGTTACTTATTTGAAGTTCTGGGGTTTCTGGCAAGCTTACTGAAGTGGTTCATTCCTGGCTGAGGGGTGAAGCCGGAGACACCCAAGCCTACAATGGGGTTTGTTGTGTGGTGTGAAGGCAGCCATCCCATTATGGCTCCAGCTTCTCTTCTCTCAGGCATTAGATCAGAGTTTCTCAACCTTGGCAACTTTAAGATGTGTGGACAACCATAGCTGGCTGGGGAATTCTGGGAGTTGAAGTCCACACATCTTAAAGTTGCCAAGGTTGAGAAACCCTGCAATTTTGCTGTTCCATCAGTCACTGTTGTGGTTACAGTGTTCTTCCTGCTGCCTTTTTTAATGATTTGAATGTGTAGCTTTACATGATGTTATCGTTTATCCTCTCTCTTATTTCTCTTCTTTAGAAACAACTTTCTAATTGGGGGAAATGAATTTTGTCCCAGCAGAAGCTAGCACCCAGCTGAACTTGCCTGGGCATGGAATCTGGCCTGGCCAGAACTTGGATGGGAGACCATCTGGTGATCCCACAGCTGTAGGATAAACCAGAAAGTCAATCTAGATTTGGGAAGAAGACAGGGAGAAATGGCATGGCTGTGTTCATGGAGTCGGTAGGAGTCAAACCCAACTTGACAGCATCTTAGCTCTAAATGATAAAAAAGCAGTTGCCCATGCTCCTCCTATCTGGTGGCCTTGTTCCACTGTCATATTGTCAAAAGGACCAGTCTTCTTGTTTGGTCTGCTACCCTGAGCCATAATGGGTTTCATCCCCCACCAGATACGGTGGATGCTCCAATGATACTGCCTACACTTCCTTATTATATTATACAGGGGCACTCAGCAGAAAAATGCTGGCAGGCATTATGGGAGTTGTAGTCCAACATATCTGGAGGGAGGGTCCTGGTTTAGAGAAGGCTCCCTCCTCTTTGGGGGCACTGAACCTTATCAGGCTGGCAGGAAGGCTGGAAGAGATGAGACCTTTGTTTTTTTTAAAGAGCAGAAGCTGAACAACAGGGAAGGACTTTCATTTGTTGATACAGTCTGGGAGCTATAAGGAAATTATTCCTATTTGCAAACTGGTTATAGTCCAAACAAAGAATGCCCTGCCCCGCCCCGCCCCGCCCCATGCATCACTCATTTCCTCTGAAGACGGAAGGATTGCACACAAAGCATCGGTCAGGTCCCCTGGCCTCCATACCTCCTACATGGCTGGCTGGGGAATTCTGGGAGTTGAAGTCCACACAGCTTAAAGTTGCCAAGGTTGAGAAACACTGATCTAAGGTCAGATGCAGGAGCTGCGCCACCGCCAGACAGGTACCCAGTGACGCATTTGCATTTCTGTGACATTCTGTCCAAACCAAAAGGCCTTTCTAGGTGGAACTTAGAAAGGCAAGTGGGTGAGATCATGCTTCTGCCATCCAACTACATTTCTTTGGTGATTCTTTTTGAATCACTCCTCCTGGTGTGCATACCAGACCAGGGCAAAAAGAAACCTGGCCAATGCTACTTATAAGCAGTGGTCTTCAGTCAAGTTTTGAAATATTTTAAGGCCTTTTTACTGGGTTAGCTTCTGAGAGCTGCAACTAAGCCAATCAGTAACAATTCTGAGTTAGGCAGCGGTGTTCATCAGGGAAATGGCTCTGTTAATAAGATTTTCCAAATATTTAATGCTGCAGAATATGTTCCTGACCAACAGGGCAGCAGATTTTGTTTTATTTCTTGCCATACAAGGACTCATAAAGCAAGCATCATCCTTAGAAAGATATTCCCTGCTTTCTATCACATGTGAAAGAAAAGTAACATGAAACTTGCTGTAAGACATGTGTGTTGTCTAAACATAGGGATCTTCTTGGCTGCAGAGAAATCTGCGGAGGGATAAAGCTACTGTGTCCACCAATTGGGCCAGTGTTTCTCAACCTTGGCAGCTTTAAGATGCGTGGACTTCAACTCCCAGAATTCCCCAGCCAGCATGCTGATAAGGTTCAGTGCCCCAAAAGAGAAGGGAGCCTTTATCTTGCTTTATGAGAGGTGGAGAAAGTTATATGCTTCCATTTGCAGATGAATGGATCCCTTTATCCCATGTTTATTGAGCCTGGAGGGAAAATGGAAAACACACCACGTGGAACATCAGGGAAAGGCATAAAAATACCAGCCAGCCCAGTTTAGTTCTTTTTAAAGGCGGGAGTCAGTCCTGGTTTGCCTTTGTTTTCCATCCCTGGAGACAATAAGTCATCAACTTCCTCCTCTTCAAGAGCTGAGGGAAGACAAGGGTGGGGGCAGCCTCTGAAACAATAGTTGAACATTCACTCCCAACTCATTTATTTTGTGAAGTGAACGGGGTCTTCTGCAATAAGGGGGGCCCTGTGGGCAAAATGAATGAAACCAGAACTGCACAGGATTTCAGGAAGATCTTTTCATGCTAATCTGGGGTCAATCGAGAATCTTGGAACTGTAAGGGACATTTCCCAGCCTCAATTATAGTGAGTTACGGCAGAATCTCTGAATACTCTGATTGCTTTTTCCCAGATTTCTCTTCACCCGATGTCAGGCCCAGCTCAAGAACGACAAAGAATCAGTTCAGCCAAACTTGAATTCTTTAATTGCTCACACCGTGTAGACAGAATCTTGCCAGACTAAAGCTACTCTACCTAACCCAAGGGGAAATAACCTGGGAAAGCTCCAGCGTGGGGCTATACTGAATCTCTTGTTTTTCCTACATTTGCCTTCTGGACTGTGTCTCCTCTTATCTCTTTCCCCTTCTTGGAATGTGCTCCCTCCTTTCTGAGAACCAGCGGTGTTTCAAAGTCTCTTCTAATAGTAATGAGTCGGAGGCTCGTTAATACTAAATGTCTTTATTAGCTAACAACTCACACATACGGCCTCCTGCTCTCACTACTTGTTGAATAAAAAGAACCACTTCCAGGGCCAAAGGCCGTACTTCCCAGCAGAGGGTGTGCTTCCCCAATCTCAGTCCTTCCTCTGTGTTACCAACTTTGTCCTCCTGACTCTACCACTTAGTTCCACCTATTGATACAAGCGGCACTGCCAAAATCCACCACACCCTAGCCAAGTTGTCATTTATGTGATAAGCTGCCAATTGACTTGTTGCTATTTCTTGATGGCTTATGTCTGCTCTCTTCCATGCCTTTTCCACCCTCCCCAGACTCTCTCACAGCCCCCACCCACATAAGATAGCCTTGTATAATGAGCATCATCTCTTTTATTCATAGAATTGAGTTTTCACTCTGTGAAAGAACTGAACTGGGGTTTGATCTTGGTCAAGGGTTTGATCTTGATCTTTGAGGTTTCTTCTCTGACCTCCCCAGCCTGGTACCCTTCATATGTGTTGGGTTATTTATATCTTTGCTAGTTTGCATGCTGCTTGGAAACAGATAGTTCAAGTTGTTGAATCATTTGAGCACGGATGCTAGGCTGCCTCTGAGTCCTCAAGCGCGCCACTGCCTTTCCTTTTATTTCGCTAAAAGCAAATTCCCCCTTGAGGCAAAGTTGACTCTTGGAGACTTCCTAGCCATGTTCATGTGGTTTTCCTGTCAAGAATATGGAAGGGGGTTGCTGGACTTTTATTCAAATAGAGTCCCGTTTCTGTACATTTCAACCCTCATGTTACAGCTTTTGTCATGTAACCTGTAGATTTAATGAAGCTGTTTCTGTGAAGATTGGAAATGGAGACTACTGAGAAAGCAAGAAATAACCGCCATACAATGGAGCAGATGCCGAAAGAAGAAACATTGCAGGTACAAGCAAAATCCATACTTCCCTTCTCCTTTTCAAAATACCGTTTCATGAGTACTAATCATTATTATTGGTGTTAGAAGGTAATCTTACCAAGGTTCCTCCCAAGCCGGGAATGAATAGACGCAGGCAGTTGCTGGAACAGGTTTGCTGGTTTATTTCCAAGAGCACATGCAGAGTACAGAAGTACAGAATATGCTGGTTGGAAGGTGGCCACACCTGTATTTCTCCCACAGGCCATTTATATAGGAGAGCTTGGTCGTTGCTATGCAAAGGTGTTCCCGCCCCCTAGGAACTTGAGAGAAGTGTAATTTGCCGGATTTCAGAGAGGAGGCGCTCTGTGGTTGGGCCCCCCCACTGTTTGTGTTTCCTGTCTGTGTTCCCTGCGGGCTGTGGCTTTGTCTACTACTTGGAATGTGCACCTTGGAAGGAATCTTTTGTTATTTGATTATGGAGATCTGTTTGGCTGGGGAAGAAGGTCTACCTGAATGGGCTGGCTAAGTTCTGTGAATGAGCTGACCTTTTGTGTGTCAAGCTTTCCAATTGAATGGGAAGGGAATCCTTTGTCTAAGCAGTTGGGCTTCCTTTTCCATCTTAATCTCTGGCATTATCAAACTCATTCTATTCTGTAACCTTTTTTAACAGTTGGGGCTTCCTTTACATGTTCTGGAGGAAGACAACATGGAGGGCAGACAGTGTTCTGGGGGAAGATCCCAACATTGGATAATGCTTTTCAGGGGAATAGTGTGAGGGCATCCATGGGAGGAAGTCCATGTAAAAAAAGTGGCAGGGCTTCACTGACATGGTCGCAGCTACCATCTTGACTTTTTTTTACCATCCCCCACTATGGAGGCCCTAGAAGGTACATACAGTATCTCAAAATATTACCATCATAAGCCTGTTAACTACGTCCTTCCGACCTTGGGAAACTTAAGCAGCCTTTGCTGGGTCTTTGTCCTGAAAGCTGGCCTAGAAATGTATTAATTCTGTAAACACAACAGACTTTAGAGCAGTGTTTCTCAACCTTGGCAACTCTAGGATGTGTGGACTTCAACTCCCAGAATTCCCCAGGTTGAGAAACACTGCTTTAGAGACAAGAGGACTGAACCAGGAGTTCCACCCTACAACTGTCCATACAAAGGTGCCGTGGGAACCTTACGTTAGGCACAGAGCTACATCAACAGATTTCCCCTTTACCTCAATGGGCTGAGATGTTGTACCAAAGAGCAGGGTAAGACAAGAGCCCATAGTCCATCCATGGTTTTCGAGGAGGAACCATACCTCTGCAACACAGCATCTGCCTTACGTGCAAAAAGCCTCACCTTCATTTCCAAGCATCTTCTGCTAAAAGGAGCTCTAGATAGGGCTGGGAAGATCCTTCTTCATCAGAGATGCAATGATGCTCTAGCCAGAATAATGGTCTAACTTGGCATAAAGCAGATTCATGAGGTCTAGAATTTTGTCAGATGAAGACTGAGGGTGCTGCAAAGCCTTTGGTCAGTGAGTGGAAATGTGAGTGTCTGGAGGCAAGCAAGCAATTCCATGTGATAGCTGTGGTTAGCCTAAATGGCCACCCTTTTGTGTGTGTGTGTGTGTGTGTGTGTGCGCGCGTGCGTGCGCGCGCCTTCGAGTCAGTGTTGATTCCTGGTGACTGCCTGGACAAGTCCCTGCAGTTTTCTTGTCAAGATTTTTAGAAGTGGCTTGCCTTTGCCTTTTCCCCAGGGCTGAGAGGGAGGGACTGGCCCAAGGTCACCCAGCTGGCTTTGTGCCTAAGGCAGGATTAGAACTCACGGTCTCCTGGTTTCTAGCCTGGTGCCTTAACCACTACACCAAACTGGACCTTCCAAATGTGTTGAGGCTGTAGCCGGGTAGGGAATTCTGGGAACAGCAGTTCCGAAGTATTGAGAAGGAAGCAGGCAAGAGGCTGCCATATACATTCAAAACTAGGTGTGAGTATCTGATTTTTTTCATAATCTATCTGCCCAATAATAACTGGCTTTTTTACCCAAAGAAAAATTGGTATTAAGGGATAATTATATGTATGGGGTGGAGTAAATGCAGAATGCACCAAAGTGATAGCTATTTATAAAAAGAAAAAGCAGTTAATCTGTTCTGTGGGGAATCCCATGTTGACACAAAAAACGTTTGCCACAGAGTTCTCCTACGAGGGAAGAAATCACTAAGTAGTCATACTGTCTTCTGGTTATATAAAAGCCAACTACTATTATTATTATTATTATTATAATTATTATAGTATAATTACTTTAATTATAATTATTATAGCACTGCTCAGAGTAGAGAGTACTTTGTGTGTTCCTATTTTGTGTTCTCTGGTGTGCAGTGTAATGGGCAATAATTTGTCATGTACAGCCCCGACACAACTGCTCACTGTCCTATCCTTGCACAATGAGTTGAAAGCTGTGTTCTGCTGGTGCACAATACCTATGCTGTACATGCCCAGGGCCACACTGACAGGGCTCAAAGCTCAAAATGAGCAGTGATGGGGTCTCAACAGGAAGGGAGAGCAGCCAAGTGGCTTCTTGCAGCTGAGAGGCTGAGGTGAGGGCACAGGATAGTGTTCAAGGCCGCAATGGTGGACACGTGGAAGTAGAAGTCAAGCCCTGCTGAAGCATTCAACTGAATGCTTGGAGCAGTTTTTCTCAACCTTGGCAACTTTAAGATGTGTGGACTTCAACTCCCAGCATTCCCTAGCCAGCAAGGCTGGCTGGGGAATGCTGGGAGTTGAAGTCCACACAACTTAAAGTTGTCAAGATTGAGAAACACTGGCTTCGAGGCTCAGCCTTTGGTAGAGAATGGAATTGAAGTGCTGGCCCCACCCTTTTCCTCCCCACTCTCACACATCCAGACAGAGGTCTGAAGAGGAGTTCTACTTGCATTTTCTTGAATTAAGGACAGTTATCCACAAAGTCAAAGACTTTGCTTTATTAGGCTGCTGGATTGTGTGAAGAGCTATGCTTGTATTCAAACCAATGCAAAGAGACCTTCTCAGACCCCCAACTGAACATGTCAGGCTGGGGAAAGTAGGCAGTCAGGCTGTATGCATGGACCCCATCTCTGCTCAGTCTGAATATCTTCATTCAGTTAGCTGTACACAAGTGCAGGCCTGCAGTCTCGAGTCCAGGAGATCAGTAAATGAGAGTACTTCCACATGCAAAGTTTGTGCAAATATCAAATAAAGACAGAAGGAGTATTTTGAAATTCTGTAGAGTACAGGTGTCAACATCCAAGATAACTTGGATGAGAGAGAGCCAGTTTGGTCTAGTGGTTAAGGTGCTGGGCTAGAAACCAGGAGACTGAGAGTTCTAGTCCCGCCTTAGGCATGAGAGCCGGCTGGGTGACCTTGGGCCAGTCCCTGTCTCTCAGCCTTAGGAAGGAGCCAATGGCAAACCAGGAGACTGAGAGTTCTAGTCCCACCTCAGGTATGAAAGCCGGCAGGGTGACCTTGGGCCAGTCTCTCTCTCTGCACCAACTCACCTCACAGGGTTGTTGTTGTGGGGAAAATAGGAGGAAGGAGTATTAGGTATGTTCGCCACCTTGAGTTATTTATAAAAATGGTAAAGGTGGGATAAAAATTTGTTGGGGTTTGTATAATACCCAGAATTTACAAGTAGATTAATTAGACAGGTGAGAGGCATTAAGTTCTGCAAGTCATTCTATTAGCAGCCATTGTTAAAGAATGATGAAAGAAGTGACTCATACTGCAGCTGATATAGTTTAAGCTGGGTGTGGTAGATAATGAATTTGACCTATAATGTGATTGGTCAATTTAAGTATATAAGCAGAGAAGCTCTGGTGTTAATTCTCTTCTCGTAACTATCTTCATTATCATCTGTATCTGTTGGACGGTATTGGACTGTGTATTGACTGCGTATGTATATAGAGTAAATAGACTATTTTATCTAATCTCTTGTGAGTGTCTGCTTACCCAATAGAATGTATTACTCTGAGGTCTGGAAGGAACATTGGCAGCCCCAGCGTTGTGTACTCTGACAAAATTAAATAAATAAATAACTTAGAAGATTTGCCCTACTTATAAGAAGCTCTAGTACTAGAAGATGAAATTAGATCAGCACTCTGGTCCAAATTGGAAGGCTATAGGAATTGATGGAGCATCTACAGAAACATGGCAAGCAATAACAGCACAATCTGTAAAGGTTCTAGCCAAACTATCTTAATAAATCTGGAGAACAACACAGTGGCCAACGAATTGGAAGAGGTAATCTACATACCAATATCAAAATAGGAGACTTAACAGAGCATGCAAACTATCATACAATACAGGCAGTCCTCGTTTAATGACCCCTTGTTCAGCAACCATTCATAGTTATGACGGCACTGAATGAGTAGTACTTACAACCAGTCCTCAAAGTTCCAGCCGTTGCAGCACCCCTCCAGTCACGTGATTGCGATTCGGGCAATTGGCAACCGGCTTGCACTTAAACGGTTGCAGCATCCCGGAGTCACGTGATCTCCATTTGCAACCTTCCCTGTTGGCTTCCCACAAGCAAAGTCAATGGGGAACCCGGCAGGGAAGGTCACAAGTCGCTCCCATAAGTTGCTCCTGCTGCTTTTTCTCCTGAAGACCCTCACTATGGAGAATGAGATCCCAGGGATCTCGTACGCCGTAGCACACACCTGCCTGCAGCACCCCCCGCCCACACTCCATAGCGCCTGCCCGCCCAGCCGTGCTCATCCCAGGCTGCAGCACCCCCCTTGCCCATATTGATGCCATGCCATGGCACCCACATGCGTGCCTGCCCGCGCTCCGTAGCACTCACCCCCTCCCCGGCCACAGTCACGCTGGGCCACAGCTCCCATCCCCGACTGCCCACGCTTGCACTGGGCCGCAGCACCCCCCCCATCCGCCTGCACATGGGTGGCTGGGGAATTCTGGGAGTTGAAGTCCAGACATCTTAAAGTTGCCAAGGTTGAAAAACACTGCCCTAGATGCACCGTCTTGCAACCAGTGAGGTATATGAGTTGAGCTTTGAGAAGGCTTATTGTACTAATGCATCTTATTTTGCCATTAGTTAATCCCAGAACTTAATCCTGAAGGTTTATCAAAAGAGGATGAAGATTTCCTTTCTGGACTGAATCCAGAAGAGAGGGAATGCCTGGAGTACTTGCTTCAGACAATCAACACCTTGGATAAGGAAATCTTAGAAGATGATAAGTGGAATCATGAGAAAATGGAAGAATCTCTAGGTAAAAATATATACAATAGTAATTTGTTTACATGGATCCCTGGGCACCATAATTTAACCAATTGGCTGGTGGAGCAAGCCTTTGAATGGCAAACTTAATGTTCCCCCAAATATGATTTGCCCATCTTTGTTTCAATCAACCCAACTACTCTCAGCCTTACCAGGTGGACCAAACAGGAAACACGACCAGATGAGCTAATTCTACTTCATTGTAAGGCTACATTAACAGAATCTTGCAAGTCTGAAAGTACAATTCTCCCCGTCTCCTTTACAGCCCAAGAAACTAGGAGGGTCCCTTCTGAACCTCTTTGTCCACAGCTGTGGGCTATGCCCTCTCTTATCTGACTGTTCCCTTGGCAGTGTCTCTGGGCCCAGTCTCCCAAGGTCATTCCCAGAAACCATTACATCTATATTCCTACTTTCCTGCCTTTTGTCCAACAAAAGCACAGAGGTAGTACACGGCCCTTCCATGTCTAGTGAGCCAGTTTGGTCTAGTGGTTAAGGTTCTGGGCTAGAAACCAGGAGGCTGTGAGTTCTAGTCCCGCCTTAGGCATGAAAGCCGGCTGGGTGACCTTGGGCCAGTCCCTCTCTCTCAGCCCAACTCACCTCACAGGGTTGTTGTTGTGGGGAAAAGAGGAGGAGGAAGGAGTATTAGGTATGTTTGCCGCCTTGACTTATTTATAAAAATAATAAGGGCGGGATAGAAATTAAATAAATAAATAAATAAATAAATAAATAAATAAATACATTCATTCATTCATTCATTCATTCATTCATTCATTCTGTGGCAGATTCTCCCAGCATTTAGACTGTAGTTGCCACTTTTCACTCATACAGACTTGCAGTATGTGGGCATGTGTGCTCCTCTCTAGGTATATATAAAACCAGTAGCCATGTATTTCCAATCAGTACTTGAAACTTGGTCACCACCTCTCTACCTTCTGCCTCCATACTGCGTATGTTTACTGATGAATGTCAGAAGAGCCGCCGCCGCCGCAGTTGCCATGTAACATATGAATGACCTTCCATAACTAGATAGAGAGAATAATTTAAGAACAACCCTCTGTCTCTATGTTTCCTATAAAATTTTTTTGTACTTTTAACAATTTGAGCCTATGTCAATTGTATATGCAGGTTCTCAGGACCCATGCCGGCATAGTGTCATCTGCAGCATGCAACAACAAAGTAAATTTGAGAGGGCTGCCCCACTGAAACCTGGTCCCTGCCCAGCAGTTTCTAAAAGTAAAACGATCAAGTCCCTTTCAGAGGAATCTGACGAAGTCACTTTGAGGAGAAGGTCTGACCTCTGTTGTCCTCAAGCCAAACTTCCTCCTAGATCAGCCAACTCTCACCCCACCGGCTTTAAGAAGTTTGACACGATACTGAAGTCAGGAGTCAATGTTCAAGAACTCCGCTCGCGTTTCCTCCTCCACCTTGACAGTTCTGCTCCTGTCAAGGAACCAGCAAAGGATACCGTAAGACTAATAAAGCCTGCAGGGCTTTCATCCAACGTTCAAAGGTCTACTCGGGATGAAGCGCTGCAGAAGCTGGGCTTTCTTCAGAGAAACACACCTTTTCTGAATGCAGATCAACACATCCAGCTCTCGTGTGCTGAAAGGCCGAATGAAGAGGCAACTGCAGGTTCCACCTACATAATTAAGAAGTCTCCATAACAGTTGCTCCCATCCAGTAAGAGATGCTATTTCAATCCAGCTAAAGGCCAAGCAATGTTAGAAGAACATCTCTTCTGATATGGTATTGAACAAAACAATCCTTTTTGATACACCAAATTACCTTCTGCAAAATACCATTGGATCAGAATATGGAGCCTGCCGCGTACAGTTTATGACGGTGTATTTAACAGCGTTTCTTGCATTTTCTGCAAAGAGCGTCTAGTCGGTTGAGATACATCCTGTGGGCTTTTGATTCCACTTCTAGACTTCATAATATTGCTTCCTGAATCCCTGGAGCAACAAAAGAGATACTATTTTGTGAAAATGGAGACTAGTTCCCTTCCTTCAGACTAGACCCAGTGCCTTTACTTATCGGAGTATAAGATCAAAGCAATTGCATCCAAGGACACAGAGTGCTTTCAGATGTAGCTTTTAATCATGCAATCTCCTGGTCTCATTCCTAGAATTTTATGGAAGGCCCAGACAATACTGTCTTCCGCTCATCACTTCCCATGTTTTGCTAGTGCTACTTCCAACCTTTTCCTTTCTACAGATTGTGGGAGGGGGAACCCAGAGCCATGCATTGCTAGGATCCCTTTAACTATGCAAGAACAGGGATTTTTGACTATTATATTCGGCTTGCGTGAGTCTCTGGCACAAATGAGAACATAAGTATCCCTTTACAGCAGAGAATGGGAGGAATGAAAAGTGCTTGTCTGCCAAGTTTCATTCATATACATGGGTACATATACATATTAACCTCTCTAATAAAGGCTGTTACGTCTGCTTCATAAGATAGCCATATATTCTAACTGGTGTTACAGCCAACTGCTGTTTTCAATAGGAAGCAATGTCTTTTTTTTAAAAAAAAAAAAAAGAAATCTAGTACATACAGGATTTTATTTACTTATTATCTTTCTATATTTTTAAATTCTTCAAAATAGCAAAAAGGGAACTTCAGTCAGAAACAGAGTAAACATGTATGAAAGGTATCACGTATTAATCTTATGCTAATAATAGCATCACTTTTGGAAATTTTCTACAAGGAAAATTATATTAAATGTCAATTAGTTTTCAAGTTATTGAACAATAACTGTGTATTAGCCTATCTTATTCCTTCTAGAGAATTAAATCAATTAAATATTCAGTTTTCTATTAATTTGTTCCTTTTTGTTTTCTTTCCAATGGTGGCAAATCCGCATCTTAACTCTTTTAGGTAAATAAGTCTAATATTAATGCAGCCCACCTTGGCTGATCTTGAAAAACCATGCAAACCTGGATGGGAGACCAGTAAGAAACCCCAAGAATGTAAAATAAAATTAAAAAATTAAAAAAAATTAAAATTAAATTAAATTAAAAAAAAAATCCAGAAGGCAATGGCGCATACCACTTCTATACTGTTGCCAAAGAAAGAAAACTACACTGAAATGTTCCATTTCAGGTAGCATATGCTTTAATTTTATTTCCAGGGGTCACAAAACTGCTAACTCCTTGGAGACAGCTCCACCTATACAACTGAAAAGAAAAAATGGGGAGCAGGGAAATGGTCACAATCCAAACTTTCTCTTTATTCACATTCAATAATATTTCTGGATATATATAAATGTACAAATAAATTTATAAACAACTTATCCAATCAATACATTTCATTGAAATTGAAATGAATAATACATTTATTTATTACTGCCTTTTTAAATTAAAGACCATTCCCTCCAAATATATTGGAATTCTTCTCATCCTCTTTGCCATTTCCTACAATCTTATTAAATGAGAATTCTTAGCACAGTTTGGGATGGTTTTTGTTGCAACTCGAGTTGCTGTCAGTTTGGGTTCTGGTTTTTTTAATTTATATTTAGCATCATTTAATGTTAGTTTTGTTTATGGGGAGCTCAAAGTATGTAGTTCTCATTATTTCCCCATTATTATTATTATTATTTATTAAATTTATATTACCGCCCATCTCCCCTATTGGGGACCCTGGGCGGTTCACAATAAAACATAGTTAAAAACATAAATATAAAATTACAATATAATAAATAATATAAAATCCAAGTATAAAAGATGTTAAAAATGGTAATACTGGGAAGCTTCATGGGACCAGCCATCCCCAAGAGGAACTGTTGGCATTTCCCTCCCAGGCAAGGCGGCAGAACCAGGTCTTTCCAAAAGGTCGGGAACGAGGAAACCCGCCTCAGCTCTGGGGGTAAGGTATTCCAAAGGGCGGGCGCAACTGCAGAGAAGGCCCGCCTCCTGGACCCCGCTAGATGGAACTCTTTAGTCAATGGGGTCCGCAGCAAGCCCTCTCTGGCTGATCAGGTGGGACAGGTCGATGTTCTGGGGATGAGACGGTTCCTCAGGTAACCTGGCCCTATGCCATGTAGGGCTTTAAAGGTAATAACCAACACCTTGAATTGGACCCGGAAGCAGACTGGTACCCATTACTGTCCTGCAAGGGAGGTTAAAGTGATCAACATCTTTGTTCCTTAAGGGGCCAGCTCCATGTCAGAGTAGCGCACATTGTGCCATCCACTGAGTGGTCTCGAAAGAAATCTGCTTGGAGTCTGTGGCTTCAATATTTACAGACTTTACTATGCGGCGTGGGGGGGGCACGCGCGCACGGCGGCGGCGCGGGGGGCGTGCGGCGGTGCGCGTGCACGGCGGCAGCGGCGGCAGCCTCTGCTAAAACGCAGAAGCCGCGCCGCTGCCGCAGCCGCCGTGCACACGCGCGCCACCGCTTCCGGGTGGTGTGGCGACACACCACGCTGTGTGTGGCGACACACAGTTTGGAAAGCTCTGCTCTAGAAATACTTCACGACACTCAACAACACCCAGCAAGAATATGTTCATCTCCCACTGCTTATATATACTGATATGTGCTGAGTCATTTACAGAAACATCCTAGTAACAGTACAGGTGCTAGCAATTAGCTACCATGGTCCTTCTGAGCTAATTGCTCATTATTCTCAGCTGTGTACTTTTGCCTTGTCATTCCCTTTATTCACACAGTAAAATTATCTATACATTTTCTGAGTATACCCTGACACTCCACAGAATTCTGCTGCTCTTACAAGGCCCGAGTCGAACTGCTCTCCCTCCACCCTTGCATCTGGAAAAATTTGCTGTCTGCATTTCTAACCTGTCCCCTGCCTCTGCGGCCTCTGCACTGGTGATGCAGCCTATCAGATTTTACACACCTTGAGCCCACATTGTAATACTACGTTATCGCCATACAATTCTTCATTGCATTTGAGGAGTTTCTTCAGCGCTCAGCTTCCTCAACCGTGTTGTCAAGAAGAGCCTCTCTTAATCTCGAAGGATCCAGTTGGAGAGGAAACAAAGGTGACTCGGCTGTCAGAGTTGATTCGCTCTTAGAAATAGAGCTGAACAGATCAGTAGAAAAAGAAAATGACCAATCCCTGAAATAAAACAGACCTGTTGGGTTGTCTCCCAGCCAATAGATGAGGGAAAAGAAGAATTAAAGTTTGAAGTGGTGTGAAACACAAAGCCAGAATGTTAACTGACAAGTCACAGAAAAAGCGATAGCAACATCCCTATGGCCCAATGGCTTCATTGTTTCCCGGTTAGTTTCTTGAGTAACTCAGTGTTTAAAACCAGTCAGGGCTGAGAAACTCATGGCCTGCAGACTGCGTTTGGTGTCCCCACATCCTCATTTTTGCAAAGCCCAGAGCCCTTCCACGATTGCACCACTAGAATTCACCATCAAATGTCTGTCTGTCTCTACTGCTCAAGACTTAAAATACAGGCTTCCTTCACTTTATGCTAGGGTTTTGTTTGTTTTTTTCATCCGTTCAATTGTGTCTGGACAAATCCCTGCAGTTTTCTTGGCAAGGTTTTTCAGAAGTGGTTTGCCATTGCTTCCTTCCTAGGGCTGAGAGAAAGTGACTGGCCCAAGGTCACCCAGCAGGCTTTGTGCCTAAGGTGGGACTAGAACTCAGAGTCTCCCAGCTTCTAGCCTGATGCCTTAACCACTACACCAAACTGGCTCTCAGATACTGAACAGATGGGAAAAAAAAGGAGGTTACAGGATATGGTGTTAAATTTTATAACCCAAATTCACTGACAAATGTACTCATAAATTTTTAGAGCGTAATTCTCAAACGTTACATTACTCAAACATGTTTTCTTTCTTGCCTCGTGTTCTATGTACCCTGAAAGCATTTTCTCTGTCTTTTTTTTCTACTGCTGGATTCTAATGCATGTGTTTATCATGGCAGACAAAGAGGTAGAATGCATCATGGCACTACAAATTTTATTAGTGTTGTAATGTTGGGCACAGATTTGCCCAGGTTAAAAGCTCATCCTAGGGCTGAGGATCCTTCACCAGCTTTGGTGCAACATAAAATATTTAACTCTGTTTCTAGTGTTAGAGAAATCCTTTTCCTTTTCAGTACAGTAAGGGGGTTGGACAAGATTGGTTGTTTTGACCCATAATAATGAAGATCATTCAGTGGCCTGTTAGAACCAGTGAATGAAGCAGAGCTTAACATAGTATAAGCTCGTGCACAGAAAAAGAATATTGTTTAAAAACAGAGCCAGTGAGCACGTTAAGAGAGATCCAGGTTCTTAATCTTACACACTTAGACCACCCAAGCATAAAGAATCACACGCTTAGACATAGTGAGTTCAAAAAGTAAGTACAAAATTTTTCTTACATGTATTGGTCCAGTTACATCCATTTTGTTGAGAAATGATTCTTCTTTGGTTCCCTAGACCCCTGGCCCTATGTTGCTGCCAGCACTGCGTGGAGAAAAGGGGGAAAATCTCCTAGGTTCATCCATGGCCTAAGATGGAGAGTTGAGGCCTAGCAAATGGCCTCTCCATGGAAGGACCAGCAGCTGCATGGTCCTTCTTCTCCAGTGGAAGCAGCAGAGAGAGCTGACTACGAAGGGAGGAAGTGGGAGTGGCAGCAAAACAATTTTATTTATTTATTTTATTATTTAAATTTATATGACCTTCCTCAATTTATATGAACTTCCTCAAAGACACGGAGAATTGCATCTTGGGATGAACTCATCTACATGCAAATGAGGCATGTTGATTTGCTGAACTTCCAACAAATAAGAGGAATAGCTATTTCAGGCATGGAAATAAGTGGGAGGCAGGATGTAGAACAGAACAGCCACACAATACAAAGGTAAATGTGTGAGTGAGAGCTGAAAGAGGGTTTGGAGGTTTTGGCAGGAAGAAGTTTTGACATGTTTCCAGACCTTTGGCGCAAATAGACTATGCTGGCACAAATTGCATGATAGTGATTTTTTTTTTTTACATAAAGCAAATTCTTGGATAAAAATGATCAGTTGCATAATAGCAAATGCACATAAAGTAAATTCACATAAAGCAAGATAAACCTGTGTATGTAAAGCTTAGTGGTTTTATTTAGTTTTTTTTAAAAGGAACTCCCAATAAATGGGGGGGGGGGAATCCAAACATTTCAGCTTTGTGTGTCCAGAGTGTCAGCAGCTATACTCTGTGCAGCACTTGAAGATCTAAATATATGTAGGCTATTTATATATGGGAAAGTATATACCACCAGCCATGAATAGGCGACCGACTCCTCCTGTATATAGTCTACACCTCATCTTCAACTTGGGGTGCAGCCTTGACAAGCTGCCTATTGTGCCAGACTTCACACCAGGCACAGTCAAGAAATCCAATTAGCTGTCAAGAAATCCAATTTCACATTCAGAAAGTAATTAACAGCTGAAGCTTGACAGACTCAACACTATTAGATAAGTTGCTTTACTGCAAACAAGGAAGAACTCGTATATTTGCAGAAGATCTGCCTATGGCAGAACAGAAAAATTTTTGTGCTTGTGTATCTGTGTTTTTCAGCTCCAGGGTTTAAATCCTAGGCCTTTTCCTCCTGCTTTTGCGAGTCAATGGATTTTGGCCACATTTTCCCCCAGCTTTGAGAGTCAGGGACAACTGCTCCATATTTACATAATGATTTTGTCTGGCCTGAGAATAATTGGTTTCTGCCTCTCCCAGCAATGCCCTTACACCATTGCAAGCTCGCTTCAATTGTATAATGGCACTATCTTTGACTTAATAATTAGTTTGTGGGTATGCACAATGGCATGGTGGCTCAGCGGGTAAGACGCCAGGCTTGTCGATCGGAAGATTGCAAGTTCGGAGGTTTGAATCCCTAGCCCTGCGTGCGGAGTGAGCTCGCGCACTAGCTCCAGCTCTTGCCAACCTAGCAATTTGAAAGCATGCAAATGCAAGTAGATGAATAGGTACCACTTCGGTGGGTAGGTAACAGCGTTCCGCGCGAGTCATGCGGCCACATGACCGTGGAAGTGTCTTCGGACAACGCTGGCTCTTTGGCTAACAAACGGAGATGAGCACCGGCCCCTAGAGTGGGACACGACTGCACAAATCTGCGGGGGGAACCTTTACCTTTACCTTTTACCTCACCACTCCACGAAAGGCTAATAGGTTTGGGGCTGACTCAACCTTTTTTTGGGGGGTGGAATTTGTTCCAAAGTGCAGGTGCAGGAACAGAGAGAGCCAGTTTGGTCTAGACTCTAGTGCAGTGCTTTCCAAACTGTGTGTTGCGACACATTAGTGTTTCGCGACAAAACCCGGAAGTGCTGATGGCCTGCCGCCGCCGCCGTTGGTGTGTCGCCAACGGCGGGACTTTGGAAAGCATTGCTCTAGTGGTTAAAGCAGTGCTTTCCAAACTGCCGCCGTTGGCGACACACCAATGGTGGCGGTGCTGGTGTGGGGGCGCGCACAGCGGCGTGCACGGTGGCACTGCGGGGGGCGCGCGGCGGCGTGGGTATGCATGGCGGCGGTGGTGGCGGCCTCATGTTTTCTGCTAAAATGCGGAAGCGCTGATGGTGCGCCGCTGCCGTCGTCGCTGCCACCACCACTGTGCACATCCACTTCCAGGTTGTGTCACGACACACTAAACTGTATGTCGCGACACACTAAAGTGTTGCAACACACAGTTTGGAAAGCTATGGGTTAAGGCAATGGGCTAGAAACCAGGAGCTTGAGAGTTCTAGTCCCGCCTTAGGCATGAAAGCCGGCTGGGTGAGCTTGGGCCAGTCCCTGTCTCTCAGCCCTAGGAAGGAGCCAATGGCAAACCAGGAGACTGAGAGTTCTAGTCCCGCCTTAGGCATGAAAGCCGGCTGGGTGACCTTGGGCCAGTCACTCTCTCTCAGCCCAACTCACCTCACAGGGTTGTTGTTGTGGGGAAAATAGGAGGAGGAAGGAGTGTTAGGTATGTTCCCCGCCTTGAGTTATTTATAAAAATAATAAAGGAGGGATAGAAATAAAAAAAAAAAAATAAAAAAAAAATGTCTCCTAGGTCCCGTTAGAGGTCACTAGGTGACATTACAGAAGGAATCTAAATTACAAATCTAATGTTGATGGAGAAGTCACATTTGCTTGCTGCTGTTTCTGCCATAGCTATGGAGGTTGCTTGCTTATGTGTCATCATACTGATTATATATTATCTGCCACCTGTATTGCGTTTTTTGGCCTAATCACAGAGGCATCCACAGGATTGGGGGCTTTCATCAAAACGATCAGAGTAGCATGTTGCTGTTATGAGGCCCTTCGAACGGTCACTCATGCCCTGGTCATCTCCCATATAGACTATTGTAATGCACTCTACATGGGGCTACCCTTGAAATGTGTCGAGAAGCTTCAACTGGTCCAGAATGCGACCTAAGGGACCATCTCATCCCCGTTACATCAATCCGTCCCACCCGGTCATGCAGAGAGGGCATGCCCGTCTGTAAGAGAATTCCATCTGGCGGGGTCCAGGAGGCGGGCCTTCTCTGCAGTAGCTCCCGCCCTTTGGAACATTCTTCCCCCAGAAGTAAGGTTCCCCCCCCCTCTCCTGGACTTCAGAAAAAAACTAAAGACCTGGTTCTGTCGCCAGGCTTGGAGTGGGGAGAGAAATAGCCATTCTTGGGGTTGGCTGGTTGCTTAGATCTGCCCTGGACCGGTCTTACCTGCTCATGGGATGAAGTACAACTGCCATTACTTGGATTTGATTGTAATATATATATTTATTGATTACTGATATTTATGACTTTTATTGAATCTTAAAGTGTTTTATTGTGAACCGCTGTCCTGACTTTGAGTGAAGGAACACGCTGAGACTTGGTGTAAAGGCTCTAGTGTTTTATTTTTCTACTCTGCTAGACAGAATCCAGCTAAACTGAAATGAACTAGTGATGCTCAGAGAAAAGGCCCAAGAAACTAGGGTGGTGCCTTCTTTAGCCTCTTGGGAGGAAAGCAAAGCGATTCAGTACTGCGCATGCGTTTATCCCCCTGGAGGGAGCCCCCTCCTTCTCCACCAGTTATCTCCCTAACAACCGCCCAGGGTCCCTCCTTGTGAGGGAGATGGGCGGTAATATAAATATGATAAATAAATAAATAAATAAATAAATAAATAAAGCAGGCTTCACCCCTTTCATACACATGCAGTGTCACAACACGTGTATACGAGGGGCAGAGCTTGCATCCTGATGCATAATAACTCCCCCGCCCCCCATAGATATCTCTACCCAATCAGCTTCATGTTCTTACTCTAGAAATGTAAATAAATAAATAAATAAATAAATACTTAGGAAATTATATGAGCTGGCCCTCTTGAGAGTGATGGTTGCAGTGGGAGGGATCAGCTCATTCCAAACAGAGAACAGAATGTTGTTTGCAAAGCAAGCCAGAACTGCACAAAGTGTTGGAATCATCAGGGGTCAACTCAGCATTGTCTCATAAGCATAAGGGGGGTCCTTTCTAGTAAATGCATCTCTATTGTGGTTGTGGGATGTCACATGGGTCATCTGGTTTCCACTTCCTCCTCCTTCTTGAGTTTGGGAGACTAACAACCTCCATTACTCTTTGGGCACACCTGCAAGCAGGAGGTGCTGCAAAATGCAGCTCTCGTCCTTACATCAGATTGTTGTTAGCTGCTTGGAGTTCTTTTATTAACCTTCAAAACTCCATCACAAAGCATCCCAAGAGAAACCACCTGGATCCATTACATTTTGAGTCATGCCTAATAACTGACTTTGCTTATGCATAACCCATAGATCAGACTTGATTAGTTTTCCTATGACAAGTGAGCTAATCTGATGTTTTGATTCATACATGATTAATAATAAACAAGTGACGAATACTCATCTGACGGTATCCATGAACATTAGACTCAATGTCCATTGCTACACCACTTTCTTGAGGCTTAACTTTCAGGGACTCTAATGATTATTCCAGGCCTGAGGAGTGACAATGAGGAGTGGGGGGAGGAGGCAGAATTAGGCCACTTTAAAAGTGCACAAGGGGAGCTGTACAGGTGGTTCTCTCATGCTGCATGGGTAGTAAAAACCCAGTGTTGTCAACATGTGAAGGGGCTTAGAATGATAAAATATAAGGGTTGGAAGGGATCTTGGAGATCTAGTCCAACTCCCTGCCAAGTGTAGGAATCTACAGCTATTACAGGTAGTCCTCACTTAGCAACCACAATTGGGACCGGAATTTCGATTGCTAAGCAAAGCGGTCATTAAGCAAATCTGACCTGATTTTACAACCTTTTTTGCAGTGGTCGTTAAGCGAATCACCACAGGCATTAAGCAAACCACATGGTCATTAAGTGAATCACACAGTTCCCCATTGATTTTGGTTGCCAGAAGCCAGCTGGGAAAGTTGAAAATGGCGATCACGTGACCACAGGACACTGTGACAGTCATAAATGTGAACCAGTTGCCAAGCGCCCAAATTGTGATCACGTGACTGCAGGGACGCTGCAATGATCGTAAGTGCGAGGACTGGTCATAAGTCGGTTATTTCAGCACCGTCATAAGTCCGAACCATCACTAAACGAATGGTCATTAAGCAAGGACTATCTGTATGTATGACTGTATGCCAGTCACTCTCTCTCAGCCCAACTCACCTCACAGGGTTGTTCTTGTGGGGAAAATAGGAG